>CM076571.1:16196515-16643689 GCA_034641835.2 Pinus albicaulis
TGCTGAGGACGCAGAATGAATTTCTCCTATGAAATCGAGCCCCCACTTCTGAAAGGGTGCATTCACTGAAACTGGTTTCAAAGGGAGTGGAAGCAATTTCTTCTTCCCTTGGAAGATTTGGCATTCATGACATTTCATTTGTTAAGTCCCTATATTAATAGTGTAGCCCCTTATTATTGTTAGTGTAAACCCCTTATTGTTATTATTGTACCCTTGTAACCCCCATTTTGTTATTATTGTGCCCTTAAATTATTATTTTTAGGTCGGCTAGGATTACATTGTGGCCCACTAGGATTACATTATGGCCCCATGGACCTATATATAGAAAGGACGTTTTGTAAATTGGATCATCCAAGAATTTTTCATTTATGTATTGTATTGGAGGTTGCCCCCTCGAAGTGGCTTATTTCTAAGGTGTTGATATCTCTTTTCTTCTATTTTTGGAGCTGGTTACACAACATTTGGTATCGGAGGCTTTGGATTCTAGGGTTTCGCTGCTCCAAACAGGTCATCGTGGAATTTTCATTATAAATTTTTTTATACGGTGTTTCAAAAGCTGAAATTTTTAGGGTGCGAAGCCGAAATCCTGAGGAAGATCTTCTAAAAATTTCAGAGCTTGGTTCGCAATATTTTCGGAGATATGATCTGTGGAAGTTAGGTCTTTTTTCAGGCTCCTAAAGAGGTCATCGTGGAATTTGAGCTATAAAACTTTTTCTACGAAGGTTCAGAATCTGAAATTCATATGGTGTGAAGCTAAAATCCTGAGGAAATTCGTCAAAAACTTTCAGAGCTTGGTTCGCACTATTTTTGGAGATATGATCTGTGGAAGGTAGTGCTTTTTCAGGCTCCTGAATTTCATCTCAAAGAGGTGATCGTGGGAAAAGTTAAATAACTCTCTCTCTGGGCATCGGATTGGAGTGCCGTAAAAAGTGGTCGCAAGTACACAGACTTTAGTTTATTGGCTATCAATTTTAGAGACAAAGGATGAAACAGTGACACGTGGCAAGTCGTACAAGTTCGCTCTACTGAACCAGTCCATAATTAGGTCATTGTGGGAGATTAGACACAACTTTGTCTTGGAGAATCCAAATCAGGTCATACTGTGGCATTTGAAAGAAGATTCAGAGGGCTACGACGGGGCTGAATTTCAGATATTGAAGATCTGAAATCACAAAGATAATTTAGTTTCAATATTGAGCTCCTCAAAAGCAAGAAAAATGTGTGTATTTGTTTTTTAAAATTGCATAATGTTTGTTTGAAACGCAGTTTGAAGTGATTCCAAGGGCATATTGAAGAATTTTTATCAGTATTGGGTTCTATAGTGCCTCCAAAAAATAATTTCATACCCATTAAGCCCTCAGAAAGCTATATTATGACGCATGAGGAGGAAGAATTGCAATATGAGATATCAAAATTACGGTACCAAGTGCAACAAATTTCGATCTTACGAAGAGCAACCGAAGATGACATAGATGGTTTAAAAGAAAAAATGGAGGATAATTTGGATGGTTTTAAGGATCAAATAAAATCTATTATGGATGATAAAGTAGTGGAATATCACAATGAGCATCAACAACAAGTTCTCCAACTCTCAAAGGATATCCTAACTTTGGTGCAAAATAAAATGAAACAACCGGAAGATCAATATCACATCGAAAGAAGTTCTGAAGCAGTCACAGAAACAAGAAATCAAAAAGTACAATCAATTTCAAATTATCTCAGCAAGTGGAAGAACTTTCCTGTAGAAGATTCCACATGGGACGATGAGAATTTTATACAGAAGCATCAAGAAATAATCAAGCGTTCAGGACAACACTTGTTTGAAGGAGAGAGGCATGTTAAGCCCCTATATTAATAGTGTAGTCCCTTATTATGTTAGTCTAACCCCCCTTATCGTTATTGTTGTACCCCTGTAACCCCCATATTGTTATTATTGTGCCCTTACATTATTATTGTTAGGTCGGCTAGGATTACATTGTGGCCCACTAGGATTACATTATGGCCCCATGGACTCCTATATATAGAAAGGAGGTTTTGTAAATTGGATCATCCAAGAATTGTTCATTCATGTAATGTATTGGAGGTTGCCCCCTCGAAGTGGCTTATTTCTAAGGCGTTGATATCTCATTTCTTCTATTTTTGGAGCTGGTTACACAACATCATTACTGTCTATATAAATCAGAAAATAATGTGGGCCAATAATATCCTGCTCTCAATACCTTGTTAGCTGTAGTCTTCCAAAACAAGTGAGCACCGCAGTCACCTTTATGAAAATCATGCATTACCTTCTACGCCTCTTCTTCAACCAAAAAAATGAGTTGAACTCCTCCTGGATCTTTCCAATAAAGAGCGCTATCTAAAATGCAGTATTTTGTGGATTTTATCTTCAGAGATCTACCCTCACTCTTAGACATGCCAGTAGGAGGTGAAAAATGCTAAAGGACATAGAAAATATCTGAGTACCACGGGGACTGCAGAAAAATATCTGAAATTGGAACCATCAAACCTTCATCTTCATCTTCTGCCACTGTTGTTATGAGGTTTATATCTAAAGCATGCATATTTGATTGGGCCATCAATTTGGCCAAGCCTTGGCCTTTGATCAACTTCGTGGGCTTGATCTCCAGATCGTACTCTAACATGGCCACTATCCATTTACCTCTCCAACCTTCTAGATCAGTTTGCATCAACACATCCTTCACTGCTGGGTTAGGGACATATGCTATAGTATGTGAATGCAGAATATAGACCCTGAAATCTTTCAATGCCTTGATAAGAACCAATGCCTATTTTTCAATAATATTATACCTCAAAGCAACATCTCTAATAGTTCTACTGAAAAAGGCAATTGGCTTTTCGATCTCATCTCTCTTTTGCATTAACACAATAGCTAAAGTATGTTCCAATGAAAACGAAAATATGATGAAGTCTTGAGTGTAGTCGGGACTGATCAAAACTAGAGCATTTGACAAAGAAAAATTTACCATATTGAATGATTTGATGGCCTCCTCACTCCATTTAACAGTGTTGTCCTTCTTCAACATATTAGTCATTTCCCTCAGATGTTCAACCAGATTGGGTATAAATCGGTGCAAAAAGTTCATTTTACCATTAAAAGCCTGAATCTCCTTCTTGTTTCGTGGCAGGTCTATGGGTTGAATTGCCTCCACTCTAGCTGGATCAATGCGAATACCATCTTTGGAGATGATATGCCCCAACAACTTGCCTTCTTCCATGGCAAAGAGACACTTCTTGGGATTGAGATAAATTCCAAACATTCTACATCGCTGAAAAACAACTCTCAAATGGTGCAAATGCTCATCATCTGATCCTGAAAACACTGTCAAATCATCCAAATAAATAATCAGAAAAACATCTTTTTCATTGGCAAAAGTGATGTCCATTACACGCTGGAAAGTAGCTACTGCATTCTTCATTCCAAATGGAATTTTGGCATACTGGAAGGTTCCCCAGGGTGTTGTGAAGGAATTTTTATCTTGGTCCTTCTCATGCACCAAGATTTGGTTGTAGCATGAGTAGCCATCAAGTAGTGACATCCTGGATGCTCCAACTACTCTCTGTAGAATATGGTCCATTTTCGGAAGTGGATAATTATCCTTTAAGGAAGCCTTATTCAAGTTCCGAAAATCTATACACAACCTTATTTCTCCAGTCTTCTTACGTACCGGGACCAAATTTGAAATCCAATCAGAAACTCTAATGGGGACTATGATACCAGCTTTTAACAATCTGTTTACCTCTTTTTCGATGGATGGCAGCAGTTTCAGATTGATTCTTCTCAGCTTCTATCTGAATGGCTTTTGATCTGGCTTTATAGGAATAGTATGCTGGATTATGTTCTTATCATACACCTTCAAATCTGAATAATCCCATGCAAATACATCATAAAATTCAGAGCAAATTCACATACTTCTCCTTCACTTCAGGGGACAATGCCTTTGAAAATTTCATGAAATTAGGTTGATCATGTGTTCCAAGATTCACATCTTCAACTCCTTTCTCAGTGGGCACCAAGCTTGGCTTCTTTGCCACATTGTCCTGATCAAACACCTCCTCTAAAGGTATGAGACCTCTAGGAATCATATTATCTTTTAGCTGCAATATGTCCATCTGGTTTGTTTTCAATTCTTGATCATCAACCACATACTCACCTTCTATGGGAGTGTCCTTGAATTTTCCGTCACCCTGCAAAAATGCATTGATCTCATTATCATCCCAAAATAATTGCCAATAACTTAAATTTTCCGGAACAACAGGCCTATGCTTGACATGGATCTAAAACTTGTTGCTGGAGTTCATCGAATTCCTCAGGTTACTTGCAGTAGTGGCAAGGGAATCAGCAATAAGATTCTGCATCCTGGGTAGTGTTGTCAAGGTGTACTCTGGGAATGTCTTTAAAATGTCCAGAACTGCATTTCTGTATGCCCTCAGTCTTGGAATTTTAGCTTGGTTTTATTTTTTCACCTACTTGATTATTAACTCAGAGTCACCATACAACGAAATTCTTTTCACCTTCAACTTCTTCAAGATTTCGAGGCCTGCAATCAGAGCTTCATACTCTGCTTCATTATTGGAGCAGTCAAAAGCCAACTTATAAGCACATACTCTAACATTACTAGGGACCTTTTCGAGCTGGAAAACAGGGCTCCGAATCCATATTCCAATACCTACTCCATCCTTACTAACAGCTCCATCAAAATCCATACGTCATAGGCCTTCTTCTTCTTCTTGCAGATGCTGAAATTTAGTTTCTTCTTTCTCTTTACCTTGGCTGATTTCTGGCTGTTCGCTGTCTTTTTGCTGTTAGGAGATAGGAGGTTCGGAAGTACTTGCTACTTTTTCCTTTTCTTATTTGAGGACCTCTCTGAAATTTTCTGAAATATCAGGTATCTCATCCACTTGTACCAACTAAACATCCTCATCATTTAAACCACCATCTGAATATAAGAAAAAAGACTCTAAATCTGTGTGGACTACATTGATGGGATGGTTTACCAGCTTTTCTTTGCTAGTAATCATATATTTCATTTTATTTTCCCTATATAACTTTCTCAGCTGGCAAAATACATGGATTGTGGCATAAGAGAATTCAATTTGTATGGTCCCCTTGAGTTTTTCACCCCAAGACCTAGATAGAAGCATTCCAAACCGTGGTGGGACATCAGCAACAACTACATCCATCAAGACATTTTTGGCTGGGATTTGATCTAACGACACTACTAAATCTTTGATGAGACCAATACAATGGACCCTAATTGAGTCAAAAGAATACAAATCATGGTGTTTTCTAGTAAAATCAAGGCCTAACTTATCCATGACAGCTTTGGGAATCAAATTATGTGAGGCCCCAGAGTCCAACATGGCGTTATGCAAGATAAAATCATGCAAACTAAGACTTAGGTAAAAGGGAGGGACTTCATTTTTTTCGGATTCTTCTATGGCTAGACCAAAAATAAGTTCAGGGTAGTCATCTTCCACATTAACCATATCAGAAAGAGGGTCAAATTGCAAGACTTTAGACACCTGAATTTTATATACACTATTATTTACCAACTCGGTTAGGGGCACAAAAAGTTTGAGTTTAGAAATTTCATTTTCTAAATTAAAGGAGGGAACCTTTTCTACCTCTTTAATGGGAGGGTCTTTCTTCTCTGTTTGCTCCTTCGCTATGCTCTGCTGGCCTTTTTCATTTGTTGTGTGAGTAGCTACGGGTGCTTTGCTGGATGAAGGATTGACCGACTCTTTTTCTTTCTTCTATGCCTCGTCCTTCATTTGGAGTTCTTTTCTCTTTTGAATGGGACTGATTGTGACATTTCTGTTCCTCAGGGAATACTACCTTTGCTGGGCTAATAGAGCATTCATATACCCTCTCTAGTAGTTGTCAAATTCTTCTTCTAATACTACGTCATTTTCCAAGATGAAATTTTCGTCCCCTCAAATGTCTGGAGTCGCCATTGTGTATTCTTCGTCTTCTGTGAGGAAAATGGGTGCACCATCAGTTGTGAAAAAATGATTGGATTCAAACAGGGGACTGTCGTCATCTGATTCAGTCCCTTGCACTTAGTTCTGCTGTAATTGTGTTTTAATCTGTTGCTGTGGTGCCGCTTGGTCCTACACCCTTTATTCTCTCTGTCTATTTCTGAATTGCGGCTGCTGTTGTCCTCTAAAATTTGGATTTATTATTTTAGTTTCAGGTCTGTCGGAAATCATCAACCGCTCAACCATTCTTTCCATTGTATGAATCAAAGTGTCCATCTTGCTGTCCGAAGGGGAGGCTTCCTCTTTCACCATGACTTTCTTTTCAGCTCTGGCTCGAGCTCTTCTAGCCAGCAGATTAGCTTCAACGCTTACTGCTATCCTCTCCATGTCTTCAAGTGACGACGGATCACTTTCACGCAGTTGATATGCCATATCGGCATCAAAACCATCCGGAAAATTTAGCATAGCTGAATCCACAGGAGGTTTGAGGTTAGCCGGAATAGCACTGTATGCAACATTGAATCTTAAACAATAGTCTTGCACTGTTTCACCCACATTTCTTTTATTATTGTCATATTCAGTCAGAATTTGGTGTGGATTCCTTTTCACCTCCCACCGGTCTAAGAAATATCTGTGTAACTCCTGTAAAGTGCGAATTGAGCTAGCCAGTAAAGCTCTAAACCACTTTCTAACTTCACCTCCGAAGATTTGAACAAACAACCTGGTAGCTATATTCTCTTATTCTACTTCATGCAAGTCAAAAAATTCATTCATCTTATCAACATGTTGTTGGGCTGTAATGCCCTGAGTGACATCAAAGATAGGCATTTTACTCTGATAATCAGCAGGCATATCATTGAGAACCTAAGGTTAAACCAAGGGTGCATACCGACAATCCATGACTCTGGGTTGATTTACAACAGGATTTGTAGGATTTGGGGGAGGTGTTGTTGGAGGAGATGATAACTGGGAGTTGACTAAAGGGGATGCTGACAAATTAGGAGGAGGAAATGCTGCTCCTGATGATTCTGAAGGCTTAGGAATATAATTTACAGTGATGGACTGGGGAGAATTCAAAATGTAGTCATCAATGGAGGAATTCGCTCTTTGAACTTCAATATCCACTAGGAACTCTGGATCTAAAACCGTGTCTTCGAGTGCAGTTTCAAACTTATTTCTAAACAAAGAGACATCAAAAATATCGTCAAAAGAAATCTCTTCTACAAAAAACCACTCACTGGCCCAAGTATGGGACCTGAAAATAGGTGTAGGACTTAGTGATCCCTCCTATCTTCTAACTATTCTTGGGATAAGATTTGGATTTTCAAACACAGGGGGAGGGTTTGGATCAGGATTAGCCCTTGTATATCTTCTTGAAGCTAGTGTGGTCAACCTACTACTGTACAATATTTATATCAGCCTAGAAAACTCTGAAATATCATCATCGAGACTTTACAAGAGAAATATTACTGGGGTGATGAATCTTCTATGCAAAATTTTGTAGTCCCCAACGGAGTCGCCAGAGATGTTAGCACCCAATCTGAACCTCAGGCTGAAAAAGGCAAATCAGGGTAACAACTAAACCACGCTCAGCCTTGTAGCTATCCCTACAAGTACAGGAGAGGGCTCTCTCCGTAGAATAGATATCCAATAGCACAATAATGAACTGATTTTAGGCTAGGTATATAAATGTGAAAAGGGGTTTTGATAAATGATTGAATTTTCAGGGATGTATGGGAAAAAGGACAGTATGAACCAAGAAATTAAATCAAAGACAGAGTATTTCATGGGGCAAGATAGGCAGGAGATTTAGCAATCAAGTTGAAATAATATGGAGTGGAAAGACTAATGAGAAGCTGAAAAGGGCATAATAAATGAATCCTTTTCAAACAAAAGAAAACACACAGAGTATGAATGATTCCCCAAGGAAGAGCATATAAAATGGATTCTACCTTTATAACTTGAAAAAATTCAACTGGAAATGTTTATGAATGAATGGTGAAACATAACAATGTACATATGAAACACAAATGAGAGACATATGCTAAAACTCATACCACATGGATCCCACAAATCAGAGCTGCATCACTTTATTAATTCCCTGCCAAACTGTACAATGTAGGAGCGCAGCTCATCAAGCACATCATTCTATTTCCGAGTTTAATCTCTTAAAAACTTTCAAATTTCTTACAAATGATTAGCATTTACAATAAATAGATATATTTTGCGGGAATACAAATCGATGGGAAGAGGAGAAATCATAACTGAAGATGGAAAACCAAGAGCCAATAATCTCTCTGTAAAGGGAGAGCTGCGTTACATCCGGTCAGTGAGAAGGCGAAACATTGTAACGCAGATCTCTTTGAATCGTAACTGAAGACAAAATAGGCAATTCGATCCTATTTTCCTGCTGTTGTAGATATTTTTATTTTATTGTAAGCTCTCGACCAGCCGACTGTTTCCTTCGCTTTCTATTATTTCATTTAAATAAAACTGACCCTTTAATAGACTGCCGTTGAAATAACATAGAACGAAATAATTCTTTCGTGAAGGGAAAAATGTATTTTGAATGGGAAAAGGGAAGGGAAGGAGGCGGGACCCACATTACAATCGCAATCGGAATCGAGGAAAGGAGTGACATAAAATGAAACAATTAAAATATGCAATGCGATGGTGGAATGAGGGCAATCGCAATCGCAATCGGGACTTTGGGGCAGGCATATTGCAATATGAATTTCTTCCAATGCGATGGGATTAAACCATGGGGAAAGTCCTTTATAAAACGAACTAATATAAAATTCGATTTTTACAAAGGAAAAGCCTCGTTTATATTTAATGGCGGAAGAATTAAGTGGTGGGACTGACCAATTGCAATCAGAAATTGGAGGGGACTACGATCGGAGGATCGGAGGGAAGGGTGCGATCGGGAGATCGGAGGTTTGTGCGATTGATCGATCGGGGGATGGTGCGATCGGGAAATCGGAGGGAAGGGCGCGATCGAGAGATTGGAGGAAGGACTTGCGATTGGTCAATCGGGGATAAAATTTAAACGATGCGATGCGATCGAAGGTTTCAATCAAGGGTAGGCCATTGGAAGTGACAATCGCATCGGAGCTTGCGATGGGCCGATCGGAACATACAACTAAAACATGCTATGCGATTAGGTTTGTGATTGCGATTAAAGAGCAGCGAGTTTATAATATATAACTTAAACTTTATTATAAAGTTTAAGGGGTCATGGAAAAGGGGAAGTGGTTATTACAGTGGGGACTTTACAATATAGAGTTCTACAGGACTTGGAGGGGAAGTGGTTTGGGATAATCGCATTTGTATTTATAATGCGATTTTATAATGTGGAAAGGGGAAAAGGGAAATTTTAAAGGAATATTAAATTTTTGATAATACAAAGTTTAAAAGGGGAAAATGTGTTAGGGGTATATGAGGATATATGGCTTTTACTTCACTCTACATACCCCAATCCAGGTTATTTTGAGAGTGTAGTATACCGTTGGAAAGCTCTTTCAGGCTCATCGAATTCCGATTTGCTGAAGAGGCTCTGTGCACTGAACATGCCGTGGAAAACTTTCCAAAGGCAAAAGGGACATCACTGGTGGAGATAATACCTTCCGAAATTGTGATTTAAAAGGCAAAAGCATCATGTTTTCACCTCAAAACATGGTTTTGAGGTGCAAATTACATCAAGCCGATTAAAGTGTCTCTTATTTTCGGTGCTATAACTTTGTATTTATTGACTTCCTCATGACCTTGCTGATCTTTATTGACACTTGACCCATTAATTTGACCATGTTGAGACCCTAGAAACTAATGAGACCCATCCTATGACTTACTGATATGATTTTTAGAATGAAAGTGACTAATGAATGAAGACCATAGGGAGGAGAATCAGCAAGTACCTCATGAGGGAAAACTGATAAAAATTATTACCATCAATGAATCCATGACCTAGCGGAATGGTGCAATTTCATTCGGTATGAGACACCTAATATGCAAATGCAAAAGAGAAGTTTTGATCACTGATGGCAATATGACTAGACTGACACTAACACAAGCTCCATAGGGATGGCACTCTCCTCGAGGTGCCAAGAACACCGTAGACCAAGTAGCCTTATCTATTGGGCATGGAGTCAAAAATATCAAAATGACACAATGCATCGATTAATCAACTTCAAGACTAAGACCGAAAATTGAAATAAATCCACACCATACACATAAAATCTAAGTCTTATAGCCTTAATTTCTGCCCACCAGATTTCAATGACTCGTGTATAGACTCTGAACTCCGATAAAAATAACATGGTATATACAATAATATATAAACATCCTTTGTCTTTCAACAATGGTAGTTCTTTAAAATTTTTTTACCATTTATCGCTCCTACTGTGGAAATCTTGGCCATCCATTTTTTAGAGTAAGAAAGCATTATGTCCTCGTATGCTGAAATCCCCGTATGGTCCTTTCCACGTATTGTCGAACGAATTTTCATGCTTCCATTTGTCTTCATTTCTAGCATCCCATTTCAACATTATATCTTCCAGCTGAAACTTTTCTGCTTTTGCATTCCTGTCATAGATCTTCTTAATCTTCTCCTACAACTGAATAGCATTCTGTGACACTTCCTCTCTTGTTTGCTGAAGGTGGATCATTTGATTGATCCTCCGTTGATTGTCATTGTCCTCGCTGCCAACTTCTTGCAATAATCTCACAACTGGGACTGTAAGGGATGTAGGAAATACAGTTTCAGTACCATAAAGTAGCTCAAATGGTGACATACCTATTGATATTTTACTGCTAACTCTGTCTGCCCACAGTGCGTTGATGAGCTTTCGGTGCCAATTTCTTTTGTTTGCCTCCAGCATTTTCTTAATTATATTCACCAGCGATTTGTTAGATGACTCGGCCAGGTCATTGCCCTATGGATAATACACTGTCAAATGGACCAACGCGATGTTTTATTTGTTACAAAAATCTATAATCTTCTTGGATCGGAACATTGTTGCGTTTTCTATTACGATTTTGCATGGGCAGCCAAAACGAGATAAAATATTCGATTCCAGGAATTGAATGATTACCATGTCTATTGCTTTCCCGGCTGGGACAGCCTCGATCCATTTCGTAAAGTAATCTGTCCCTGTCAATATCCATCGGTGTTGTGCTGAGGACACAGGATGAATTTCTCCTACGAAATCGAGCCCCCATTGCTGAAAGGGTGCATTCAATGAAACTGGTTTCAAAGGGAGTGGAAGAAATTTCTTCTTCCCTTGGAAGATTTGGCATTCATGAAATTTCATCACTGTCTTATATAAATCAGAAAATAATGTGGGCCAATAATATCCTGCTCTCAATACTTTTTTAGCTGTAGTCTTCCAGAATAAGTGCCCGCCACAGTCGCCTTTATGAAAATCGTGCATTACCTTCTGCACCTCTTCTTCAACCAAACAATTGAGCAGAAAGTCTCCTGGATCTTTCCAATACCGAGTTTTGTCTAAAATGTAGTATTTTGCAGACTTAAGCTTCAGCGATCTACCCTTACACTTAGACATGCCCGTAGGAGGTGACAAATGCTGAAGGACATAGACAATATCTAAATACCACGGGGATTGCAGAAAAATATCTGAAATTGGAACTAGCAAACCTTCGTCTTCGGCTTCTGCCACTGTAGTTATGAGGTTTATATCTGAAGCGCGCAGATTTGATTGGGCCATCAATTTCACCAAGCCTTAGCCTTTGATCAACTTCATGGGCTTGATCTCTAGATCATACACTAACATAGCCACTATCCATTTACCTCTTCGAACTTCTGGATAAGTTTGCATCAACACATCCTTCACCGCTGCGTTAGGGACATATGCTACAGTATGTGAATGCAGAATATAGATCCTAAAATCCTTCAATGCTTTGATAAGATCCAATGCCTATTTTTCAATAATATTATACGTCAAAGAAGCGTCTCTAATAGTCCTACTGAAGAAGGCAATTGGCTTTTCTACTTCATCTCTCTTTTGCATTAAAACAGGAGTCGTAGTATGCTCCGATGCAAATGAAAATATAATAAAGTCTTGAGTGTAGTCGGGACTGATCAAAACTGGGGCATTGGACAAAGAAAACTTTACCAGATTGAATGATTTGATAGCCTCCTCACTCCATTTAACAGTGTTGTCCTTCTTCAACATATTAGTCATTTCCCTCAGATGTTCAGCTAGATTGGGTATAAATTGGCGGAAAAAGTTCATTTTACCATTAAAAGCCTAAATCTCCTTCTTATTTCGTGGCAGTCCTATGAGCTGAATTGCCTCCACTCTAGCTGGATCGATACGAATACCATCTTTGGGGATGATATGCCCCAGCATCTTGCCTTCATCCATGGCAAAGAGACACTTCTTGGGATTGAGAGAAATTCCAAACTTTCTGCATCGCTGAAAAACAACTCTCAAATGGTGCAAATGCTCATCATCTGATCCTGAAAAAACTGTCAAATCATCCAAATAAATAACCATAAAAACATCTTTTTCATTGGCAAAAGTGATGTCCATTGCACGCTAGAAAGTAGCTCCTGCATTCTTCAATCCGAAAGGCATTTTGTTGTACTGGAAGGTTCCCAAGGGTGTTGTGAAGGCAGTTTTATCTTGGTCCTTCTCATGCACCAAGATTTGGTTGTAGCCTGAGCAGCCATCAAGTACTGACATCCTAGATGCTCCAACTACTCTCTGCAGAATATAGTCCATTTTCGCAAGTGGATAATTATCCTTTAAGGAAGCCTTATTCATGTTCTGAAAATCTGTTCACAATCTTATTTCTTCATTATTCTTATGTACCAGGACCAAATTTGAAATCCAGTCAGAAAATCTAATGGGGACTATGATACCAGCTTTGTACAATCTGTTTACCTCTTTTTCGATGGATGACAGCAACTTCAGATTGATTCTTCTCAGCTTCTGTCTGAATGGATTTTGATCCGGCTTGATAGGAATAGTATGCTAGATCATGTTCTTATCATGCACGTTCAAATCTGAATAATCCCATGCAAATACATCAGAAAATTCATAAAGCAACTTCACATACTTATCCTTTGCTTCAAGGGACAATGCCTTTGACAATTTCATGAACTTGGGCTGATCAGATGTTCCAAGGTCACATCTTCAACTCCTTTCTCTGTGGGCACCAAGCTTGGCTTCTTGGTCACATCGTCCTGATCAAACAACTCCTCTAAAGGTATGAGACCTTTAGGAATTACATTATCTTTCAGCTGCAATATATCGATCTGGTTTGTTTCCAATTCTTGATCATCAACCACATACTCACCTTCTATGGGAGTGTCCTTGAATTTTCCATCACCCTGCAAAAATGCATTGATCTCATTATCATCTCAAAATAATTTCCAATACTTTGAATTTTCCGGAATAGCAGGCCTATGCTTGACATGGATCTCAAACTTGTTTCTCGAGTTCATCGGAATCCTCAGGTTACTTGCAGTAGTGGCAAGAGAATCAACAATAAGATTCTGCATCCTGGGCACTACTGTCAAGGTGTACTCTGGGAATGTCTTCAAAATGTCCAGAACTGCTTTTCTGTAGGCCCTCAATCTTGGATGTTTAGCTTGGTATTCTCCTTTCACCTCCTTGATTATTAACTCAGAGTCACCATACACAGAATTCCTTTTTCCCTTCAACTTCTTCAAGATTTTGAGGCTTGCAATCAGAGCTTCATACTCTGCTTCATTGTTAGAGCAGTCAAAAGCCAACTTATAAGCACATACTCTAACATTACTAGGGACCTTTTCAGGCTAGAAAATAGGGCTCTGAATCCATATTCCAATACCTGCTCCATCCTTACTAACAGCTCCATCAAAATCCATACCCCATAGGCCTTCTTCTTCTTGTAGATGTTGAAATTTAGTTTCTTCCTTCTCTTCGCCTTGGCTGATTTCTGGTTGTTCATTGTCTTTTTGCTGCTGGTAGGTAGGAGACTTAGAAGTGCTGGTTGTTTTCTTTTTTTCCTACTCGAGGACTTCTCTAAAATTATCTGAAATCTCAGGTATCTCGTATACTTGTACTAACTCAACATCCTCATCATTTAAATCACCATCTGAATATAAGACAAAATACTCTAAATATGTGTGAAATGCATTGATGGGATGGTTTACTGTCTTGTATTTGCTAGTGATCATATATTTCATTTTCTTTTCCCTATATAACTTTCTCAACTAGCCAAATACAGGGATTGTGGCATAAGAGAAGTCAAGCTATATGGTCCCTTTAATTTTTTCACCCAAGACCTAGATAGAAGCATTCCAAACCTCAGTGGGACATTAGTAACAGCTACATCCATCAAGACATTTTTAGTTGGGATTTGATCTAAAGACACTACCAGGTCTTTGATAAGACCAATACAATGGACCCTACTCAAGTCAAAATAATACAAATCATGGTATTTTCTATTAATATCAAGGCCTAGCTTCTCCATGACAGCTTTGGGCATCAAATTATGTGAGGTCCCGAAGTCCAACATGGTGTTATACAAGATAAGCTCATGCAACCTAAGACTTAGGTAAAAGGGAGGGACTTCATTTTCTTCAGATTCTCCTGTGGCTGGACCAAAAATAAGTTTAGGGTGGTCATCTTCCACATTAACCATATCAGAAAGAGGGTCAATTTGCAAGACTTTAGACACCTGATTTTTATATACACTATTCTTCACCAACTCAGTCAGGGGCACAGACACTTTGAGTTTAGAAATTTCATTTTCTAAATTAAAGGAAGGAGCTTTTTCTACCTTTTTAATGGGAGGGTATTTCTTCTCTGTTTTCTCCTTCGCTATGCTCTGCTGGATTTTTTCATTTTCCGTGTTAGTAGCTGTGGGTGCTTTGCTGGATGAAGGATTGGCCAGCTATTTTCCTTCTTTTGTGCCTCGTCCTTCATTTGGAGTTATTTTCTCTTTTGAATGGGACTGATTGTGACGTTTCTGTTCCTCAAGGAATACTGCCTTTGCTGGGCTGATAGAGCATTCATATACCCTCTCTGGTAGTCATCAGATTCTTCTTCTAACACTACGTCATTTTCCAAGATGAAATTTTCGTCCCCTCGAATGTCTGGAGTCACCACTGTGTATTCTTTGTCTTCTGTGAGGAAAATGGGTGCACCATCAGCTGTGAAAAATTGATTGGCCTTAAATGTAGGGTTATCATCATCTGAGACTATCCCTTGCACGTAGTTCTACTGCAATGGCATTTTAATCTACTGCTGTGGTGCCACTTGGTCCTATGCCCTCTGTACTCTCTGTCTAATTCTGAATTGTGGCTATTGTTGTCCTCTAAAATTTGGATTTCTTATTTGATTTTCTGGTCTATCCGAAACACTTAATTGATCAAACATCCTTTCCATTGTACGAATTAGTGTGTCCATTTTGTTGTCTGAAGGGGAGGCTTCCTCTTTCACCATGACTTTCTTTTCAGCCCAGGCTCGAGCTCTTCTAGCCAACATATTAGCTTCGACGCTTACTACTATCCTCTGCATGTCTTCCAGTCACGGTGGATCTCTTTCACGCAGTTCATATGCCATATCAGCATCAAAACCATCCAAAAACTTCAGCATAGCTGAATCCACAGGAGGTTTGAGGTTAGCTGGAATAGCGTTGTATACAACATTGAATCTTAAACAATAGTCTTGCACAGTTTCACCCACATTTCTTTTAATATTCTCATATTCAGATAGAATTTGGTGTGGATTCCTTTTCACCTCCCATCGGTCGAAGAAATATGTGTGTAACTCCTATAAAGTGCAAATTGAGCCAGCTGGTAAAGCTCTAAACCACTTTCTAACTTCACCTCCAAAGCTTTGAACAAACAACCTGGTAGCTACATTCTCTTCTTCTACTTCATGCAAGTCAAAAAAGTCATTCATCTTATCAACATGCTGTTGGGATGTAATGCCCTGAGTGGCATCAAATATAGGAATTTTACTCTGATAATCAGCAGGCATATCATTGAGAACCTGAGGTAAAGCCAAGGGTGCATACAGGGCATCCATGACTCTGGGTGGATTTACAACAGGATTTTCAAGATTTGGGGGAGGTGTTGTTGGAGGAGATGATAATTGGGAGTTGATTGAAGGGGATGCTGATGAATTAGGAGGAGGCAATGCTGATCCTGATGATTCTGAAGGCTCGGGAATATAAATTGTAGTGATGGACTGGGGAGAATTCAAAATGTAGTCATCAATGGAGGAATTCTCTCTTTGAACGTCATTATCCACAAGGAACTCTGGATCTAAAACTGTGTCTTCGAGCACAGTTTTAGACTTATTTATAAACAAAGAGAGCTCAAAAATCTTGTCAAAAGAATGCTCTTCTACAAAAAACCACTCACTCGGCCAAGCATGGGACCTGAAAATAGGTGTAGGACTTAGCGATCCCTCCTTTCTTCTGACTATTCTTGGGATAAGATTTGGATTTTCAAACACAGGAGGAGGATTTGGATCAGGATTAGCCCTTATGTATCTTCTTGAAGCCAGTGTGGTCAAATTTCTACTGTACAATATTTATATCAGCCTAGAAAACTCTAAAATATCATCATCAAGAATTTACAAGAAAGATATTACTGGAGTGATGAATCTTCTATGAAAATTTTTTGTAGTGTTCCCCAGTGGAGTCGCGAGAGATGTTAGCACCCAATCTGAACCTCGGGCTAGTAAAGGAAAATCAGGGTAACAACTAAACCATGCTCAGCCTTGTAGCTATCCCTACAAGGGCGGGAGAGGGCTCTCTCTGTAGAATAGATATTCAATAACATGATAATGAACTGATTTTAGGCTAGATATATAAAAGGGAAAAGGAGTTTTGATGCATGACTGAAATTTCTGGGATGTATGGGATAAGGAAATTAAATCAAAGACACAGAGTATTTTATGGGGAAAGATAGGTAGGAGATTTTAGCAATCAAGTTGAAATAATATGGAGGGAAAGACTGCTGAGAAGCCGAAAAGGGCATAATAAATGAATCCTTTTCAAACAAACAAGAAAACACACAGACATGAATGATTCCCCGAGGTGGAGGATATAAAATGGATTCTACCTTTTTAACTTGAAAACATTCAACTGGAAATGTTTATGAATGAATGGTGAAACATAACAATGTACATATGAAACACAAATGAGAGACATATGCTAAAACTCATACCACATGGATCCCACAAATCAGAGCTGCATCACTTTATTAATTCCTTGCCAAACTGTACAATGGAGCGCAGAGCTCACTGCCACACTGTTCCCCTACTTCTGAATTTTTAGACCTCAGACTTTCAGCCCCTTACAAATGATTAGCATTTACAATAAATAGACAGATTTTGCGGGAATACAAATCGATGGGAAGAGGAGAAATCATAACTGAAGATGGAAAACCAAGAGCCAATAATCTCTCCGTAAAGGGAGAGCTGCATTACATCCGGTCAATGAGAAGGCGAAACATTGTAACAAAGATATCTTTGAATCATAACTAAAGGAAAAATAGGCAATCCGATCCTATTTTCCTGTTGTTGTAGATATTTTTATTTTATTGTAAGCTCTCGGCCAGCAGACTGTTTCCTTTGCTTTCTATTATTTCATTTAAATAAAACTGACCCTTTAATAAACTTCCGTTGAAATAACATAGAACGAAATAATGCTTTCGTGAAGGGAAAAATGTATTTTGAATGTGAAAAGGGAAGGGAAGGAGGCGGGACCCACATTACAATCGCAATCGGAATCGAGGGGAGGAGTGACATAAAATGAAACGATTAAAATAGGCGATGCGATGGTGGAATGAGGGCAATCACAATCGGGACTTTGGGGCAGGAATATTGCAATATGAATTTCTTCAGATGCGATGGGATTAAACCATGGGGAAAGTCCTTTATAAAACGAACTAATATAAAATTCGATTTTTACAAAGGAAAAGCCTCGTTTATATTTAATGGCGGAAGACTTAAGTGGTGGGATCGACCAATCGCAATCGGAAATCAGAGGGGGCTGCGATTGGAGGAAGACTTGTGATCGGAGAATTGGAGTAGAACTTGCGATTGGCGGATCAGAGTTTTGTGCGATTGATCGATCGGGGGTTGGTGCGATCAAGGGTTGCGATTGGGAAATCGGAGGGAAGGGCGCGATTGGGAGATCGGAGGAAGGACTTGCGATTGGTCAATCGGAGATAAACTTTAAACGATGCGATGCGATCAGAGGTTTCAATCGGGGGTAGGCCATCGGAAGTGACAATCGCATCGAAGCTTGCGATTTGCCGATTGGAACATACAAATAAAACATGCGATGCGATTAGGTTTGCGATTGCGATTGAAGAGCGACAGGTTTATAATATATAACTTAAACTTTCTTAAAAATTTTAAGGGGTCATGGAAAAGGGGAAGTGGTTATTACGGTGGAGACTTTACAATATAGAGTTTTTATTATAAAGTTCTACGGGACTTGGAGGGGAAGTGGTTTGGGATAATCACATTTGTATTTATAATGCGATTTTATAATGCTGAAAGGGGAAAAGGGAATTTTTAAAGGAATATTAAATTTTGATAATACAAAGTTTAAAGGGAAAAATGGGAAATAGGGGGTATATGAGGATATAAGAGTTTTTACTTCACTTAAGCATAAATTTCAACCCAGAAGTCAGTTTTGAGAGTGTAGTATATCGTTGGAAAGCTCATTCCGGGCTCTTTCTGATGGATTTGCTTGGAAGAGGCTCTGGCGCTGAACATGCTGCGGAAAACTTCTTTGAAAGGCAGGGACATCACTTTGTGGAGATAACACCTTCTAAATTGTGGCTGAAAGGCAAAGTATCATGTTTTCACCTCAAAACATGGTTTTGAGGCGAAAATTACATCAAGCCGAATAAAGTGTCTCTCAGATCTTCTTGGTGCTGTGACTTTGAATTTATTGACTTCCTCATGACCTTGCTGATCTTTATTGACACTTGACTCATTAATTTGATCATGGTGAGACCTTAGAGACTGATAAGACCCATTCAATGACCTACTGATATGATCTTGATAATGAAAGTGACTAATGACTGAAGACCATAGGAAGGAAAATCAGCGAGTACCTCATAAGGGAAAACAGATAAAAAATTACTACCATCAATGAATCCATGACCTAGCGGAATGGTGAAATTTATTCAGTATGAGACACCTAATATGCAAATGCAAAAGAGCAGTTTTGATCACTGATGGCAGTGTGACTAGAATGACACTAACACACCTCACTCCTTAATGTTCCTATCTCACCATCTATCTAAAAGATCCTTTGGTATAGATGACTTGCCCTATGGAAACTCTTGGTTAGTTGTTATGCAAGTAATCCCCTTTCATGACTCCATAGCTCAATGGATGGAAACTTTCTTGACCTATCCTCTTTTTCCAAAACATCCTCCTACTTTGTTCCTTTTCACTCCGAGGACCTTCTCAGTTAATGATCTCCAACCCAACAACCAATCTAATTTAAAAACCTTGTGCTTCATACCTAGCCTAATACCTCATTTTGAGCCTTCAAAGATATATCATTCTTTGTATTTATAGGGAGATCCCTCTCTGGATCCAGGAGGGCTAGATCCTAGGATCCCAAAGTGGTTTTGTTGTTGTCTTGTCGTTTGGTCTCGCCAATCTGGCCAAAACACAGGAACCCCAACATAATGGCGACTCTGTTGGGGAAAATCAGACCAATTAGCCTTTAGATTGGTGTTCAATTGCTGATGGTGGATAGTGGCCTGCTTCAAACGTTCAAATTCATCCACCTGGCGACTCCACACTCCATACCTCTCAAAAGACTCCACTGGAGGAAGAACCCGAAATATGGCCAGACCTCATAGAAGGGAAGAACATTTAGGTTGGATTTGGTCTAAATAATTCATTGTTTTTATCTATCACTATGTTTTGTCCTGCTTTAAGCCTAATCAAGTGTACAAAGATGAAACTCACATTGAGTATGGGAAAGATCTCAAGCCTCAGTCTTCAGACCATGAGCAGACCTATACTCCTGTGAAAGGCCTGTTGGAACAAGAGCCTCATGGTGTACCACCCACTCCTAAAGAAACTTCGAGCAGCCATGAGCCTATTGTTGCACCACCTACACCCACAAAGGTCATAGAAAGATATAAGCCCCTGGTTTTGCCTCTTATCTTCCATCCCATTCCTGCAAGACTTACAAATAAGTTGCCCATGTTTGATGGAGAAAATTCAAAGATCACTTCTGAGTGGCATGTCCAAAATCTTGAGGATTTACTTGACTTGTATGAAGTAGAAGAATATGATGTGTGTATTAGAATGTTTGATTTTTCATTACAAGGAAGTGTTAAGAGTTGGTTTAAAAACCTTCCAGCTGCAAGCATTTTCAGCTTTCATCAATTTTCTCAATTTTTCCTTGATAAATGGGCAGTCCCGGGAAATTTTTTCCTCATCCTAGAAGAGTATCAGAATTTGAAAAGGCAGCTAGGAGAGACAGTACAAGAGTTTTCAGCCAGGTTCAATAAAGTATACAATGCAATACCTGCTAACATAAAACCACCCCTGGGATGGGCCCTATTGCACTATCCAAGTTCTTTTGACACTGAGGTGGAATTTCATATAAGAGAGAGAGAACCTTCGAGCCTGGAGGAAATGCAAAACATAGCAATTACTGTCAAATAAAATCTGCGGTGCAGGGAGGAAAGATTAAAGGAAATAAAGAAGGACCAAACAGAGCAAAAAAAGCAGGTCTCTTTAGAAGACAAGCTAGAAAGACTGATAGAGACAACCAACACCTTGCTAAACATAGAAGAGGAAGAATATGAGGTTGAAACCAGAAATGATGATTGGAAAGGACCTTATCCTTGCCCTCAGAAGAAACAAATCAAATCATTGCAAGACATAAGTAGCATGCAGAGCATGTATGATGAACATGAATTAGAAAATGAATTTGCAGATTGTTTTAAAAAGAGACTTGCTGAGAATCCAATGGGTTTGGTGGATGGAATTGCTTCTAATTATGATTTCTCTAACATTGATCTGTCTGATGATAATTTTTTCCAAAGGGAAACTAAGCTTGTAGGACCATCATCAGTAGATTCATGGGAGGAAAATCGGGACCATCAGCTTCAAGAAAGCGATGAGCCAATGCCGGCTATCTATGACACTAATGAGGAAAGTGTTGAAAGCATGATAGCAGATGAAGATTCATTGAATCTTCACTCTGTTATATATCAGATCATCAGTAATGATTGACATGAAGATGGAAGTTAGCAGCTTTATAATTCAGAGGATGAGGAAGAAAGAAATGAATAAAATCTTGAGCAAGACGAATATCCTGAGCCTTCTCCTGAAAGGGTTGAGGTAATCAAAGAAAACTCTACTCGAGCATGTTAATTTTTTCACAGAGTTCAGCTCACAAGAACAGCATATCTCAAAGCTACAAGAGGATATCCCCGCAATATATGATGAGTCCTCTAGCTCAGATGATGATGAAGATGAGGGAGATTTTCTTTCTCAAAGAAATCTTTGTTTTGATCCAATGGAAGAAGAGGTATTCCTGGTTGACACTTACTTGCAAAATACTCCCAACCAAAAAAAGGATGATTGTAGAGGCCACACTACAGATGCAATGATTGAAACTGTCCAGGATGCAGGTAGCCTACCAGCCATGGACCGCCTTAAAGAAGAAATTTTATATCATGTTCTTGCTGATGCTATGGCAGAATATATGGAGGCACTGGTTGGCTCATCTCCCCAAGCATAGATCCTTTTCAAGAGCCAGATACATCAGAAGTGGTCACCACTGGTGGTGGCCTCAGTTTTGAAAACCCACATGCAGAGTGCCCTATGGTTATCTCTGACAAGCAGTCAGTTTTTCTATCCTTTTTTATTACTGCTTGACTGGCTGCATTGGCATTATTGTATCACCTAGAGCATCAGAGATTTCCAAGTAGAGTAGAGTAGTTAGGAATCTCAATAAAGCTCATCATGTGAGAATTTAGTCAGTGTTTTTAATTTCTGCATAGTTTCAGTCCATGAGCAGTTTTTTCTTTATGCCATGGACCCATAGCAAGCTAGACAGTCTAATCCTAGTTTGGCTGTGTTTCAATTTCTACTTTAGAATGTAGAGAAAGAAACCTGCCAGACAGTTTAATCCTAGCAAATATTAGTTTAGGTAGAGAAGTTATGAGGCCAACTGTTTAATCTGGTCTCATGGAGAAATAAGGGTAGAAGAAGAATAGATCTATTTTCCTGTTTGTAAAGAATTGATGATGTAAAGGGTCTGCAAGTCCAAATGCACCCAGAAGAAAAAATGTTAGGACAATAGTATGGGTAGGTTGATTGTTGGGGAGAATATTTTCTGCTGATATAATTTCTTCATGATTTGTGGCAGCTGATAAAGAAGAAGAGGATGTGTCAAAGTACCACACATCTGGCCTACTCCCAAAGACTATTTTATGAGGTTCTTGACACCTTCAAGAAGATGTCATCCCCATGTGGAGCCATTGTTAGCCACCTATGAATTTTTTGACAAGAAAACAGGTGGCTAAAATGTTTCTGAGTCTTCAAGAGATACATTTCCCTTGTAAAACTATCATTCTTGAAGCCTCCATGTGTTGTCTATCCGTTAAACGATCTTCACTATTGTTTCCATTGAAAGCCTCATTGTTTGTGAAAGAGAATGCTTCAAAAAGGCCCCCATTTCCCCTTATTTCATCCCCACAAAGCCTCCATTTTCATCACCTTTTCCCATTCCATAATCCCCTACTTAACCCTCCATCTTGGACTAGAACCCCTTTAAACCTCATAGCTCCCCTTATTTGGTTGAAAACCCTCTTTTTCTGCCTACCAGAACCCCTTTTTAAGCCTTAAAAATCTTCATTTTGGCTTGAAAATACCATTTTTTCATTGTAGGCTTAAGCCCCTTTCTCCGCATATAACCGGGTGCCAGAACCAGGCGCTAAGCCCGTAGGCGCTAATCGCAATCGGAGTTTCCCATTGGCCTTTTCCCTTTGTTTATTCTATTTTCTCCAATTGCGATTGGTCCTCCTCTTCTCATCCCCCGCTGCAATCTCCACTGATGATCTACATTGGATCGACGACCATCGCACTTTATCATTCTCCCCCGAATCACATCTCTACATTACCCTATGATTACATATAGACTGTTGATCTTCCCACTAGATCTGATGGCACTGGTGTAATCACACCATCACAAATGCCTGATCCAGTGCATTTGACCTCTCCCGATTTGCGAGCCCTGATTAGATCCTGACCATTCACCCATCCAGATCCAATGGTCAAGATCATCTCCGCCATCATATCACTTCTCTCCCCCTTTGTAACACTTCTGTGCCAGTTTTTAATCTCAGCCGTCCACTGTATAGACCCTACGGCTCACAATTAACCCGAGGAAACCGATGGCCCGCCCCATCTCTCCCCTTTCGATCCATCTCCACTGTTGATCTCCCGCTGATCCAACGGTCCAAGCGTAATCACAACATCAGAACTTAGAGCTTTGGCCCCCGGCCATTTCTCCGATGTGATTGGATCTCTTCTGTCCGTTCCTTTAGATCCAACGACTCTCATTTCTCCTGCTCACTCACTTGCCCCTTTTGCCTTCTGCTCCCTCTTTAAATATGGACTGTCTATTCTATAGATCCGATGGTCGGGATTTAACCCGCCTTTGACCATTTCCCACCTAATCACTTGCGCATCTTTCCATATCGCGTTGCCACCTGCACTGTCAGATCTCTTTGGTCCATATCCAACGGCCAAGATGCATATCGCATGATTTTAGTGTCCGAGGGTTAACAATTTAAATTTACGCGATGTAAGCGGTTTTAAAGGGACACATGTCGGGCGGCGGACCATATCGCGTTTTTTTGGGAAAATTTCAAAACCGTTCTATTGTCGCACGACACCGGTGGTTTTTCCCACTAATACCACCTTTCCCCTTTGCTACTGAAAACTCTATCATTTAATCCTGACCGTTGATCTGATCTAGGTCAACAACCCACATTTCATCGCGTCTCCACCATATTTCTTTCATCGGGCCCTCCTAAGAACTTCGTCAGAGGATCCCCACCATTGATCTCCTCAAGATATCCAACGGTCCATAGTCAAATCGCCCTTTTCCCTCTGGGTCCCACCATTAAAGGCCCCCGATCTCTTGCATGTGGGCCTTTTTCCTTTGTAAATCGACCAAACATTAAACCTTTATATTTTACACTAAAGGCCTTTTTCTCTGCCTACCTTAGTATTAACAACTGCAATCAATGAATCCTGGCCGTTGGTCACCATTTCCTTATCTAATTGGATGGTCCGCAACCCTCTTTGCACCAAACCTTCATCAGGTCATCCTTCCACCATTCTACAACAATTTTCGCCCGTTTTCACCTGCATCCACCATTTCCGCCACCATTCCATAGGCCGCCACAACAATCTTCCACTACTCCCCTAGATTTTATAACGAGTTTATTATATTGTGCAGGGTTTATAGAGCGATGGATTCACTCTGTCTCCACAGTGATGCTCACTATGACTCAGAGCATAGAGAGACCATCCAGTAGCGGCAAAGTGTATTAGCAGAGACAGATCAAAGGATTAATGCCTATTTTTGAAGATTAATACTTATAATCCGATGTTTAAAATATAGAGATGCATTTAGAAGACCATGAAGATGATTAAAGGGATTTATGAAGCCTAAGCACATAAAACAGGCCATATCCATGTTTTAATGACAGCAGAACGTATTCTCTCCAGAAAGGACACCTTCCGACAACATTCTCCACACCCCCTCGAGCCCTTAACAGTTATTGCACTGACAAAAGCTTCTAAAGAACTATCAGGACAACAGTTATGGAAGTATGGAGACATGCAGACTTTCTATCCATGTTACTTATTTCAGAAGGCAATACAGAGTACCATCTCGTTGGGTGGGTGGAGCCCCGATTATATTATTTACTGTATCACAAGATTGGACCCCAGACTAAAATGGGCGGCAACGCCGCCCATAATTAATCGTCACTGTGGGGGTCCGTGGGGCAAGACTTTTCGTAGCCCCCCAGGCGGGGTTTTGCGCTGGCCGTTTAAAACAGATGTAAATTTTCCTTGTAAAAGTATAGTAATTTCTAGTCAATCTGGGTCATTCATAGGCTGATGATCTGACGGTAGAAGTTATGTTTATTTTAGGGTTTTTTTCCCTAGAAGGAAACCCCCTTGTATATATGAGGGCATTGTATTGCGGCTGTGTATTATATGTGTATTCTTAGAGCGAGAAATAGATAGGGAGACTGTGAGAGAAAACAGAGGATATTACAACGGATTTGTTGTAGGTTTTGTCTCTTCATTTTTGCTGGATAATAGAAAGGAAGGACTGGCTGTTCGGGGTGGACGTAGACCAAACTGGGTGAACCACGTATATGTGTGTCTCTCTGGTTTTATGTGTTTTATGTGCTTGTATTTTTTTTTCATATTTTATGTGTTGCATTTCTCCATAATATTTAATTTTCTAACAACTGGTATCAGAGCCAAAGGTCTATTTGGCTAATAAACTCGTAGGAAAGAAGGGTTCCTGGTCCGACTGGGAGAAATGGCAGAAGATGGTAAATTTAGGGTCGAGAAATTTAACGGCCAAAACTTCCCATTGTGGAAGATGCAGATGGAATATTATCTGTATCAGAAAGATATGTACCTACCATTGAGCGGAAAAACAAAGAAGTCGACGGCCATGACAGACGCAGAATGGAACATTCTTGATATAAAGGCACTCGAAACAGTACGGTTGTGCCTTGCAGCATCAGTCGCCTTCAATATTTCGAAGGAAACAACAACAGAGGGTTTGATGTAGACGTTGGCGAAACTATATGAAAAACCCTCCGCCTCAAACAAGGTATTTATTATGAAACAATTATTTAATATGAAGATGTCAGAAGGTGGATCTGTTGCAGAGAATTTAAATGATTTTAATACAGTTACCAGTCAATTAAGTTCTGTAGGGGTAAACTTTGATGATGAAGTTAGGGCTCTTTTATTTCTGTGCTCATTTCCAGAAAGCTGGAATGGTTTAGTTATGGCCATTAGTAACTCTATCTCTGGATCTAGTACTTTAAAGTTTGATGATGTTGTCGGTGCTATCCTTAACAAGGAAATGCGTCGGAAAAGATCTGGTGAGACATCGGGTAATGATTTGAGTGCAGAGTCTAGGGGAAGAAGAATGGAAAGAGGAAAGAGCTCAGGTTATCGCGCTAAATCAAGGAAAGGCAGATCCAAGTCCAGATCGGGGATAGTGTGCTGGAAATGTGGAAAGAGAGGACACCTAAAGAAAGATTGTAGATCTTGGAAGGGAAAAGAAGGAGATGCACAACAAGAAAACAATCATGAAGCAAATGTGACAGGTGATGTGTTACAAGTTGCTTTGATTCTTTCTTTCGAAAATGTTACTGATTCTTGGGTTGTAGATTCAGGGGCTTCATTCCATGCCACACCTGATAAGAAATATTTTCATGACTATGCTCAAGGAGATTTTGGACAAGTTCGTTTGGGTGATGATAAACCATGTAAAATTGTTGGAATGGGTAAAGTTCTTGTAAAACAACAGAATGGAAACCAATGGCTACTAAAGGAGGTAAGGCATGTTCCAGATCTGAAGAAAAATCTGATTTCAACAGGGCAGTTAGGCAGTGAAGGTTGTGTGATAACTTTCACAGATAAAACTTGGAAGGTCACCAAAGGAGCCCTGGTAATAGCGAAAGGAGAAAAGGTTGGTACATTGTATTTATGCAATGGTATTTCTAACTCTGTTAATGCTTTAACTTCCAAAGGAGCAGATGCAGCATTATGGCATCATAGGCTCGGACACATGAGTGAGAAGGGAATGAAGATTTTTCACTCAAGAAATTTGTTGCCAGGTTTGAAGAATGTTGATTTGGATTTCTGTGAAAATTGCATTTATGGAAAACAAAAGAGAGTCAGATTTCTCAGAGTTGGGAAAGAAAAGAAGAGCGAAAAATTGGAGCTTGTGCATACAGATGTATGGGGACATGCTCAGGTATCATCTCTCGGTGGCTCTCGTTATTATGTTACTTTTATTGATGATGCAACTAGAAAAACATGGATTTATTGTATTCAGAATAAATCTGATGTATTTGATACTTTCAAGAAATGGAAAGCTTTGGTTGAGATTGAAACAGGAAAGAAGTTGAAGTGTCTCAGATCAGACAATGGAGGTGAGTATTGCAGCAAAGAGTTTGATAGGTACTGTTCAGAGCATGGAATTCGTAGAGAGAAGACAGTCCCAAGAACACCACAAGAAAATGGTGTGTCAGAAAGGATGAACAGAACAATCATGGAGCATGCAAGGTGCATGAGATTGCATGCAGGATTGCCTTTACAATTTTGGGCAGATGCTGTAGATACCGTTGTTTATCTAATAAACAGAGGGCCTTCAAGTTCCTTGGATGGTGGTATTCCAGAGGAAGCATGGACAGGTAAAAAGGTAAACTACTCTTTTTTAAAGCCTTTTGGTTGTGAGGCCTTTGTCCATATTAATAAAGAAAATAGAACAAAGCTTGAGGCAAAATCAAAGAAATGTACCTTTATTGGATATGGTGTTAATGATTTTGGATATCGCTTATATGATTATAAAAATCACAAAATCATTAGGAGCAGAGATGTAATATTCAATGAAAAGGTATTGTATAAGAATCAGTTGCAGGAAAAGAAACAGGAAAAGGAAAACAAAGAATACACAGTTCTTGATGAGATCACAGAAAAGGTAAAGGTGCTTGGAAATAATAATAATCAATATTCACAACAACAACAACCACCACAACAGCAACAGACACCTCA
The DNA here is from genome assembly GCA_034641835.2 of Pinus albicaulis. Lineage (NCBI taxonomy): Eukaryota > Viridiplantae > Streptophyta > Pinopsida > Pinales > Pinaceae > Pinus > Pinus albicaulis. The sequence continues at coordinate 16,224,364 of CM076571.1, forward strand.
AACACCTGAAAGTGGTGTTAGAAGATCTACCAAGATAAGTAGACCCCCTGAAAGATACTCTCCTTCATTATATTATTTATTGTTGACTAATTATGGTGAACCTGAATGTTATGAAGAAGTAATGCAAGTTGAAAGCAGGAAGAAGTGGGAGCTAGCCATGGAAGAAGATATGGACTCCTTAATGCATAACTAGACTTGGGACTTAGTCAGGTTGCCTGCAGGTAAAACTACATTGCATAATTAATGGGTTTATAGGATGAAGGAAGAAGATGGAGGAAAACAAAGCAACAAAGCTAGACTTGTGGTGAAGGGGTTTGCACAAAAGAAAGGTATTGATTTTGATGAAATATTTTCTCATGTTGATAAGATGACTTCAATCAAAACTATTTTAAGTGTTGTAGTAGCGAAAGATTTACATCTTGAACAGTTAGATGTAAAGACAACATTTCTCCATGGAGATTTGGAGGAAGAGATCTATATGCAGCAACCAGAAGGATATGAGGTCAAAGGAAAATAAAAATTAGTGTGCAGGTTAAAGAAGAGCTTGTATGGATTAAAACAAGCTCCAAGGCAGTGGTATCTAAAATTTGATAAGTTTATGTCTGAACAAGGTTATATTAGATGCCACTCTGATCATTCTGTTTATTTGAAAAAGCAAAATGATGGCAGCTATATTATATTGTTATTATATGTGGATGACATGCTTGTTTCAGGGTCTAACATGCAGGAAATAAATGTGCTCAAAAGAAAATTGGCAAATTCATTTTTAATGAAGGATTTGGGAGTTGCAAAACAGATCTCAAGGGGAGGATAGCGTAGAGCAGGAAAAATCGCAAATTAACACCGGCTTAGAATGAGTACATAAAGGTGTTGAAAAGATTTAATATGCACAATGCAAAACCAAGCAGTAGTACACCTTTTCTCACCAATTTCAAACTTAGTAAGGAGAGGCCCTCACATCAAATGTAAGACATGGATTATATGTCTAAAGTTCCATATGTGGTGTTAGGGCTGAAGCTTAATGTATGCAATGGTCTACACAAGGCCTGATATTGCACATGCAGTGGGAGTTGTAAGCAGGTACATGAATAATCCAGGAAAAGAACATTGGATGGCAGTAAAATGGATTCTTAGATATTTGAGAGGTACCAAAAATCAAGCATTATGTTTTGGTGGTTCAAACATTGCTCTACAGGGATATGTTGATGTAGATATGGCAGGTGACAGAGATAACAGGAGGAGCACTACAGGATATGTATTTACTGTAGGTGGAACAGCTATCAGTTGGGTTTCAAAAATCCAAAGTGTTTTTGCACTTTCAACAACAGAAGCAGAGTATGTTGCTGCTAGAGAGGCTAGTAAAGAAATAATTTGGTTACAAAGGTTTATGGATGAATTGGGTAAGAAGCATGATATGGGCACATTATACAGTGATAGCCAAAGTTCCATTCATCTTGCAAAGAACTCAGCATTTCATTCCAAGACTAAACACATACATCTCAAGTACCATTTCATACGGTTAGTATTGGAAGATGGAGAGTTGAAGCTGGGAAAGATACACACTGGCCAGAATCCTGCAGATATGCTAACAAAAGTTGCAACCAGGGAGAAACTGAGAATGTGCTTAGTTTCAATTGATCTTCAAGGATGACGATGAAGATGAGGAATAGCCATGTCCAAAGAGGAGTCATTGTCCAGCAAATGAAGCAGCAGTGGAGTTGCTACAATCAGTGTCCAAGTGGGAGATTGTTGGGTGTGGAGCCTGATTATCTTATTTACTTTGTATCACAGCATTGGACCCCTGTACCTTAAAAGGGGTGGCAATGTCATCCGTAATTAATCGGTGTCGTGGGGGGTCCAAGGGGGGGCAGCAGCGCTTTTCAGAGCCCCCCCCCTGGCAGGGGTTTCGGGGGCAATGCCCCCGAAGCTAAAAACATATGTAAATTTTCCTTGTAAAAGTATAGTAATTTCTAGTCAATCTGGGCCGTTCATAGGCGGATGATCTGATGGTAGAAGTTATGTTTACTTAAGGGTTTTTTTCCCTAGAAGGAAACCCCCTTGTATATATGAGGGTATTGTATTGCGGCTATGTATTATGTGTGTATTCTCAGAGCGAGAAATAGGTAGGGAGACTGTGAGAGAGAACAGAGAATATTACAGCGGATTTGCTGTAGGTTTTCTCTCTTCATTTTTACTGGATAATAGAAAGGTAGGACTTGTTGTTCAGGGTGGACGTAGCCCAAACTGGGTGAACCACGTATATCTGTGTCTCTCTGGTTTTATGTGTTTTGTGTGCTTGTATTTTTCGCATATTTTATGTGTTGCATTTCTCTGTAATATTTAATTTTCTAACACCATCAGTCGGAGTACTTCAGAGAACATACCTAGAGTCATTAACAAAGAATTCTAGACATACTACAGAGTACACACAGTTAATGAAGAGCCATTCTACAAAATGGGCACTTGACCTTTTACTCCTCTGTCATAATGAGACAATTAAGTTTACATCTACTCTTGCTATCACTCATTCTCCTATAAGAACCCCTGAAGAATACATTGTAAAGGTTGTTGTTAGTTGATAGGGATTCATTCGACTGTTAGAACTGTTATTGGGGGAAGTAGCTTAGTAGTTTGTAATTTAGTAGGCTGGGAGGATAATTTTGGAATGTAACAGCCATTGAGCTTAAAGTATGTGACTGGTTTTTCACATCAATTGAACAAAAAAAATTCACAGGATCCTGGTCTATATTACGGGTGATGTTTTCCTTACTTATTTCATTTTTGATCATATTGCCCACTATTCTCTGATAGGAATTAGTAATTTGGCTTAGGATATACTCCTGCATAGTACCCTAATGCTTTCCTGCTCTTCTTATCTTTTATGTTTTCTGCTGATTTGTCAATCTGAGAGAAAATTCATTGTAATTTAACCAGTCAAAGATGTTGGCATGCCCATGCTTACTGATGTTCGATTTTGGAGTTTGTTGCTTATATGTTCTTGTTGGGTTTGAGCTGGAAGAATGTGGATACCGGGGATTTAGATTCAGCCCTATCCATTGGGGTCCTTTTCCAACAGCTGGCCTTTCTAAGATCCCTTTGAGCCAGTGTCAAAAGCATTGAAGGTTAAAAGTACTTCTCTGATCTTAGGCCTTGCTCTGCATTAAATCTTAACTTTTTTTCCTTGAGAGTATGTTGAAATCAGGTCTAGAGTTAAATGACCTCTGATCTGATCTCAAGCTACCCTTTGTTTCTTCATTGAGAGTTTCCTCTGAGTATGTCAAAGCAGGACAAGTTAAAAGTCCTTACCTGATCTCCAGACTGCACTCGGTTTGTTTTCCTTCTTTCACCTCACTCCTTAATGTTCCCATCTCACCATCTATCTAAAAGATCCTTTGGTATAGATCACTTGCCCTATGGAAACTCTTGGTTAGTTGTTATGCAAGTAATCCCCTTTCATGACTCCATAGCCCAATGGATGGACACTTTCTTGACCTATCCTCTTTTTCCGAAACATCATGCTACTTTGTTCCTTTTCACTCCGAGGACATTCTCAGTTAATTATCTCCAACCCAACAACCAAGCCAATTTAAAAACCCTGTGCTTCATGCCTAGCCTAATACCTCATTTTGAGCCTTCAAAGATATATCATTCTTTGTATTTATAGAGAGATCCCTCTCTGGATCCAGAAGGGCTAGATCTTAGGATCCCAAAGTGGTTTTGATGTTGTCTTGTCTTTTGGTCTCACCAATTTGGCCAAAACATAGGAACCCCAACACCTTCAGTGCCAAATTTACCCATGATCTTTCACTTCTGTGATGTGGTTAGAATTGCACTGAAAAGAGCATTTAAAGAACACATATGCATGCTTTAAGCAAGAGGGAAAAATACAACAATCAAGAACATAAGAACACGAGACATTGATAACGGAGTTCACCCTGTGTGGGCTATGTCTCCGGGCCCGGTGTCAAAATGGGGTAGGTCGCTTCATATATTGTTGGAAATGGTGATGATGTACATGGACTATGTTTTCTATCATACAAGGATATATGCCCTCAGCATGAGTGGCTTGTCTCTCACGAGACGTTCCATTACAGGAACTCTCACTCACAATGGGCCTCCTATCAGCATGACATAATCTCACACAAGGTGACGATGAGGATCCCTTCAACAAGGTTACATATGGATCATAAAAATCCATGAGGAATACATCTCACATGAAGTAGAAACATAGATCCCGCAACATACAACAAGAAAGGATATAAAAAAAACATATTACATCTCATAGAAAAATATAAAAGAGGCACATTATATCAATACTACATATACCTCAACCCCTGAAGTTGGCTGAAGAAGTGGATGCTCAATTGTTGAATCTAGCTGCACCATCGAATTTGTGAAGTCGAGAGGCATAAAATTGACTGTCCACACTTTGGAATCTGACACCGTCAGTGAAATTTGGAAAATGGCCTAAAAATGGGAAGCTCTGTTGCTGAAATGGACATCGTCATCGGATTCTTGTCGCGGAGAGGTGTAAAATAAACATAAAATTTGTCAATTATGACTCCGACAAGTTTGGGACCTCAAGGAATCTTTTTGATGCCCCTCAAGATTACTGGGCAAGGTTCCGCCCCTCTGGCCACTCATGGTTCCGCACCTACAATAAAAAAAATATTGTTTGTTGAAAAACACGTCGGTCTACTCAACGTTTTGCCTCCGCTTTGCTCACGGCTCCATTGACCTCCCTGTGCCCTCATCTCTCATGTATTCTCCATCATTTTCCATGGTTTCCTTAAACCAATTGAATGGCATTTTATAACAAAGTGTGAGGGTGAACAAGAGAAAGTGTGAGGTCGACACATTGGTTGGCATAATCATATTAAGATAATTGTTTTTGGGAGGTTTTGGTTTCAAATCCCATTGAATCCCAATATTGTTTTAAAGCCCAATTTTAGTTTTAATATATTTTTTTCAAACTATATAATATATGGAATTCATATGTCCATATTATAATGACTCAAAAACATGAGAATAAGACAAAAAACTGAGGTTGCACCATCCAAGGCCACTTGGGCCTAATTTTAGGTGCCATTTGGCACCATTTGATTGGGCCATGTGGCAAGCCCTCATTGGTCCATATCATATGCCACCTCTACCACCTAATTGCCATGTGTCAACTTGTGGTGCTGCCACATCACCTTTTTGTGGGTCCACCTATTTTGTTGACTGGGCTGCCACATTAGCTTTGTGGGTCCCACTAGGCCTACCACATGTCATCAATATAGCCTACCACATGGCAGAATGTTGACTTCGACTTGTTTTTTTTTTGTTTGGCACAAACTTCAAACTGCAATAACTTTCTCATACAAACTCGGATTTGAGTGTTGTTCACGCCATTTGAATCGGGGCAATGAGCACTAAAAAATTGTCCTAGTTAGAAATCATTCTAACCACTTTTAGTTTTGACCATTTCTGAGCCTTGTTGGTCTCCTGAGGGTTTCTGGAGCCACCTGGATCACTGCTAAAAAATATGTCATATCAATTTATACAATATTTTTGTGTTTTTGTTGTCTGTCAATGAAGTCTTCATATAGACCTGGTTTGTTTGAGTATTGATGATGATGATATTTGTATGTGCTTGAAGATTAGTGATTGGTTGGTACAGTGATATGTTTCAGTTTTGATATATGGTGTTGGGCTTAAATGACTATAGTGGGTCCAGTATGAAAATTTGATGAAAAGTGTCCTACAAGTTGTGATGTGTTGAAGCAGGTGGATCGAGTGTGAAAATTTTATGAAATGTGGTCTACGATGGTGCTGAGGGTTGGAGCCTTCAATGAGGAATTCAATGCTTCCTACCAGTGGTAGCTAGTGATCAGATCAAGAGGTCATATCTCCCTTTCTGTGGGTGCTGGTAAACGAGATCAGGGGGTCATAGCTCACTTCCAATGGGTGTTGGTAAATTATATCAGGGGGTTGGAGCTCCCTTCTAGTTGGAGTTGGAGAAATACAGAAGCTTGTAGCCTTCTACAGGTGGGTGCCTACGTGCTGGTATGATTATGCGCTAGTACAAGATTGTAAGAAGTTTTATTTATAATAAATATTGAAGACAAAGATGACAACAACTGTGGTTTTCTCTCACATTGGGTTTCCACCTTAAATCCTTGTGTTCATATGTGTTGCTTATGTGGGATGGTTTACTCTGTTTTTAATGCACATGTTTACTGCTTATTAAATTTCTAATGAATTGATGATGCATTGGTTTAAGTTAAACAAATGAAGATTTATCTGAATTATAATATTACTAGATTTATGCTAGTGTCATGAATAAAAGTTGCGTACATACATTAGTTTGCTTCAGTCAAGTCGCATAAACAAATCATAAAAAGAAAAGTAAAATCTTATTGAGTTTTAAAATATTGATTCACCCACCCCCTCTTAGTATTCTTCCCATCAAATGATGGAATTATTCAAAACACATATTAAATTAGGTTGGACACCTAATCCTCTATGGGTAGGTGTGGAAGGCGAACAATCAAAGAGGAGTCCAAGTGACCTTGGAATGTCAAATCCAAGAGTCACACCAATGTAATATAAATGCACATCTATGGTTAATGGAAAAACAACTCATGCTTATCTTATTCCTTGTGTGTGTTTACCATGCATTGTTTAACATGGTATCATAGCTCAAGAGAGGCCTAGAATTTTCAGATTCTGCGAGCTCTTTTTTTTTCTTCTCTCTCTGCCAAATTCATTTTCTCTATATCATGCATTCTCTGCCATATTTCTTCTCTCTGATGCGTTAAATTCATGAGGTGTGTTGACTATTGAAGAAATCGTGTTCCCTTCAGTACTGTCGAGCTCCCACAGAGCTGGTATTCCACTGAATAGTGCTCGTCCTTTGCTCCACACACTGATTTTTTACTCTTCCTACTCTCTAAAATATGGTATTCCATGAAGCATTCTTTCACTCATTCATAGCCTCTTCTCCCATTCCATTTCATCAATTTTTATTCTCCCAAAGCATTCTCCTCATGCCTGAGAATTTTAGACCAGAACCTCCCCTCATACCGTTGTGCTTGTGTTTATATCACTGTGTTCCTCACACACAAAATAATCACTGCTCGTGGCTTCATTGGCCTCTGTGGCTCCAAAACCACTACTTCGTTCTTCGTGCTCCCTTTGGCCCTCGACCGTGCTAGCATATGCTCCACTGGTCCCTTGGCCTCTCCACACTCTCCGGCTCTGACTCCCAAATTAATGTGCTCCCGGTTACATAATATTTCTCCACAGTTGCACATTTCTATCCTCAATTGCACTATCGTGCCTTCCATCCACACCTACGTTGTGCAATACTCGCTCCAACGATGAGTGACATTAAGTCTCGGTAATACTGCCACATCGCTCCTCCTCGATGCCTCACACTACTTGCCCTCCATAACCGTGGCTTGGCCTCACATTGTGCAGCCTCCATAACATTACCTACTCCTCACGGAACCTCTCTAAAGCTTCTTTTGCAGTGATAGCTAATTCTTCTTGACCGACAGGGAAATGCTTCAACTCCCAAGTTTCATTTAATATTTACGAACAAGTTCCTTCAAGATAAAGTGTATTGCATCAATGAATTCTTCAATGAGGCCTTTGAAATAACCAAGAGCCTCATCAATAAGTCTTCGATATCCTTTCTCATGAGCTATAAGTGAGGTTGATATGCATCAGCGTCAAAGACCACTTTCCTAACATTCTATAAAGAAAGTTGGCGGTCAAAAGGTAACGTTTTCAAAGATGCAGAGAGTTGGTTATAAAAGACTATGTTATCACAAAATTAGACTTGATAGGCTGCTAATAAAATCAATCTCATGCAAATGTTTCAAACCAATCTTTTGATTAAGGCTTATCCTCGTCAACCTGAGAGGGCTCTCTCAAGGGTTAATGATTTGGATAAAAATATAGATGGGCAACTCTATGTGGGGTAATAAACAGATAAATGATAGATATAGGTTGTGAATCACATCAACATGTACACATTGGGCTTATGGAGTCAAAATAGTTTCAGTAAACCAATAAATCTACTTAACATGGAAGTTGAGGCATATCAGAGTTTTAGTCAAGAGATAAACACGTGTGAAACTGTAAAAAACACAGTCAGTTTGTTTATATAGGAAGTCAGAGCATCAAAGATGAATTCTGAGTAACATAGACAAACACCACTACAATAGGATAATAAAAATATGCAATTATAACAAGAACACACTAGAACTACTTCTGAATCTCAAGTTGGCTAAGTAGAAATCTCTGTATTAGATGGAAAACAGTCAATTACCATAAGCATAGTCTTTTGCTAAAAATGTCCAACCCTAGTACATTCGACTTCTTGGTCCTTTATAGACCATTTACAACATGAGATAATCTTATCTTGTGATAGATGCATCGAATTCCTGACTCTTGACACCTTGCATAACCATATGACATGGTATTTATTACAAAAAGACAGCTAATCTACTAAACAGTCCTATTACAAATAGGATTCAAAATCCTTATCTCTATCCATAACAACCTTATCTAAACTAAATTACATCATTTTCTAAGTGTATTAACACATGGTCGAATCTGGATTATAGGCTTCAACTCTTCATGACCATATTTCTGTCCTCCACCAAAATAGGAAACAATCCCCTGTTTTTTAGGCATAGGGTCCTTTTCACTCTTGGAACATTCTGACCATCATGAACTCATTATTTTGAGCTCCTTAGCTATTATAAATTGAATTAACATCTGCCAAACCTCCTCCTTAAGCTCCATCTCTCCAAAACCATCTCCAATCTGTTCAAATGGGTTGTAATACATTGCGCTATGAAAAGAAAACAGTTTCGTAGTGCCTTTTGTAGCACTGCCCTTTACCTCTTTTTTCTTCAAGTTTTTGACTTCTATCCTCCAAAATTAACTTAATTGACTTTAAATAAATCCTCCCTATCAATTTCAGTTCTTGATCCATTGTTTTACCCCTCAAAATTTGATGAAAAAGGGAAAGAAAAGCTGCTACAATAGTTAGTAGTGCTTTTCTCCCTTTTTACACTGTCTGCGCTACGAAACTGCTGAGTGGGCAATTTTGTCAAAAAATTTCCATAGTAAAAATTGCAAATGTGAAAAAAACTCAAAATCAACCTGATTTCATCATTTAAAAAATATATCAAGTGAAAAACACAGTCATTCCAGCCTTCATGAGGTCCCTTGCTCATTTTCATTTGATTTAGCTATATGTTCTTCTATGACTATTATATTAATACCTTTGATTTTTAACTCATCATGAATCAAATTCATATACTTCTCCAAGTCTTCCACTTGATCTTTAAGTTTCCTATTACTAGCTCTTAAGTGAGTATTTATTACTCTGACAAATTTGGCTTCCTTTATTGCTAACACTGTCCATGTGAAAAACTGCTCTGCACTGCTTGGAGTTTCAAAAATAGAACCAGTTTGACCTTCCCATAGTGCCTTCATTATTTTGAACTCTGCTTTCTCAATACTGTGCTTTCTAGCCCTCTTTCTCATCACAACAATTTCTTGGTTTTCCAACCTTAATTTTTCCACTAGATGTAGAAACTCTGTAATTTATTCTTTTCCCTTCTTTGTTCTATTGGCTGCATGCTTTACTGTAGGTGATGAGAGATCAACAACTTCTTCAAGGGCTTTAGTTGTTTCAATAGGTTCTTGAACTTCCTTGCTGCCTTCCTTTGAGTTTCTTAGCATGCCTAGTTATAGGTTTTCTTGCTTAAAAGATGAAGGCTGCATTTTCACCCTCAAACTCAAGCTTCTTTGTAGACTTAGCCTTTTTATGTTTATGCTCATCTTCTCCAATGAACTCAGATTGAACAATGGGTGTCTCCTCTATGTCAATAGCATGCAGGATGTCATCTAAATTTCCCTTTATTACTGGGCTGCCCTCTGTAGCTGTAGCAATTGTCTTTCCTTTTAATGCCACTGTTTAGCCTCTTGTTACTCTTTTGATTTATTGCTTGCTAACAACTTGTTTCTGTTTTGACTCTTTGACAATCTTTGACCTCTATTTTGCAGGTGATGGAGTTGGTGTGTCAAGTATTTTTGTCTACTCTGCCCTTTTCTCAACCTGTTTCCTTGGATTCAGTTTTGTAAACTTCTTTTGTTCTGCAACTATAGGCTAACTAGTCTCTACTGCTGCTGGTGATGGAACTCCTTTAGTTTTAGGGTTTCTAGCAGGAGTTAGGGTTTCCAACTCAAAACCATTTATAAACAAAAAATATGACCAATCCCTACCAATCTTCTGAAGTTCATCTAAAATCAATAACTTCATTAAACCATGATGAAACAAAGATGTTTCACAACCTTCATATTTGGCTTGTACTTTATCAGCCATTTTTGCAAGACTTCTGTGCAGATAAAAAAGGAAAATTGAGTGAAATCTTACCAGTGAAATGCAGAAGAAGCTTGAAATGATATGTGTAAATCTTATGATATCTACCTTCACATGTAAAATATCTTTGAATGTTGAGTAGCAGCTTTGCATAAGTGTCTTTAATGCGGCTTCTAGGGATAGCGTTATTGAGGTCCATATCTGCATGCTTAGGTTTCATAAAATTTTTACATTTCTCCATATAAAATTTGAAACCTTTAAACCAAGTTTCTTGACCTCTTGGTATCTTTGTAACAACAACAATAATCTCTGGTTAAATTGACACACTTAGCATCCCAACCTTGGTAGTTGTTCCATTGAAGTTCAAGGCAAATTCTTTGGAAACCTATGTGTGGAAACCCTGCAACTTTTCACAAAACCGAAGACAACCTACTCTTTTGAACGCCTCCATCAGTCCTGGGTCTTCAATTATGGCCTTCATATCTTCAAGCTCATGTCTCAAGCAGTGTCCCCCTCTGTGGATTTTCTTTTCCTCTGCCATGCTTCACAGAAAACCTGTCAGCCTCACTTTATTAGTTTATATCAACCTCGCTTGATTAATATGTAGAAAACATTTGTATGGAACAGCCACAGGTTTGGCTTAACACTTCAGAGCTTAGACACTTGAATGGAGGCAAAGGAAACGAGAATGACCAATTAGGCAAGATTTTGAATTTAAAATGTCATCTCATAACTGAATTATGCCTCATTCATACCCTATCATGACAATTATGACTACAACATGGGTAAGTACATTGAATCTCGTCATTAACTGGCTCATTATACCACTAACCTACCATTTCCCAATGGATTCTGACATATTTCAACACAAATGACAAGACAATTTAGAAATCACGCTTTCGTAGCACCGATAGCGTATTTTTCCCTGTTTGTGCTACGAAACTATAAGCGCTTTCGTAGCGAAAATCATATTTTTTGAACTAGTGGCGCTACAAAAAAGGTTTCTTGGCTAATTACACAGTTTTAACCGGAAACTTTATGAAATGACTCACAAATGAAAATGATGGATATTTGACATGAAGGGACCTTAAAAAAGACTTTATTTTGAACCTAAGGATGGGCTTTGAACTTATAAAAATCTAAGCTACCCTTAATCAAATCCTAATTTGACTTCTAAACCCAATTTTGAACCATGAACAAAAACAAACATGACACAATGATGTTTTGAAAAAAAAATTGGGTGATAACAGACTACATAGACACGCTCCCTTCTAAGTCGCCCGCCATCTATATTCTCTCTGAATATAAAACAACCATGTTTAATTCATGTGGAAGAGTATTGAATGATCGTTCTATTTATTTTTGTTTTTAGAGACTGCCGCAATTTCGAGCTCACTTGTGGGAAATTTAGGTTGCATTGGGGCTTATGTTGTTACAATTTATGGAAATTTTTTGATCTGGTGTTTATTTGTCGAAGCAAGCTTTACATCTTGAGATCAAAACCTCGGATGTGATCTCAGAACTCAACGCAGATTCACGTTCGGTGCTGGAGGTGAACGCGTTATGCCAGAGGAGATCCGACTGCCAGAGGTGATTTGCCGATTTGTTGACGTCGTGGAAGGAGGCTATATATGTTAAGTGGCATTCGCATGGCAGCATGGTGGCCACAGTCTTATCAAATTCTGTAAGGAATCGCAGAGCCTAGAGTTAGGAGGAGCCGCTAGTTGGTTGGCGCTGTGTCCGTGGTATTTTTTCACGTTCGTTGTATCAAGGAGCATTTGGATAGCAATAATCCAGTGTTGCTGCCTGCGTGATGTAGCAGATTTATTCTGGAAATTTTATTGGAAATATTTGTCATATGAAAAATTACTAATTACATGCATATGAATTTGACATTGATAGCGTTGTCAGCGTGCTGAGAGGTCGTTTGTTGCTCGTCACAAGAGCCGAGGGCACTAAGACCTGCGTGGCATAGAAACCACACTCTACAAGGTTCTACTGTTGAAGAGCTTCCAAAGGGAGGTTTCCCGTCTGCATATTAACGGGGTTGTTGGAGCCCGTTAGAGCACCGACTGGAGTCGAAATCTAAAAGCAAGACAAAACCAGATAAGTTGGACTTTTTAACAACATGTCTATATTTTTAGATATGTTTGAATCTGATGATGATGATAATTTTCTCATGTGGACATTTGGAGGCATTAGCCTAGGTAGCATGGGTAGCATTTTTTCAGAAAAACAATGTGGTTCTATTGATGACCACCAGAAACAAGAGGCACAATCCGTTGTGCAAGATCCTGATATTGAAGAGTCACGAGTTGATCTTCAGGAAGGATGTAAAGATGAATAAAGTGGTGAAGATCAATTGGATGAGCCACATGACGCTGATTGCGAATACGTGCCAGAAGAAGGCAGAGATGGAGAGAATTTAAAATGTGATGATCTCATGAATATTTCCGTGTGTGCGGATGTTAACAGCAACAAGAAAAAAACAACGAAGATTGAAGAGGAATTAAAGTTTCATGAAGCATGGCATGAAACATTGTGTCTTTATGAAATGAACATAGAAGTTGCTGAAGACAACTTTGCAGAAGTTCACATGCATTACACTGGAAATAGTGAGAGAAAACATTCTCTTAGTAAGCCTGTCATAACTTTGAGAAGGACGAAGATAAATGTTCAAGCTTTCCATCACTGAGGAAGAAATGAGGTGCAAATACATCACTACCTCACGGCGAGGAAAGTGAAAATGAAACCTCGACTCAGAATGAACAAGTATGGAATCACAAGCATAAAGACAAAAATGAAAACTCTGTTACCAAGTTTTTCATGTTTTTATTGTCAACCTAGCTGAGATTAGACCAGTAGGCATATGTTATTGTTCAGTACCCTTTTTCCACTAAGGGGGAGTGTTGGAATTAATGGAGAAAGTCATAATTAGATTATTGTTATGATGAAGATAGGATTGAGATACTAAGATTAGATCTCAAGTCCTAATATCTCGGGAGTGGTTGAAACCATTCCGTTATTCTGAAAGCCTATATAATTAAGGCTCATCTGACTCAATAGTCAGAGTGTGTGTATGAGTGTTTGTACACTCTCCACGTTCTCACCTAGAGAGCTATTCAATCAATAGTTACAGAATAAGTTTCATCACCTCTGAAAGTGTTGAACACTGCCATTCCAATTTATGACTTTCAAAGTGGTGGAAAGAACACTGTTCAAAAGGAAAAAAATGTAACTACCCATCCTCAATACTATTTCTTTGTCTCTCTGCAGCGATGAGGAGGTACAGGAAATGTAATTGTATGAAGCCAAATTTTACTTCTATGTTCGTCTCTGTAGCGAGGAGGAGGGAAAGTAAGTGTGCGTGGTTAGATCGATGGAGGGGCGAAGTCATTTATGGAAGACGGATGGCATTCGTAACATGTGAATGTGACTGGCAACAGCTCCACTTTCGCGTTAAATGATGGTGACAAGAAAACACAAAGAAACATCTTCACGTGCTTACGACGGAGAGATCTAGTTAGGCGGGACACCAGTCGCACACACGTAGCAACTTTAATGGTTCCAAAAGTATAGCGCGCTTGTATCTGCCAACAAACCTATCATAACTAACCATTGACTTGGGGTATATTGGAACTTAAGAAAGCGACTTTCCTAAATTGCTGACGTTCATCGCTTGTGATTTCCATAAGGTAGTTTCTCTCTAGTTTCCTTCAGTGATGAGGTTCACGTTTAAGAAATTTTTATTTTGATAATTTTTTTTCCTAATTAGTTAAGTCGACAGTTTTAATATGGCTGGGAAAATTATTTACCTACTTGTTAGATATTGTAATTACGATTTATGGGCTCAATTGAGTTTGGTTGGTTCCTCACTCTTGCCTTCTCAATTTCTTATATATTAAGTTTAAATCAATAATTTGGTAATTTGGAGAGTTATTGTTCTTATTTTTAAAAATATGGGTAAAAATGACTAGTCTAAGGTCATTATGATTAGTTTTATTTTAGTCAAGTTATAAGTAATTATTCTAGAAAAAAATATCAATATAGCTATATGATTAGTTTTATTTTAATCAAGTTATAAGTAATTATTCTAGAAAAAAATATCAATGTATAGCTATAAAAACATATGAAAAAACTAAAGGCTAAGACAATTTTTGAATTTTCATGCAACTATGAACTACTTTGTTACACTTAGAATCATTGTATAGGAGTGTGACAATAATAAAATCAATGTCACGTGTTGCTTTACTGTTTTAGGAAAACATTTAATGTAGTGCCTAGAAATCATATTTGGATTATTAAAAGAGCTAGAATCTTACTTTGAGCTAAAAGTTGTGATAAGGTTGTACAAAAACATTATTCTCCAAATTTAGAAATATTGAGGGTTGGACAGAAGAAATTAATTGTAAGGAGTTAAGGAAGGATATTCCATATCGACAACCCTTTTTGGCACATATGTAGACAAGTTAGAATGTTGCTTTGAACAAGCACATTGTATCGACACAACTTGATGGTATAGTCATCATCCTTCTTTACACTAATGATATTATTCTTATGCTTAAGATTCAAGTCTATGATCATTATAAGCAAGTAAAAATTCTCAAGGATGTTGCTCTAGCATGGGTTTTACTATTAATGTTGGAAAAACAAAGTTTATGATAATCAAATCCAAAAAGATCACTTACACTAATTTTGTATATGACAATACTAGCATGGAGAAAATTACTTCATATAAATAACTGAGAAGCGGTTTTCATCACAAACTTAGTTGGAACTATTGCATTGGAAAAGGGTAAATTGAGGGTAGAAAGTTTATAATGGTCTTAAAGATAAGAAAAATATCCTCTTTGAGACTCTTACCTCTCTTGTTATCTTATATAGTTGAGAAGTTTTGATGGGGCTACAAGATCTCTATAGAATGATAGAAAAAGATAAAGAAAACCCAAAAGTTTCATAACTTATCATCTTAAAATTAAAGGAAAATGCCCTATCTTATCGTCATTATAGAAGTGAGTCTTTCTCCCATTAATTGCATGGCTATGACTAGGTACCTAATACACAAGAGTAAGATAACATCAAATACAATAGGATTCCTAAGATTACTTCATACTCTAGTAAAAAACACTTGTATCTCAAGCCGATTGGTTGAATCATTAAGGAGTCAGGGAAGAGTTCAATTTACAAAATAATGATAATATTAAAAATATTATTACATATAAATTTAAGGAGAAGTTGTGGTGAGATAAATAATTACATAATAACATAAAATTGATATATTGTAAGAAGATGATCAACCCTAATCTAGAAGATCAAATGTGCCTTTATATTTTAAATAACATAAAGAAGAAAATCAATATCGTTAAAATAAGAATTAACTCTCATGATTTCCATAGTTAAATAGAGTGTTGGAAAAATCCTAAAACACTACAAGTCAAAAGAATTTTTCTTCCTTTTATAGCTATAGAGTTGAAGATGAAAACACTTTCTCTTAAAATGTCTTATATACAAGTATATTGAATTACAATTTCAAAATATTTGTTACAATACTAACTTTCCTAACCTTTTAAATTATCAAAACTATGGTAATTTAAAAATACTTTTCTTAATGCTATTCAAACATAAAAATAAAATTATAAAACAAACCAATATAACTTCTTAACTTTCTTAAAGTCCAACATATCAAAATAGAGTCAGTAAATACTAACCACCACCATCTTTAATAACTTGAAAATTTAGTCTATAATTATATCATTTTATCTCAATAATTTTATCAATATTAATAATTTTATTTTATTTACAATAATTATGATAACAATTAACTTAATCACTTAAAATATAAATTTAAGTTAACCATTTAATTAAAATTTTCCTTTTAGAATTAATTTGAAACTACCACCTTTTTTTCACAATTAATCTAATATATTTTAAACAAATCAATCACTCAAGTCTTCATTTAAAAAAAAATATTTGATGATTATTAATGTAAGAACCATATACAAATTCTACATAGTTAAATGAACGCAATAACTTTTTGAATAGTAGATTTTTGAGAAAATCATTAGAGAAAAAATACTCTTAATTGTACAATTTTAAAATTCAGACGGAAGATGAAGTTTTTTCGTAAATGTCTTTTATACAAAATATGATATCAAATGTGTTTATTTGATAAGAGGAATCACAATTTGGTTCATGATATTCTAAATTTAAAAAGCTAAACACGGGGAGAAACAAATATTTAGATAAATAACTTTAATTTATAAAAAGAAATTTACATGTAGCAGAATACTTTAATCTTTAAAACATTATTATCATTAAAAATGGATCAAATACTTAAATAGTGTAGGCTTCCCTAATCTTTCTTCAAATGTTCTTCGCCATAAACGCAGTAGCATTTCTCCTTAATCTTGCCTCTTGTATGGACCTACATAGTTAAACACATGATCCTTCACACATATGCTGACTTCTCTCTACTCGGGCATGGAAATTGATGATGAGTAGGCATGCGATCTCTTTCTAATGGAAAATCCCCTCCTAAAAGAAACGACTTTATGCTAATAGATTAATGGACAAACAAACATTGCCACAAACAAAATCCCCTCCTAAAAGAAACTACTTTACACTAATAGATTAATGGACAAACAAACATTGCCACAAACAAAACTACTTTACTCTTCACATGTACTTGGGCCCTCTTATGCTGGATTCAAGTCCAAACCTAGTTTGATACCATGTTAAGATGCAAGAGAGTAGAAATTATTATATACAAAAATACACCAAACATTGTATTCAACAATGTAATAATATAAATATAAATACATCATAATTTTCTGGATATAGAGAAATTATCTGGGACAAAAAAATCCTTTAGTTGAGAAAATATCTCAACCTCACACCAAAATAGAAGCTAACTAGTTGAAGAAAATATCTCAAACCAATTAGACCTCAACAACCTCCTAAGTAATAAGAGAAAACTCCTTGTGTTATAGACTACAACTCTACCTAATAATAACCATAAAACTCAATAATTAAATATGATCACTCACACATAAGATAAATAAGAGTTATATAAACCCACATATTCACATGATGTCATTTGTTATTTGATAATCTACATGGTAATTTTATAATTGTATTAGGTAAATGTGATAAGATAAACATGTATTTACATGATGTCATTTGTTATGTGATAATTTTCGTAGTAATTTCATGATTGTATTACATAAATGAAAAATATAAACATAAATTTAAAAATATAAACCAGTGAATATTTAAAATTATTTTCATTAATATAAAAAAGACAATTAAAATAAAGATTATAAAATAAAGATTAACTTTCAATAAAAAAAATGCCTATTTACACAACAACTTCCCAAAAAAAGTTTATTAACCTAACAACTTGTCGATAAAAGAAACCTCTAAATACTTAATAGAGGTATTTCAATAATCAAATAATAGTATAAATAAATTATTAGAATATCAAAAGAAAATTTGGAAAATAAATTTAAAGAATATATATCAACTATAAATATTCATTAAAACACTAATACTAATCACATCAAAATTTACGAGAAAGCCACGTAGACCCTATACACTAGTGCGGAGGTGAATAAATAATAAACACAATTCTCTTGATATTCCTCAAACATGATTTTCAAAGTGTTTTAGAAACTTTTCGCTCAGATGACTCGATGAACATAATAAATTAAATTTTATTGTGTGTTTTTTTTTCAAATTTGAGAGTAATTGCTTGACTTAGTATTAAGAAGGCTCCACCTAGTTTCAGTTTAGTGAAAAAAAATTCCATATAAAAAATTCCAAACATCTCACTATTTTTTTTATGTTCACCATATATATAATTTATTTTCGGAAAATAGAATATAAATAACATTATTATGATGAAAGTCAATTTTTGTTTGTACAATATGTTAAAGATGGGTTTGGTTAGTAAGGCCATTCAAGATCAAATTTTATTGGGGTGGTTGTGCCTTGTTCTAGGGGAGGAGACATGTTAAAAAAAAATTTAGTTAACTTAGGGTTGGTGTGGCCCAGGCCACATGCGATTCTCTGGGTGATTTTGACCAATTAGATAACCCTCTGTAGTCACTCCTCAAACCACAAATCAAGCCTGGAGAATCACAGACAATTTGACAAAAGAAAAACCCTTATAAATATAATGTAATATATATATTTTTTTAAAATAAAAACTAATTAATTTATTTTAATATTATTTATGATTTAAAAATAATAATTCTTCAAGTACATTCATTTTTATTTTAAAAATTGATATGTTATACAAATATGCAATATTCTAAATAGTATTTAATATCTATATAAATAAACTTTTATATATATATATATATATATATATGGTGATGATGATGATGATGATGAGACAAATTGATATATTATACAAATATGTAATATTCTAAATAAGATTTAATATCTATATAAATAAAATTACTTAAAAATATATTTTTTATTTTTCATTTTTTAATATAGTAAATTATATATATATATATATAATGATGATGATAGTGGTTACTGTCTGTTAAGATCAATGCGGTCTATTGGATCTTAAGAGAAGAAAAGAATCTAAGCTTGATTCTTCAAAATCTTGTTTTTATGGTAAAAAAATAAGAGAAATAAGTGCTCTAAGATCGTTATAGGTGGGTTGGCTTAAAAGGTCAAGAAGATTGGAAGTGTGGCACATGGTAGGGAATCCAGAGCGAATGTGAGTAAGAGTCAGACAATCTAAAAGGAAGTGATTTTCATCTTCCACATGCTTAGAATCGCAAATTTGACAGATTCTATTGTCCCAAGGAGTCTTGGGAGTAGATCATCGCTGATCTGAAAATGGAAGGTACTTGAAAAGGGTGCAAGGTATCCATTTTCAATTATGTAAATGTGTGCAAAAATACTCTTAAATTTTGTTCTGAAATTGTGAGAACAAAGTATTTCTCATACAGAGATTGACTGTAGGGGCATTTACCAGATATTTCACCTTTCAAAGAAAGGATGAATCCGGAGGCTACCTGGCCCTTCTACAGACTCTGCCTAAAGAAATAAAATGTAATCACTGAGATCCGATCAATGAAAGTATTTGTTTTATGTGCAAAGTATTCATTGACCCAACTTTAGTGTGAATAGGCAAGTATACATATTCTGCAAATGAAGTATAGTGGTTTGAAGATGAACTAATAAGTTTTGTTCACTGTTTAAACCTGCTTGGGAAAAGTTTGCTTATAAAAATTTACTGTTTAAAGGAGCAGAATCTGAAAATATGCAGCAAAATTATACAGTATGACAACAAATAATTGTTTAAGCGGTTCACCCCTCTCTTGGGCTACCTCCGTTGGATCAAGCCTCCCAAAATGAGCTTATCCTCTTGCATTAAAATGTTCAAAATGTGAATACAACTGTATAGAAGTCTCAAAGGGAAAAATAAGCTGAAAATTAAGATTCAGAAGGCTGTAATCAGTATAAAATGACTAAACAATCACCTCCATTGGATGAAGATAGTCCAAAACAACTCTTCTTTCCTTAGGCCCTAGTGGCTCCACGACCAAAAATGCTGGTAAATTCTCTATTATAGCGTCCTGATGGCTCTGCAAACACTCCCAACAGCTCCAAAATGTCGAAGAGACCCAGAATCAAAAAAAAATTTCGTCCAAAAAGGACTTTCCTAGCCAAAGTTATGGCTAATTGAAGTTTGCCCTTCAAAAGCTCCGCTAACTGTGGAGCACTGGAGTTAACTCCAGTTAAAAACGGCAACTTCCCCCGACTTTAGCGGGCACGCTCCAAATTCGGCGGCAACAATAAATGTAACTGTTTGAACAATTCCGTGTTCACATGCGTCCAACCCGCCACTAGTTTGTTATAACAAACGGTTTGATAACCGTAAGGTTTAATTAACATGACTGCCGCCACCATCTCCATTCACTTGTTACGGTTACAGCGCCAAACGGTTCTCCGCCCAATCCGTTAACACATGTTTTAAACCCACGTAATAAAGCACATATTAAAACCCACGTGCCTTTTTCAAAACATTAAACGTGTGGGTTTTGAACCGTTTAAATAAAACTTCATTGCCATTTCAAATTTTGATTTTTAATATATAGTGTAGTTTTAATAATATAATTTTAATAAAGTTTAATTAAATTTTAAAATTAATTAAAATATATAATTAATTAATATAATATATGATTCATTAAATCATATAAAATATTAAAACTAGAAGTGAATTAGATGAAAAGAACAAACTATGTAAAAATATAAAAGAGGAGGTTATCTCCATGAAGAAATTATAAAAGTGCAATAATTCAAAAGAAACCATAAAAGATGATAAAGAATCTCCAAAAATATGTACAGAAGAATGTACCAACAACATGATTAGTAAGGAAACAAATAAAAACAAGCAGCGGAACCAAAATCAAACAAATGAAACAAAGAAATTATATGTTGCAAGGATACAATCTTCCCATAGAGATGAGGTAAGAAAGCTTGTAAGGTTTCAAAGGAGGAAATAACACTGTTACCGATGAAATAGGTAACCTGACCTCAAAACGAGAACTCTAGCCCAAAAAGACTCAAAAAATATGAAAAAACAACCCAAAAACAAAAAGTGTGTATTCTAGAATGCACTTCGTTTTTTTGAAGGTCAAATTTCAACATTTTATAAAATTATGGTAAAAACAAAATTGTTTCTTGAAAAAGGGATTGAAAAAACACCCTTAAAACAAAACGAGTTGATGCTGGAATAACCAAAAAAAAAAAATTGTGTCATACTTTTGGCATTTTAAAAAATAGAAGTAACATTTTTTAATTTTTAAAATTCAAACATTTAAAAAAAACCTAAAATTTAAGAAAATAAATAAATTTAAAAAAAAAAAAAACATTTAAAAGCTTAAAATTTAAAAATATATGAAGATATAAAAATTAAAAAAAAAAAATTTAATTCAAACATTCAAAAAAAACCTAAAATTCAAGGAAAAAAAATAAAATTAAAATAAAAATAAAAATTAAAAAAAATAAAAATAAAAATATTAAAGATTAAATTTAAAAAAAAAAAAAATAGAAATTAAAAAATTAAAATAAAAACAAAATAAAAATATTAAATTTTAAAAAATAAAAACAAGTTAAAAAAAGAAGGAAATTATAAAAAATAAAATACAGAAATTAAATTTAAAAAAGAAAAAAAAATGTTTATTAAATTTAAAACAAAAAATTAAATTTAAGGAAATATATTAAATTAAATTAAAAAAAAAAAAAAACATTATTTAAATTAAAAGTAAAAAAATTAAAAATTAATTAAAAATAAAAAATGAAAAATAAAATACAATAAAAAAATTAAATTTAAAACAATATATATTAAAAAAACAAATAAATTATAAAAAATAAATTAAATTTAAATTATAAAAAATAAAATATATATATATGAACTTAAATTAAAATATGTCTATATATCATATTTTATTAAATTAAAAAAAAAAATACAAAATTTATTAACTTTTATAAAATTAAATTTAAAAACTAAACATAAAACTTAATAATAAAGAAAATTTATGAAATAATAATAATAATAATAATAATAAATAAATAAAAAATCAATTAAATTAAATTTAAAAAACAAAATTATTGATAAAAATTATTAACAAATTTAAAAACAAAAAAATAATAAAATTTAAAAAAAATTTAAAAAAAATTAAAAAAAAATTAAAACAAAACAAATTAAATTTTAAATATAAAAATTAAATTAAAATAAAATAAAATAAAATTTTTGAAATAAAAAAATAAAAATAAAAATAAAAAATCAAATTACGGTATCGCAGAGGAAAAGGCCGATTCCCGGAATCGGATTTGACAAAGCACTGCTCAGAAATATCGTATTTCGATTCCCGGAATTGGATTTGACAAATTACTGCTCAGGAATATCGTATTTCGTTCATATGCATATTTGTCCGAAGGTTAACGCAAGGTCAGTTCATCAAAATCCATACATTTGCAGCTTTTCCAGTGCAGGTTGATGGAGAACCATGGATTCAACAGCCTTGTACGCTACGGATATCATATCATGGACAGGTCTATCTTTTTACCTACATTGACTTTCCTTTTTCTATTTGTTGATAATGATCTCATCATCGGAGCTAAATTTCTTGCTGGAATGGATAAAGGCATTTATGCTGAAGAGAGTCTCCGAGGAGCCATTGGGCCATGCCACTGCAATCATGGTAGACGTACTTGAGAGTGCTGAATGCGGTGGAGTCATTAATCCCAGGCAAAAGAGACATCTTCTCCAAGAAATGGCTCTCAATCTTGCATAGCCAGGGTAGGAGTCCAGTGAAACTTTCAAGCTCACTTCTCTATTCATTTAATCCTATAAAGCGGGCAAGCGGGCAATTACTTCTCGTGTATCTTCGGTTGGCCTCCACAGATTTGTTAGGAGATAGAATTTTGGCCAACGTGGTCAAGAAAACCACTACACTTTGTAACTTATAATCGTGGGGCTACATTATAACTACACTGTATATTTTTGAAGAACCGATGCTGAATTGAATGAACCTGTGAGTGATTAGCCCTCACCCGTGGGGCTAATCACTCGTGGATGCCATGAGCTGGTAGGGTTGCTGGGTGTGGAACAATGCATGAGGTTGTGGGACCTGGATGCTCGTGACTGCCCCAAACTGCAGTGGGCTGGAGGAGTACTTCAGCAGTTGCGCCACCGATTACGCTACGGAGTTCATAGAGGTCTGCATATCGATGTAACAACATACAAAAGACGCAAATTGCGTGGAGATTAGTGAATGAATTGAGTGGTTAATCGCTTGTTAGAATTGTGTGAGTCATGTTGGACTACGTTCGTAGATACTACGCTCTCAACAATATAGATTAATAACTATTACATTTCAATTCGCACTATCGATATAAAATGTTTCCAGCATCAAAGGCTTAAAATGATTTAAATATAATTATTCAACTTTTTAGACAAATAATAATTCAATTCGCAATGCTGATATAAAAGATTTCAACCATTAGCCCTCACTCGTGGGGCTAATCACTCACAGGTTCATTCAATTCAACATCGGTTCTTAAAAAATATACAATGTAGTTACAGTGTAGCCCCACGATTATACGTTACAAAGTGTAGTGGTTTTCCTGACCACGTTGGCCAAAATTCTATCTCCTAACAAATCTGTGGAGGCAACCCGAAGATACACGAGAAGTAATTGCCCGCTTGCCCGCTTTATAGGATTAAATGAATAGAGAAGTGAGCTTGAAAGTTTCACTGGACTCCTACCCTGGCTATGCAAGATTGAGAGCCATTTCTTGGAGAAGATGTCTCTTTTGCCTGGGATTAATGACTCCACCGCATTCAGCACTCTCAAGTATGTCTACCATGATTGCAGCAGCATGGCCCAACGGCTCCTCGGAGACTCTCTTCAGCATAAATGCCTTTATCCATTCCAGCAAGAAATTTAGCTCCGATGATGAGATCATTATCAACAAATAGAAAAAGGAAAGTCAATGTAGGTAAAAATATAGACCTATCCATGATATGATATCTGTAGCGTACAAGGCTACTGAATCCATGGTTCTCCATCAACCTGCACTGGAAAAGTTGCAAATGTATGGATTCTGATGAACTGACCTTGCGCTAACCTTCGGAGAAATATGCATATGAACGAAATACGATATTCCTGAGCAATGCTTTGTCAAATCCGATTCCGGGAATCGAAATACGATATTTCTGAGCAGCGCTTTGTCAAATCCGATTCCGGGAATCGGCCTTTTCCTCTGCGATACCGTAATTTGATTTTTTTTTTAAATTTATTTATTTCAAATTTTTTTTTTTATATTTAAAATTTATTTATTTTTTTTCATTTTTTTTTTTTTTTTTGTTAATAATTTTTATCAAATTTTGCATTTTTTTTTTATTTAATTGATTTTTTTTTCATAAACTTTCTTTATTATTAAGTTTAATAAAATCTGATATATAGACATATTTTAATTTAAGTTCATATATATATATATATATATATATATATATATATTATTTTTTATAATTTAAATTTAATTTTTTTTTTTAATTTATTTGTTTTTTTAATATATATTGTTTTAAATTTAATATTTTTATTGTATTTTATTTTTCATTTTTTATTTTTAATTAATTTTTCATTTTTTTACTTTTTATTTAAATAATGTTTTTCTTTTTATTTATTTTTTAAATTTTTAAATTTATTAAAATTTAATATATTTGCTTAAATTTAATTTTTTGTTTTAAAATTATTATTATTATTATTATTTATTTAATAAACATTTTCTTTTTCTTTTTTAAATTTAATTTATGTATTTTATTTTTTATAATTTCCTTCTTTTTTTTAACTTATTTTTATTTTTTAAAATTTAATGTTTTTATTTTGTTTTTATTTTAATTTTTTAATTTCTATTTTTTTTTTTAATTTTAATTTTTTTTGTCCCTTAAATTTTAGGTTTTTTTTAATGCTTGAATTAAAAGTTTATTTTGTTTTTTTTTTTTAATCTTCATATATTTTTAAATTTTAAGCTTTTAAATGTTTTTATTTTTTAAAATGATTCTAAACTATGCCAAGGCCAAGCTGGAGTCCATTTGCCCACAAAATCTTTCCTGCACTGACATTCTCGGCATCGGAATGTCATCGCAATGTCATCGCTGCCAGAGATGTTGTAGTTATGGTATTTCCTATAATCTCCTCTCAATATTTTTTTTTTTTTAATCTAAATTTTAATTTTGTAATTTTAAATTTTTTTATTTTTTATTTTTTATTTTTTTATTTTTTATTATATGGTTTTTTTTAATAAGTTAGAAAAAAAAAGTTTTTGATGTTTTTATTTTTTTATTTTTTTGGTCAATTTTTGTTTTTTTTTCTTTAAATTATGCGTTTTTTTTTCAAATTTTGTCATTTCTTTTGATATAATTTTCGATTTTTTTTTTTTTTTTTTTTTTAATTTTTTTATTTTTATGAGCTAATTTTGTTTTTTTTTACATTTTTATTAGTATGAAAATCACCGCTCTAAAAAAAAAAAGGTTGATGCTGCATCAATACATTTCAAAATTAGCATAAAAATCACTAACATTTTAAAACAAATATTCATACTTCATAAATAAAAATATTAGAGTGTCAAAAATGTGCACAAAAAAAAAGGGTGATTCTGCATCACCACTTTTCAAAATCGGGTGCTTTTTATGCTACCAAAAAAAAGTAGGTAACATTGTGGTTACCTATTTCATCGGTAACATTGTTAAATATGTCTCATGCTTCCATTACCATAAACCTAGACATGTAGTAGCTGAATGTAAGAGAAATAACATCAATCAAAAAAAGGTGCAGCAAACAAGAAGGTATCCTCAAGCAAATAATCAAAGTAGGCTACCTACAAGGATATCATCAACAACTAAGTACATGACTTATTTCTATGTCTATTGCTATTTGTGTAATGATTTTGGAAGTAAAGATGTTGAATGAAAACTGTATGCAAAGAAGAGCATGATCACAAGAAGGCACGCATCATTTCCTCCATTTCTTGGCCAAACAAGGTGTTATAGATATAAAAATATTGGTCACAAATCCAAACACTATAAGTTGCCATGTACCCTAAAGAATTCTAGACAGAAATTTGAGAAGACAACCCAAAGAAGATCAAATAAAAAACATGAAGAAAATGTACGTAATAGTTGGTAGCTCACTAAAGTGTGGAAAAAGGAAAAGAAGCAACATGTGACTTTAATGATAAATTGAAGTCAACATGGTCTCAAGGGGAGCTGCTTAAGAAAGAAAAACAAGAATTTGGTTATTGTAGAGAAACAAAAACGCATGGGGAGAGCAACTCTAGAATTGTCCTGGAAGAGATAATGGATATGGTGAGACCAAAATTTCACATGAGGTATGGTAAATACTTGGTTTTTTATTTGTTATTTAGCTAAGGATAATATCTTTAAGCGAGGTTTAATAGTTGAAGGTATAAATATTGTTGCATTTGGAGCAAACCCTAAAAAATTCCTAAGGCTACCATGCAAATTTAAGTCCTAAATATGCAATGAAACTCTTTGTGCAATACAAGATGGAAATGAGCCAATTTTTCCTCCTTGACCATGTCATTACTCCATTGAATAAGTTATTGGCTCATCATGAAAAACAAGAAGAAAATAGAAGATCCATGCACACAAGCATCTGAAATTTGAAAATTTGAAAAAGTAGAAGTCACAATTTTATTAGGCTCATCACAATTTATGATGAAAAATATTTGCTTAATTCTCGAAAACTTTGAAAGAATCATGAAAAATCACATATGGACACAAAATTTAGTATAGAAAAACTTCTCATTTATTGTGGACCTCATTAGCTATGTGTATTATATTTATTGTTTTGGTTATAACAAGTGGACAAAATCTAATATTAGAAGGAATATTGTGGCACTTGGAAAGTTTGACGCTCTCCACGTTGGCTACTATGAAATTTCAATATTGACTGAAAAAATGTTATTTGTCGTTATTTGTTGTTCTTTGAAGGAATTGTCTTTGCACTTGTCAATTTTTTTCCCAACAATATCAATTGGGATCTCTCTATTTTAGTACTTGTAGGTTTAATTGACAACCAAAATAGTCTCGATTTGGCCTGTATTTCTACCTAAAATCATTGGAGGTTCCAAGGATTTGTATTGGGATGGGGTTCGTTGGATTTAATTTTAAGCGAAATTTTTTGGAGCTCGTGCCCCAAAGAAAATTGATAACACTATGTATTATGATATCCTGTGTGTGTCAAAGAATGCTTCACAGGATGAATTGAAGAATATTATAGAAAGGTTGTTATCAAAAACCATCCTGACAAGGGTGGAGATCTATAAAGGTTTAAGTAGCTTACGCAGGCCTATGATGTATTTAATGATCCTAAGAAAAGAGACATTTATGATTAGTACAAGGAGGATGCACTCAAATAAGGAATGGGTGGTAGTGGAAATCACGATCCTCTTGGCATTGTAGTGTTGGAAAAGATGTCAAGAGGGTCTTGGTGCTTATTTTCATATGTCTTATGTCAATCCGATGATGTTGGTAGTCCTCCTCATGATGAGTGTGATGATTGTTGGGTTGGAGCATTGGTCAGCTTGTTGATATTTTTGGATGGCATTGATGGAAACTTGGTTGTGGTATGACTTAGTGCAAGATTTGGAGTCTGAGTAGAGATGGTTGTTGGGTATGTTTATGATGGCTTGTTATAGGTTGATGTTACTAAAAGTATTGGAGGTGCCTCTACAAGTGTTGGAGGAACTTTGATGACTTGATGCTCCTATAGTAGGTGTTGGAGATTCTGCTACATGTTTTGGGGATGTTTCTACAAGTGTTGTAAGCATTTAAGATGTTGCTACACGTGTTGGAGATGTTTCTACAAGAGTTGGAGACAATTTGATGGCTTGATGATGTTGCTCTAGATGTTTCTATATGCATTAGTTATTCATATGATTATTTGGTATGTGTTTTATTGGTACTGGTATTACCATGGTACACGTTGCCTTGGTATTGGTATTACCATGGTATAGGTGCCCTTGGTTTTGGCATTAGCATGTTACAAGTGCCTTTGGTATTAGTATTACCATGGTAAATGTGCCCTTGGTATTGTTATTACCATGGTACAAGTGCCTTTGGTATTGGTATTACCATGGTATAGGTGATCAGGGGCTCAGTTTTATGCTAAAAATAAAAGTTATCAAAATGGCTCGAAACATGAACACCTGCGTAATGCTCGTTGTTCTGAATCTGGCACACTTCGTTTCATGCAAAATGGACTCTGTATTCTCCTGGAAACGAGTTTTGTTCGCTTTGCTAAACATGCACAATTTAAAAAAAAACAGACAGAGAGATGCCCAGTCAGCAGTCCATACTGCTGACGTGGCATGTTGACTTTGTAGGGTCAATTTTTGCATTTTCCTCTAGTCAATGATGAACTACCAAGTGTCATCATGGTATTGGCTGAGAAATTCAAGTTACGTGGCAAGTTTTGATTGGTTTGAAATTTGGTCCAATTGGGTGAGGACACGTGGTGTAGCATGGGTTTGTCACATGTCCCCCCCCCCCCCCCCCCCAATGGTTGTATAATGGAGTAAAAAAATTTCTTCAAGTCCAAGCAGAGGTGTTAGGGTTCGACCCCACAACCTCCCACAAGCCAACACCACACCTTACCACTCCACCGCATGATGGTTCCTAATATATAACTCTTTCCATGCCTATTTAATGTTTGTAATGTGTTATGGCGGGGGGGAGAGGGGGATAGCCTCGTGGGGCTAGCCCCCAAACCACATGACTTCGGCGCAAGACCAGTGGTGGGAGCTAATCCATAATACATTTTTTTAACATTAAACCATGTTTAATTAAAACCTTAAACCTATTTAATTAACACATAACCCATAGTTAGTGAGAGATTATCTTAAGATTGGAATTAATGCTAAACATGTTTACTTAATTTAATGGTGATTAGGTTGGTGGACTCCCAAATTTCGGCAGAAACTGCCAGTTTAGCTCTAGTTAGCTAAATTAGGGCCTCAAATAGTGGAGAAAATGTAAATGGTCATAACTTTTAGAGTTTTCGACCAATTCAGGTGCAGAAAGAGGCTAGATGACCATTTTTTGGCATTTTGGACTCATTGGTGCAGGTTTGAGGAGTAAAAGAGAATTATAAATAGGTCAATTTTTCAATTTGAGCATAATATATAGGCACAAGCCATGGAAGCTGGACCAAGGAGATGTAGCCTAGGAGGGGTGAACTCCTTCATCAAATACCTTTGTTGTATGTGTTGTATGGTGAACTTGAACCCTTAAGCACACATAAAACATTATATTCAGAATCTGAAAGAGTAATTAGTATATCAACACTAACATACTCCATTTATATCATTTTTGGTATTAGAGGTCTTGGTCTGTAGGTTTTGTTGTGCAATAAGGGATCTAATTGTTTGCAAGTTTGTGTCATGCTTATAAGGTTAAAACTCAAAAGAGGAGAAGGGAAGTTGGTTGAGAGCCCTGTAGTTGGGTCAAGACGAAGAAGGGCAAGGTTTCCAAATTCTTCAACACCATCATATCCTCAAGTTGAATTTGAGTCTTTAGTGAGCATGTCTGATGAAGGAGAACCTACCATGATAGAATATGAAAGAGCATTCAGGAAGGCATTCTTTGATATGACTAAGATGGTTAAATTCCTTTATGAGGAGAGGAATTTAAGGATTCAAGGAGAAAATTCAAGGCCTCCAAGAGGATAGGGTTCTCCAAGAGGAGGAGGCCATGGAGATGGTAAGAATTCACCATACACTCCACCATCATCCTCACCACGATCATCACCTTCCTCATCATCACCTTCCACTACCACAACTCTTCCATCTGTTCATACACATACCTCAAAAGGAGTTGGTAAATCACCCTTACTTAAATTTGATGTTAAATTTGAGCTTCCAATGTATAATGGTGAAGTGAATGCAGAGAAGTTGGATAATTGGATTCATCAATTGGAGGTTTACTGCAGAATTTAGAACCTTTAAGAATATGACATAAGGATTCAATTGGCTTCCTTGAGAATGGAGGGTTCAACACTTGTATGGTGGGAAGCAAAGACACAAGAAGAGATTAAGAAAAATGGTAAGATCTCAATGTCTTGGTCAAATTTTTTTGCTTCCATTAAAAGACAATTCTATCCTCTAGCTTACATGAAAAAATCTATCATGAGATGGAAAAATTTTAGAAAATTGAAAGGTCAAAGTGTGCAAGATTACACTAATGAATTTAGGAGAAGAGCTCTTATGTTAGGTGTTGATTTGCATAGCTAAGAAAATTTTCTGAAGTATATAGGGGGTTTGCATAGTTACCTGAAACATACCGTCCTCATGTTTAATCCCACTAGTCGAGATGAGGTCTTTGTGCAAGCTACACACCTTGAGGTAAGAGGGAACAAGGTACAAGCAGAGGGTAAAAGGAAACCATTCAAGGTTGGTGAAAACGAAAGGGTTCCAAGGGTAAAAAAAAGAAGAATTCATCTATTAAGAAAGAAGGGGAGAAAACCACATGCACTCATTGTTCCAAAGAGGGTCTTGATGAATCCCACTATTGGAAGCTTCATACAGAATTGAGGCCTAAGAAATTCAACAATAAGGGGAAAAAAAAGACAACCACTACCACACAACAAGATCTTGGATCCGACTTAGGAGATGAGACTAAAATTTCAGCCATGGTCACAAAGAGAAAAAAATCCATAGCAATTACTAGTTCATCAAATTGTCACAATAACACTCCAAGTGAAGAAACAATAATAGAGTTGTTTCATGTAAGAGTGATCTCAAAACATACAAAAATTGACACACTATTTGATAGTGGGTCTCAAGCGAACTTAATATCTGAAGACTTAGTTAAGAAGTTGAATCTTGAAATCTTACCTCATCATAAACCATGCCCTTTGGGTTGGATATCTAAGGATACAAATTTACAGGTTACAAGAAAATTCATTTTCCGGTTTGTAATCACCGCAAACTTCATTGATGAAGTTGAGTTAGATGTTGTACTGCTTGACATATCAGGAATTGTTTTGGGTAGCCCATATCTCTATGACGTGAAAGCAGTCTTTTATCGCCATGAGAACAAGCACCACTTATTCAAATATGGAGTGGAATATATTGTGATAGCTCATCGCAAGAAGCTAAACATCTCTTTTTTTAATGTTGGGCAAATGAAGAGACTAGTAAAGTCAAGAAAAAACTTTGTGCTTCTTATGATCAAACAAAACAATGATAAGTGTTTTAAATATTTTGAAGGTTGTGATGATAAATTAAAATTTGATTTGTTTGATGTGGTAAGTCAGCATGGCGAGATGTTTCAGGAGCAAAGGGGTTACCTCCCAAGAGGGGAATCCAACATGAGATACAGTTGCAGCAGGATGTTCCACTCCCTAACACTGGCATGTATCGCATGTCGATAATGGAAAGTGAAAAAATCAAGAAGAAAATCCAAGAATCGTTGAATAAAGGTATCATTCGTCCATCTACCTTGCCATGTGGTTCACCGATTGTATTGCTACCCAAGAAGGATGGAACATGGTGCATGTGTGTGGATTTTTGTGCAGTCAACAAAATCAAAATAAAGAATCATTATTTGCTCCCAAGGATTGATGATTTGTTTGATCAATTGAGGTATGAAAATTATTTCACTAATTTAAACTTAAGAAGTGGTTATCATAATGTTAGAATAGCTGAAGAGGACATATGGAAGACCGCATTTAAAACTAAAGAAGGATTGTTTGAGTGGCTTATTATGCCTTTTGGTCTTTGCAATGCTCCAACTAATTTCATGAGAGTTATGAATGATGTATTGAGACCATTTATTGATGAGTTTTTCATTGTCTACTTAGATGATATTTTGACATTCTGCAAATCACGAGAAGAACATGTCATGCGTGTGAGCAAGGTGCTTGAAGTCTTGAGAAAATAACAATTGTTTTTGAAGATGGAGAAATGTGAATTTGGTAAAAGTTCTTTAGTGTATTTGGGACATATTTTTGGAGGAGGTGAGCTAAATATAGACCCCTCTAAATTTGAGGTGATTGTGAATTGGCCTACACCCAAGTCAGTCATGGAGGAAAGAAGTTTTCTAGGAGCAGCATAGTATTGGAGGAAGTTCCTTGCTAATTTTTCTTCTATTGCAGCTCTGTTACATGCATTGACTAGTGTTAAGAAATTCTTCCAGTGGGGAGGCAATTAGCAAAAAGAATTTGATGCTTTGAAGAAGAAGATCGGTTCAACCCCAATGTTAGCACTACCAGACTTGAGACAACCCTTTGAGATTCAAACCGATGCAAGTGACTATTCCATGGGTGCAGTCCTTTTACAACATGTTAAGCATATTTCATTCCATTCATAAATGTTTAATGGTGAAATGATAACTTATCCTACATATGACAAGGAGCTATATGCATTGGTTCAAAGTGTGAGGAAATGGAAACATTATTTGACGGGAAAGGAAACCATCATTCACATTTATCACCATCAATTTCAATACTTGCAATCACAAACTAAGTTGAAGCATTCAAGGCACTTTCAATAGATGGGATTCTTGCAGCAATTCCACTAGGTCATAAGGTATAAGAAAGGTATATATAACAAGGTTGTTGATATTCTTTCTCGGCATGTTATTAATGTAGCTACTTTACTCAAGAATACTTTTGTTTTACATGAAAGTTACATTGAACAATATGAATTTGACAATGAATTTCAAGATGTTTATGCAAACTTGATTCAAGGTCACCAAGTTGAGGAATTAGATTATCATGTTCATAATAACTTGTTGTATCATTTGGGCAAGCTATGTATTCCACAGGGTGAGAGAGTGAATGTCATAAGGGAAACACACACTTCCCTTATGACATAGGGATTTCCTGTTTCACAACCTAGAAGCAAGGACAAATTTCCATTCTAATGTTTCATCATTGCTTCCATTACATAGGTTCCCCATGACAATATGCTCTCCTACAAACTCCCCCATCAGTGCATCTACCAACTATGTGAGAATTCATTGTGAAGCAAGTTTTTTCTGTCATACCCTAGTGGTCTTTTCTTCCTTCCTGGTTTTGTGTGGTCCACGTCAAGCCACTTCTGTATTCTCATGCAAAATGGCCAAAATTATGGCATAAATAACACTCTAAATCATACCTCAATAATGGAGAAAAGGTGTTGTAACTTTTGTTGTCATATGTAATGGGATTCTATCTTTCCAGAAAATATGCTTCTAGGGCTTTGATAAAACCCTCTATCAATACTTTTTTTATTTCACATGCAATCTTGAGCTTTATGTCCATAATCAAAACATGTGTAATAATAACCATGGATTGTGCCTGAATACTTGGGAGTATAAGTTGAATATCTGCTAAAGGTACCTCACCCTTGAGAATGTCAAAGGATTTTCTCCTCTTCACTTCTGAATGCTCGTTGATGATTTGGTGTTATGAATGCATCATCTTGATTTCTTGAGGTATTGGTCTTCCAACTTTCAGTGTTGGTTGATTTGTGCAGGAATTTTACTTTGGACCTCTCTCCATTTTTGACATGATGC
This sequence comes from Pinus albicaulis, assembly GCA_034641835.2. Taxonomy (NCBI): domain Eukaryota; kingdom Viridiplantae; phylum Streptophyta; class Pinopsida; order Pinales; family Pinaceae; genus Pinus; species Pinus albicaulis. The sequence goes on from CM076571.1 coordinate 16,257,864, forward strand.
TTTCTTTCATGAGCCTTCTCTTCATCATGAAAATTATTTTCTTCCCAGTGACATGTGGTTGCTCTTCATGAGACTTATCTTTTTGACATGTGGCTTCTCTTCTTCATGGGGCTTATTTTCTTCTATGACATGTGGTTGTTATTCATCATTGGAACATGAGGACTCACCAACATATCCAAGACCTATCTTGATATCACCGGAAATTGAGAATGTCATCCAAGACCTAGGAACTTCTCAATTTTTTATTCAACTTGTCCACTTCCTGCTCACGGTTCATGCAATTTTCTTCCTTTTACTTCATATGGATTCTTAAGACATCCTCAGTCCTTTTGGCTTCTTCAAGTTCCCTATTCAAGGTAGTGATTTTCTTGACATGTTACTTATCATGTTTATTCCACTTGTTTGACTTTTCCTTTTCCTTGAGCTAGCTTATCAAGGTGCTTTCTGTCTTTTTCGCTTCTTCTAGCATGGTTTTGAGATGATCCACTTCATTCTTTGCTTCATCAAGTTCATGATCCTTATCTGATATTTTTATATTTTAAATTTGAGCTTCAAGCTAGATGATATCAGATATGGCATCTCTCCAATTATCATAATACTTCATTTTCTCGACCTTTAGGTCTTTATGTTCCCTATAAAGACTATTATACATACTTGTGGTTATATCCATATCTCGTGTTACTCCTAGAAGATTGTTTTTTAGGGAATTAACATCTTCTTCAAGGTTGATAACTATCTTATATTCAACTACAGGCTCCACCAGTCATATCTAAATGCAATGAATCTACCTTCAAGTGGTCATGCTTTCAACGAAGGACTGACCCTAATAACAATTGTTAGAAATACTAAGAGAGGGGTGAATGAGTATTTCCCTTTCCTTCACACAATTGGTTAGTTGATTATTTTAAAATTATTTAGAGACAAATAATAAAACATAACCATCATCACATCATACCACTGCACAGAAAATTTGTCTCAACTAAATATTTCTAATATGTATGGTTACATACAAATTTTACCAGCTATGTTGGAAGGAAGTGAAAAACTCCCCACGCTTGAAGATATTCACAGATAAAATTTGCAGGAGTGTTCAGCTTCACTGACAACCAATTATTTAGTCCCCATTGTTGTTGTTGCTACCTTTGTGGCTAAACATTGTTGTTGTCATTCCTGTTGCCACTCCTTTTGCCACTGTCCACCAACTCTCACAGCTACTGGTCTCCATTGTCACTCATCATGTATCATCTCAAGCCAAGTATTATAAAAATACAAGCTTTATCTTCCGCAACCTATAATAAATCATTCAAACCAAATACTTCTATAGTTTTTATATGCTTTACTATGGTTACTGCCTTCACACTTCATTATTACCTCTCCTTCTACACTTTCTTGTGGCCACTATCCAATTTTATTGTTGTGTTATGTTGTACTCCCGTGTCAAAAAAATCATTGTTATATCATACCAACAGTACTGCCACTTATTAAATTTTACTATCATCACACACTTTCATGTTTTTTCCCACGAACATGTCATTGTCGAGGTTACTACCATCACACATTTGTCATGCCTCTTGTCATAGTATAGGGGTCATTGTTACATAAACTAGGTCGCTATGTTTTAGTTCTTTCTTCATCATCATATTTCCATGTCCAAGATATAGAGTAAGTATAGAATGATCTATCGTAGGTGTTACTTGAATCACTCATACCCATGTCACTTAATATATGAAGGACACAACAATATCATGAAGTAATTAGGCTACTAGTTGTCATCATTGTTACATCATGGTCACTTCCATATAAAGGGTTACAATCATTAATAGTTCATGTTCTCTAGTCTCAAACAAAAATGCAAAATATTCTCAAAGTGTGTTGATTCCTTTAGATTATGTTCTTCTACTACCTTTGACGTGTTTATGGGATGCGAATTTTATGCCTACAAAGGAATCCTTCTAGAACTTAAATTTTAAAGATTTTGTGAGACCAAAACTAAAACGATCCATGGTTAATTTTTTGTACACTGTGCCAAATCCAAATTCATCCTCTGATTCAACACATCAAAATCACTATTTATATGCACCAGGATCTCTACTCAAGCTACCAATGATCTCTACAAAATTTATTTATTCAGGCCAAACTACATTTGTTACATAGAGCTTCAAACCTTGGCTCTACTTTTCAGACATTGCACAATTTCGCTGACAATTTACTATAGATTTTCAAAGGTAATGATTCAACTATATACAGTCTACATCCATACACACTACAACAGAACAGGGAAATATCGCCTAAGATTGCGCCAGAATTTAGTGTTTTTCAATACACAAATTGGGCACTTTTCCTGGTGCAAAAATGGGCGCGGCAAGGTATGTTTGTATTCGTACCAGATTTTGCGCTGTAAATTTCTCCAAAAACAACATTGGAAATAATGCCTTAAATAGCATCATAAAAATAGTGCCATAAATAACGCCCGAAATAAATCCTAGAATAACGCCCCATAATTTTCCAAACCACAAGAGTCCACATTCATACATCAATACCATGACCTTTAAGTGTTGATCATAATAGAATAAATTCATAAATATATGAACCTGCCTTGCACACAAACATCATTTCCTAGCCAAAACCATGGCTATTGTACTCTATATTTCCGACGACAACAACACCATACTTATCCAATAGGTCCTAAACAATTCCATCATGCGTATTGAGATACTAAGGCATATATGCTCCATTTCATTCCTTTTTCCAAATTGAAAGAAAGAAAAATCATTTACATACAACGAGGATCTATCTTAACTCATAATACGCCACATACACTCCTTTTAACAACAAAGCTTTGTAAGCTCAAGCTCAAAGGTCCTCTGATATCTATAGCATGCAGACCATGGAAATTCACAACATAACAGTTAAATTGAGTTCTTAAACAAACATTAGAAAGCATGCACATAGTTAAGAATACATCAACAATTATAGGGATCTACAAGTCCCTCATATTCTAAGCATAATCATGTAATACATCTAAGTGTAAACACATATAGAAATACTCATTCCTCTATTAAAAACATGCATACATTCTTCATCATATTAAAATAACATTTTCCATTCATGTGCAACAAATTTACACATAGATACAAGAAGCAACTTATCTTATCAGTTAAATAACTGATAATTGAGAGCGGGACTTCAACTCTCTTCCCAACCATAGGTCAACAGCAATGTTGTTTTTTCTAGCAGTTAGCCATCCTTGGGACAGATTTATATTTTTAGGACTAGTGAAGTGCTCGAGGAAAATTCACACTAGTCATTCCCAGCACGAAGAATCCAAAGCACAAAGTGCCTCCACCTGCAATCTGATGGGAGTCTAAAGAACATAGTGACTCCACCCAAAAAAATCACATTAGGGAATCTAAAGCACACAGTTCCTCCACCTGCAGTCCAACAGGAGTCCAAAGCACATAGTGTCCCACCCAACAAACACTTACATGGATCTAGAGGTCCACAATTTCTCCACTCGATTCACACTACAGGAATTCAAACCCCATAGTGTCTCCTCTTGATTCACACTACAAGAATCCAGAGCTCATAGTGCCTCCACTTGCAATCTAGCAAGAATATAGAGTACACCATGGCTCCCCCTGATAACTTTCATAGGAATTGAGAGTCCACCTTCAAGGTATACAGTGTGAAAACACCAAGATAAGTCCCAAAGTACTTGATGTCTCTACTTGCTAAGAAGGAATCTAGAGTCCAATTTCACTCCACCTTCTCAACACCACAACTATAGCCTGATCTTCAACTTAGCTCTTTCCAGTGTTCTACATGCACTATTGTGAATGAAAGTTTCTTTTTGCAACACTACCACTGCCTTTACCTATTGTTAGGTCTCTGTAATTTATTAGCAAGATTGGGAGAGTCCAATCACAGAGTTAACATCATTTCAACCAAATTTGGGATTCTAGGATCTAGCCCTCCTGAATCCGGAGAGGGATCTCTCCAGTATGTACAAAGATGGATATTGTCTTTGAAAAAGCTTAAGGTAATGATATTAGGCTAGTTATGAAGGCCAAGGGTTTTGTTTTGTTTTGGATGGTTGAGCATGAAATGTTACTTCAGGGGAAAGTCCTAAGTGCAACAAGTTTCAAAAGTGAGAAGTTGCAAGCAAATAGAACAGTTTTGGCAGATAGATAGATATAACGCTGGTTTTTAGTCCATTGGGCTATGGAGTCATATCTGGGCTTTAATTGAAAAAACAACATCAAGTGTGATCCAAGGGGCTAGTTATCTATACCACAAGATTATTGAGATTTGAATGATGGAATGGAAACAATAAAGTGTTGGAGGGGTGGAAACTGATAATAATTTCTCAAAGGATTTATAGTCAGTCCAAACAAGAAAAGTCTCTTAAGTAACTGTTTAAAACCAACCAAGGACAGGGCTAACCATAGACTTCTTGGGCAAGTTCTTATTAAAGCAGCTTAATTGACAAACAATCCAGTAATCCACATAATTACCTTCAGAAAGTATGAAAACACATAAGAAAAACAGAGTGTAACTTAAGATCAGATAAAGTACTTTTAAACCTAGTCTGCTTTCAGTCAACACCAAGGGAAACTTTCAGAATCTGCCTTTGGAGAAAGAATCTAGGAATCAGGGCAAACCATATCTTCTCTAGTCTAACTTTAATAGCAAATAATGGAAATAACATTCGAGAACAATGTTTGAGCAAACAGAAGGACGAGGGAACGCCAACATTCCTAACTGTTTAAATTGTATTGAATCATTCTTAAATAAACAAATCTGAAGAAAACATTAAGATAAAGATTTCTCAGCCAGAGAAGGTTACTGCTATACAGAAAATCCCAACCCTATTTAAACTGTTCTTTACAGAAGGAAAATGAACAATATGGCATACATAGAAGGAGAACGATTAACAAAGAAAGAAGCACTTCACCAGTGATAAAGACCAGGATCCCATGAAACAGCCTTTATATTGATGTCAAACCAGCTACAAACTTCAAGTCCAATGTTTCAGTTCAGCAATCATCTTCACTATTCAACCTAACTACTCTAGCACAAACAGAGCTTCAAGGGCCAGTGAACACTATGTACAAATAGAAGTCTCGGGCTCAAGTGTATTTCAAAGTTCTGCAACCAACAATTTCTCATCTTCTCTTGAGGTATTTATAGAAGAATGAGGAGGTGATCTGAGAAAATATCTCTCAGGATAATTAATACAGGTTCAAGACTTCTCGGCCTTTCGAGGGGCTCGAGAGAGGAATTTACAGGTGGATCACTGTATTAACTTTTTACCATAAATATCAAAGCTCGGTGGGAGCTTTATTTTGACTTTGAGGCTCTGTGCAATGTGGGGAGTAACTCTGCAGATATTTCTGCATTGATTACCCTGTAGAAGTAACTCCTTGGCTGCTCTGAGGCGAAATCTGATCTTCTTCAATAACTTCGGCCTCTGTTTGAAAGGTTTGAGGCAACAGGTGGCTCGGTGGTAGCTGAGGAATCAATTTGCCTCAGATGTGGCGGTGGAGGCTTTCCGTCTGATAAAACACTTTAGGTTTTCCTTTAAACTGTGTTTTAGATTGGGGATTAGGCTTTTGATAATTGTCTTAGCCGTAATCCCCATAAAAATTGTCTTCAATCTTCATCTGCTGTGCTTCTGTCTTCAAACTTATACTCTTTAACTGTGTTTGAATTAAAACAGTGTCTTGTCGATGTGCAGACCCGCACTGGGCTTTACGGCATCAATACTCATAGAGTACTGACGAAACATGGAATGGAGCCCCGCGGATGGCTTCTCTTTAATGAAACTAGGGCATGAGAATCGTCATTCCCAGCTCTTGGCATTTCTTCGTTATAAAATGGAAAACCATTTAGAACACCTACATCAAACACAAAAAAATTAAGAAATCCTGCGAAAAATAGGTTTAAACTGCTTCAGATGGCGGGGGAGGAGCGTAGCCGTCGGATAAAAATATCTAACGGTGGAGATCGGCGCAAAACAGGAAAATGAGAGCGGGGAGAAGAAATAGGGCGGAGTGGTTTTGGACCGTCTGATCTGGACACGTGGACGGTCTAGATCTAATCGGAGGATCGCAATCGGGGAGGTCACTCAACAACATGCGATTGAAACACTGCGATTGAAACTTTGCGATTGAGCGCAGGCCGTTGATCTGCAGATCAGATCGACGGCGGAAGATGAATCAGAGGGTTTTCGAAATGGGGGCAAGACTTGTGATCGGAGGGAATAAGGACCGTTGGATCTTCGGGAGGATGGACAGCTAGGATTAAATCGGAGGACAGTGGAAAGGGCTTGCGATTATCGATCGGGCGACCAGTGCGATCAAGCGATGACCGTTGGATCAGCGGGAAATGAACGGCCCAGATTAAATCGGAGCCATCGCAATCGGGAATGAAACAAAAATGCATGTGATTTGAAACTTGCGATTGAGCGCTGGCCGTTGATCTGGTCCTGGAATGAATCAGAGGGATCGCAATCGGAGGTCGCAGAGATGGGCATGCGATTGCGTAACAGGGAAAAGTTGCGATGCGATTGTGCGCGGACCGTTGGATCGAAGGACTAGATCAACGGTCAGGATTTCTTCGACCTACGTACCGGCAGAAAAAACCTTTAAACATATGAAAACCAAAGTTTTGCAATAAAAACAAGTTATAATGGATTGGGCGGAAAATATATAAGTTAAAGGGAAAATGCGCCCGATTGCGGGGCCGGTGGTTTTCACGGAATATAATATGCCCGGGAGTATAAAGACAAGGGCCAATCGCAATCGAGCCATTGAGCCTGGTCTTTCCGATCAACCCATTTGTGTTGTTTCCGATTTCGATTAGCGTCGAAAATCTTTGGCGTTTGGTTTTAATGTATGGGCATGTGGGGGGAAGTGGTTTAGGACTTAGCCCAAGGGGCTTAGGTCCATAGCAATAAAACTTTGATTTTTTATGAGAAATTTCAAGGATTAAAATGGATTTGGGGGTTCCGAAATAGTTAAAAAGTGAGTTTTTAACTATGAAAGGGGAATTTTTCATAAATGGAGGGAGAACTTATGAAAAGTAGAGGAATAATATGGAGAAAAAAGGGAAGAAAATGATGGTTTCTTCAGCAGTTTGTTATATGAAATCAGCAGATTTTTTTGAGTATAAAATGGGACAGCAAATGAGGATTTTGGACAGAGGCATGAGGCCTAGAAGGAGTCTTCAAGAGCCAACAATTTTTAGTGATAAAATTTGTTCCTTGGAGGCTCAAAAAGATTTAGCCACCTTTTGGTATAACAAAATATTACAGGTGGCTAACACCTATCATGCCTTTCTTAGCGTGATTATTGTTAATGAGCACTCACAGCTCGTTTCCTGAGTCCCTTTGTGTGAAAATGTTCTCACTTTCTTGTCCTCGAAATGCTCTAATTTCCTCCCTATCCTCGCTTCTCTATTGGGATTCTTCCTTCTCGTCCCCCATCATACTTCCATATACCCTTTTTCAGTAATTTGCTGACTAATCCAACACATCCCGTGGGGGTGGGACTAGCTTGTCCTCTTGCCCATAAACATATCAATGTTTGTACTAGTTTTCATTCGATTCATCAGGGATATTGATGGCTAATTAAATGCCACTTCTAGGCTTGGCTATTTCCCCAAGCAATTCCCAAGCAACTTCTCCTCCCAAAACTCGGGATCCATGTCCTCTCTCATTTTAGTCATTTTTACATTCACGATTATTCACAATTGTACATAATTTTTTTTACAAAAGGGGTAACCAAAAAGGGTTTTTAGATTAAGAGGGTGCATGAATGAAATACCTCTCTTTGTTATTATTACTATTAGGGACTTTCTTAGCCTCCTAGAAAATCATGTAAATCTCCCTCCACTATAATCACACTTGAAAAGCTCTACTATCCATGGGATATAGACCATATCTAAAGAGTATGCTATGACACCAATGAGGACATAGTCATTGAATGAAAATGGTTTAAGTTTCTAGTTGATTTATTTATTTATTTATTAGCTGCTAGTAAAATAGATTATGAGAATTAATACCAACAAGTTTTGAAATAAGAGACCTACAATAGTTTTCATTGTTTTAAACAATTGTGTTTGATATTCTTTATTATTATAGCTCTATAATATGGAAATGAAATTCAATGGTACTTTTGTTTTTTCCATGTTATCATGCTCTCATAGTTGAGCATAAATGTGAGAATAAGATTGCCAATACTTTTGACAATTCCAATCAATAATCAATTCACGATAAAAGTAGATGTGAAAAGTTGAATTTAAACCTACTAAAGAATACCAACTCTTCTCTCTACTGCATTAAAATCCATTTACCTAAATGTACTAATATTAAACAAAAAAAACCAATACCTTTTATATAAAATACTATTTATAATATAATATTAAACTAAAAAACCCATACCTTTAATATAAAATGTTAAACCAAAAAACCCATACCTTTTATATAAAATACTACTTGATATAAATATATATAGAATAGAAATACTTTTAAACCCCAAATATCCACGATAAATATATCTCAAAATTATTTCAATTATAATTTTTCAAATAAAACAATATTTTCTCTATTTTCTTTTGGAAATTGAATTGAATATATATATATATATATATATATATGCCTTTCATCCATTTAAAATAAGCACATGGTTAATATGAACATTGAGAGGTTTTATAGCGTTACATAAGTGTTTGTAAAAATCATGAAAGACTTATGAGAAGGTGAATTAAAGATATTATTTTTCTCTTAATTATTTATAGAGAAGTGAGGTTTTTTCTTCATAGATATATTTTTAATTGAAGATAATTTATAATATAAAGAAGAAATTAAGAATAAAATTAAATTAATTTAATATAAGAAAATAATAAAAAATAGAAAAACAAAATCATTTTTTATCATAGATAATTTAAACAAATTATATCATTAAATTATGAAAAATTATATATATATATATATATATATATATAATTTAACATGAAAAATAAAAATAATATTTCTTTTAAGTATATATATATATATATATATATATATATATATATATATATATATATATATATATATATTAAATATTATTTATTTATTACATATTTATATAATATATTAATTTTTAAAACAAAAATAAATGTAATTGAAGAATTGCTATTTTAAATTATAAATAATGTTAAAATAAATTAATTAGATTTTATTAAAAAAAAATCATTTTCATTACATTATATGTTTATAGGGTTTTTGTTTGTTTGTCAAGTTGTTTGTGATTCTCCAGGCTTGATTTGTGGTTTGAGAAGGGACGAGGATCATCTAATTAGTCAAATTCACCCGGGGATCACACCTAGGTCATCTAATTAGTCAAAGTCACCCGAGGATCGCACCTGGCCTGGGCCACAACAGCCCTAAGTTGACTGGATTTTTTTAGCATGTCTCCTCCCCCTAGCACAAGGCACAACCACCCCACTGAGGTTTAATCTTGGGTGGCCTTAATAACTTGGGGATCACACATAGGTCATCTAATTAGTCAAAGTCACCCGGGGGTCGCACCTGGCTTGGACCACACCAGTCCTAAGTTGACTGGATTTTTGTAGCATGTCCCCTCTCCCTAGCATAGAGCACAACCACAAATTTGATCTTAGGTGGTCTTACTAACAAGCCCATCCTCAACATATTGTGCTAATAAAAATTAACTTTTATCATGATAATGTTATTTATATTCTAATAAATTATATGTGTGGTGAACATAAAAAATTAATACAATGTATTGAATTTTTTTATCACCAAGTCAAGCAATTACTCTCAAAGAAAAAAAACACAATAAAATTTAATTTATCATATTCATCCAGACATCTGAAAGAAAAGTTTCTAAAACACTTTGAAAATCATGTTTGAGGAATATCAAGACAATTGTGTATTTTGTTTATTGTTTATTCACCTCCCCACAAGTGTATAGGGGCTACGTGGCTTTTTCGTAAACTTTTATGTTGTTAGTATTATTGTTTTAATATATATATATATATATATATATATATATATATATATATTAATTTAATTTTCAAATTTTCTTTTGATATTCTAATAATTTATTTATAATATTATTTGATTATTGAAATATTTTAGTAAGTATATAGAGGTTTTATTTTATTGAAAATTGTTATATTTTTTTTTTGTAAGTTTAGTAGTACCTGTCTATTTTCTATTATAAAAAAGGGCAGGTTTAACATATAAAAAATTGATGGCCTCAACTTGCTCGAAGGAAACCAGGTTTGTTGGCCACCTTAAAGAGTTAAAAGCCATCCAGTATTGAAACAACTTTAGTCTTCTACTAGCAATTATCTGCAGGATTGTCTTAGTAACTATCTCTGACATATGGAAAATGTAAAAAGTGAATGCTAACTACAAATACATTTATAAAAAGCATGGAAAGGATTGTGTGAGTCATCAAAAGATTCTATCAGAGATGGGTCCTTCACGCTTGACCCAGGCATATCTACCTACTGCATGTTTTGTAGCTGACGATCTATTCGACCGAGAGGAACCAAGCCATGTTGTTGCGAGACTCGAATTCCTTGAATTTCTCTCTTAATATCTTGCAATGTAGAGGCAACCTTAAGGTCTCCTCCCATTTCCTCAATACTCATAAGAGCCTTCGCCAAAACACATTTTATTGTCCAGTAAGTGTGAATGGACTGGTGAAAGAGGGAAAGCCTTCCTCTAGTATTACCAGGGTCTTTGATGAACTCCAGTGCCTCTTCCTAGATTTCACTATCCTCTTTTATATTACTTTCTCTTTTCCAGCCAGCAATCAAATTCTTGACCTGTGGTGGATTACCCTAAGAATATGCATCAAAGAGGTTTTCCATGACCTCTTTCTTAGATTTCCTTCCTTGTTTTCCAGTTTGCACTGTGGACGTCATCTGCTTTTGTTTCCCCTTTCCCTTCTCCTGCTTTTTAACCATATTATTATGTTGATTTTGCTGACAATGCTATAGATATATCCTTTCAAATTCTTGATCTACACCTGTACAAATTTTATGGAACCCTGTGTATTGTAACAGAGAGTCAATTCTTGTTCTGTATAAACAACAATGAAAAGGACCCACAGAAGTGGGCTTAGCGTTCTGGCAATAAATATCGTGAAGCCCACCTACAGTCTCCATTCTGAGGGTCGGGTAGAAGTGCATGGCCAACCCGCGACTCCTAGACTCATGCATGGAAAGATAAAATTTGGAAGACATTGGCAGGGAAAGTGACATACTAACTAATTTAGACCCCCATCTTTTTAATTCCCAGATAGTATGCATGTAAGACTGCGAGACCACTACCCAGTGACAATGCATGCAGAACTGCAGGACTACAACCCATAAACTAAGCATGCATGAAAGAAACATAGGGTTAAGAATATATACCCCTTGCAACGATAGGAAGCCTGCCTTATAATTGTAAGATTGCGACTGCATAGAGACAAAATGAGGGTAACTTCGAGCTGCAGGGGCAGGGTAGTCATTATAAGCCATCCAGGCCATTTCATAATTCTATAAATTCCTAGGCTGAAGCCTGTCTTTATCTGTCCTATAACAGGAGCAGAAGGAAAAGTAACAACATAAAATAACCACAGTGACCCAAGAATGAAGACCAACTGCAACCGGAAACAAAGTAGGTGACGAAATTAAACTTATAACCCTGACTTGAACTAGAAAATCTAGACTTATAACCCCAATTGGAACCAGAAACAAACTAATCGAGATGAACACAATGAATCCTAAAATCCCTGGCAGGTCTGAGTAGGCCTTGTAGCCACAATTCAAACAAAAGCTGAGATCGACAACATCATTCATGCTATGACTACTAATTTGAAAGCCATGCAAGGTCTGAAAGAATTGGAAACCACCATTCGGAACAGAGCAATGCACAATAGAATTCAAAGTAGACAAGGAATCCATTGTGAGGAGATGTATAACATACCAATTGTAAATTTATCATCGCGAAGCTCTGAACTTGTTCGTCACCTTTGCAGCTGCGCCTTTCACCTGAACCTTCAACTGGGAAATAATGCAGTTGTTCCTAATCTCTGCATTGATTAAACCTTTCACCCGACGGCGTTGTTTCCCAAGTATATCTGACAAGGTTAGTTGGCCATCACCAAATTCAATGGTTGTCATAAAGGTTGGCATGATTATGTACTAATGCGTCAGGCCGCTGCTGGTTTTATTCCTCGATGACCGTTTGGGGCACGACAGTGCATGCCACCTCACGTTGTCCTTCACCCACATGGCACCCTGACCGGGGAATTGAAAATTTTTATGTTAATTAAATTTATTTTTTCTTTATGGAAGTTGTTACGTAGATAGACATTTTCTTATTGAAATTTAATCTTTATTTTATAGTCTATATTTCAGTTGTCTCCTTTATATTAATGAAAGCAATTTCAAATATTAACTAGTTTGTATTTCTAAATCTATGTTTACCTTTTACATTTATGTAATACAATCATGAAATTGCCATGAAAATTATCAAATAATAAATGACATCATGTAAATACATGTTTCTCTTATCACATTTACCTAATACAATTATAAAATTACCATGTAGATTATCATATAACAAATGGCATCATGTGAATATGTGGGTTATTGTTGGAGTATGCAACTCCTATTTGTCTTATGTGTGTGTGATCATATTTAATTATTGAGTTTATTGGTTATTATTAGGTAGAGTTGTAGTCTCTACCACAATGAGTTTTCTCTTATTATTTAGGAGGTTGTTGAGGCCTAATTGGTTTTAGACATTTTCTCCAACTAGTTAGCTTCTAGTTTGGTGTGGGGTTGAGATATTTTCTCAACTAAAGGATTTTTGGTCCCAGATAGTTTCTCTATATCCAGAAAATTATGATGTATTTATATTTATATTATTACATTTTTTAATACAATGCTTAGTGTATTTTTGTATATAATAAGTTCTACTCCCTTGCATCTTAACATGGTATCAAACTAGGTCTGGACTTGACTGCCTCATGAGAGGGCCCAAGTACATGCGAAGAGTACTAGTTTTTTTTGTGGTAATTTTTGTTTGTCTATTAATCTATTAGCGTAAAGTAGTTTCTTTTAGGAGAGGATTTTACATTAGAAAGAGATCGCATGCCGACTACTGATCATCAATTCCCATGCCCGAGTAGAGAGAAATCAACATATGTGTGAAGGATTGTGTATTTAACTATGTAGGTCCATATAAGAGGCAAGATTAAGGAGAAATTAAACTACGTTTATGTCGGAGAACATTTGAAGAAAGATTAGGGTAGCCTACACATATGTTGCATAACCATTGCAAAGGATTGTCAAGAGGTTGTTGTTCATGATGGAGATGGGAATGAGGTTTTTCCCAAGTATGATCACAGGAAGCCTTACTGCATTAGCAATTTATTAGAGTCTGATTTGCAAAATATATTCTTTACTTAGAGTATGGCTTATGGGGGAGGAAAATTTTCCATTAGCTATCCTCTAACAAAGGCATTGGATTTATGCAAGATAATCGTATTGAAAAGTATCTTAGTTTGTTTGGGAGAAAAGATAGAATACAAGCCTACATGTTTGAGTTGAGCCTAGCTTTCATTAGTATGATGTATGTGGTAATCTATTCATATTTCCGGTAGCTCATCCTTTAACTCCCATGGTGTCACTTCGCCATTTTGATGCTGTGGAACACATGTTCCCCAACATGAACAAATTAAGGGCATTGTAGCATTTAAAATAAGACGTAAAATTAGATTTAGATGGAAGAATGAAACAATGCATTTGTTATCATAAAATGTGTATTTAGATGGAAGAATGCAACAATGCATTTGTTATCATAAAATGTTTGATTGACCTATATCAGTGTCATGGGGTCATGCAGTTCAGATATCTTCATAACAATATTTTCCCTTGTGTGTTGTAGATTCCCTCTAGGAAATTATTAAATTAGCATAGAAGAGCACACTCTATAGCACATGCTTTCAATGCCATGCTTGTGACTAGACATCCATGTTAGAAAAACTCCATCTTTTACTTGAAGGATATTTATTGTGATCATGCAAGTGGCAAAGTTATAACTAGTTATGCTAGAGATCAAGTACAAGATTATCTATGTAGGTGGAGAATACCTTCCCCAAAGATCGTAGATTTTATTCAGGTTGTGAGGAAACCTAATACATTATTATGGAAGTCACCCTGGTGAAATAACTATGTTTCTAGAGACATTCTATTGGTAAAGGATATACAAAAGCAAGTATCTCGAAGTCATAAAAAAAATTGAAAGAAATATTGAGCTCTCATGTAGCAAGAAAAACATAGGTAATAATCATATTAAGATCTCATGTTCTTAATTACCACTTCATAGAGATGGATAAGCTCATCTTACTTTACTATAAATTTTGCACATTATCTTTGTATATTACTTTGCTATTAATTTTACATATTATCTTCTCACTTTTATATATATATATATATATATATATATATATATATATATATATATATATATATATATAAATATATATATATATAATTACACTAAATTTAAAAAAAAAAATAGAAGATTATATATATTTTTAAATATTAATTTATTAGATATTTAAATAATATTTTTTAAATTTAAATAATTTGTATTAAAAATATATAAATTTATTTTTTTATTTTATTTTTTTAATGATTTTAATTTTTTAATTTGCCCAGTACCTGTAAAGTAGATAGTGATAAAGGTGATTTTCCATTGCACATTGTGGTGAAAAGGTGACCGGTTCTAACCATTGCTGAAAAAATTGGGTGCAATTCCCAAATAATTTTGATAGCACTTAAATACCCTCCATCACACCTACTAAACCCACATTTTAAACATACCAAAAATCTCAAAACTCCAATAATCTAATAAACAAAAAAAAAAAAAAAACTAATTTTTAATTCAAATAAACCTAAATATTATATGCCAAAGGGGGTTCCAGCCATGATATCTAGCCATAATAAGGGTTGGTGTAGGGTTCTCCCCAAAGGCAAAAACAAAATCCAACCATGATAAGGGTTGGTGTGGGGTGATTTTGACGACTTAGATGCCTTTAGGTGGCAGTTTTTCAGACCAGGGTTGGTGTGGGGTGATTTTAATGGCTTAGATGATTTTGACGACTTAAATGCCCCTAAGTAACTATTTCTCAAACCATAGGTTTGACGTGAAGTCATATAAAGACCCACATTAAAAAATAAATAAAAAATAAAAAATCTTAATATTATATATTTAAAAATTTTTAATTAATTGATTTTTTATTACTCAAAATTTTTAAATAATTCCAAGTATTCTAATAATTTTCCCAAAATTTTAACAATTAACTTGGAAAAAAAAAGAAAAGAGAGTGTTAAAAGTTATTAGACTATTACAAGCCTAACCATAACCATATAAGATAAACATAACTATTGTGTCCGAAGAATGATGCAGAACCATAACCATTGCAGGAAGGAAACTGCAGAACAAAACCAGAGCAAATATACATGAATAATATTAATAATGAATGAATCAATAAATACAAGTTGCAGCCCACGAAGAGAAGAGACTGTCTGTAATTCAACAGCCTCTTCACAGATTTGGCAGTGGCTCCAATCTGTTTAGAAGGGTAAAGGTTTGGCAGGATTTCAAATCTCTTCACAGGGGTAAAGATTCTCTTAATAGAACTCATAATTTGAAAAGATGTAGAAAAATATGTTTTTTTTTTTAATTGAAGATTTTGTGATCTATAATATGTTTGAAAAAAAATCTTTCGAAATCAACACTTTTTAAGAACATCAATCTGATCGGTAATTCTGTGTATTAGACGAGAACATCCATGATACCACAACTCCTCATTATTCGACTCCAACAGATCCCGAAGCTTTGGCCGGAACTCCTCAATGCTCTCCAACTTTGGCTTCCAGCATTAATGGTCGGTGTTCATTCTCAGCTGCGCAAGCGCCATTGACAGCTCCGGATCGTCTTCCAAATTCAGCTTCGGCACCCCACTAATTTGTTTCCCCTCCTCCAATAATAATGCATCAGTTTTCATTTCTGGCGGGACGGGACGCATGGTGTCATCAAAGAGAGGGACTACTCTGGCGCCGGAGCTCCGTTTGTTTTTAGCTTTCATGGCGGAATTGGCCTTCAATCCCAGGGAGGCCCTGTCAGTCGCAGAGAGGATGGAGTGCAGCTTGGGCATGGGCAAAAGAAAATAGAGATGCCCCAATTCCAGCTCTTCGTCTGCCGTGAGAGGAGTAATCCTACGCCCGATCTGCAAGCCGTTGGCGTGGCATACAAAGTGGTGAGGATTGTCCAGCATCAGATCTGCCGCGTTTATCCGCCTCTGAAAGTCTTGAACGCTGCCATTCCAATTTATAACTTTCACAGTGGTCGAAGGAACACTGTTCAAAAGGCAAGAAATGTGAGTGCCCATCCTCAATACTATTTCTCTCTTTGTCTGTCTGTAGCGATCGGGAGGTAAAGGAAGTGTAATGGTATGCAGCAAAATTTTACTTCTCTGTTCGTCTCTGGAGCGATGGGGAGAGAAGGTAGGTGTGTGGGGGGTCGATGGATGGAGGGGCAAAAGTCATTTATGGAGGACGGATCGCATTCGTAACATGTGAAGGTGACTGGCAACAGCTCGACTGTCGCGTTAAATGATAGTGACAGAAAAGACAGAGAAACATCCTCACGTGTTTACGAGGGAGGGATCCAGTTGGGCGGAACACGAGTCCTACACACTGTAAATCAGTGACGTAGCAACTGTAATGGTTCCGAAAGTATAGCGCGTTATCCACCGGTGTTGTAGGTGCCAACAAATCTATGATATCTGACCATTGACTTGGGTAATGTTGAAAGTCAAGAAAGCGACTTTCCTAAATCGCTGACGTTCATCACTTGTGGTAGCTTCTTTGTAGTTTCCTTAGGTGATGAGGTTCACGTTTAAGAAATTTTTATTTTGATAATTTTTTCCCTAATTTGTTAAGTTGACTAGTTTTAATATTGGTTGGAAAAATGACGTATTTACCTAATAGATATTGTGATATTGTAATTATGATTTTCAGTAACTTGTTGACTGAGCCAACACATATTCTGGGGGTAGGACTATCTTGTACTCTTTCCCATACAAATATCAATGTTTGTAATAGTTTACATTCAATTCATTAGGGAGATTGATGGCTAATTAAATGCCACTTTTGGGTTTCGATATTTCCCCAAGCAACGCCTCCTCCCAAAACACTGGATCCATGTCCTCTCTCATTTTAGTCATTTTTACATTCACAATTATTCACAATTGTACATGATTTTTTTACAAAAGGGATAGCCAAAAGGGGTTGTTAAATTAAGAGGGTGCATGAATACAATACTTCTATTTGTTGTTATTGTTGTTAGGGGCTTTCTTAGCCTCCCATAAAATCATGTACATCTCCCTCCACTATAATCACACTTGAAAAGCTCTACTATCCATGGGATGTAGACCATCTAAAGAGGATGATATGACTCCAATGAGGACATAGTCATGGAATGAAAATGGTTTAAGTTTCTAGTTACTTTATTTTGTTTTTCTTTAGCTGTTAGTGAAAAGGATTATGAGAATTAATACCAACAAGTTTTGAAATAAGAGGACTACACTAGCTTTCATTGTTTGAAACAATTGTGTTTGATATTATTCATTTTTTGTAGCTCTATAATATGGAAATGGAATGCAGTGGCTCTTTTCTTTTTTCCATGTTGTCATGCTCCCACCCTTGAGCATAAAAGTGAGAATAAGATTACCAATACTTTTGACAGTTCTAATCAATAATCAATTAAGGAAAAAAGAACATGTGACAATATAGATTTAAACGTACTAGAGAAGATACCAACTCTCCTCTCTACCGTATTAAAATCCATTTACATAAATATACTAACATTCAACCAAAAAACCATACCTTTATATAAAATACTACTTGTGAAATAATATTAAACCAAAAAACCCATACCTTTTATATAAAATACTTCTGGTAATATAATAAGTCGGGCTTTCATCCATTTAAAATAAGCACAAGGTTAATATGAACATTGAGAGGTTTTATAGGGTTACATAAGTGTTTGTAAAAATCATCAAAGACATATGAGACTTAAAGATATTAATTTTTGGTTAATTATTTATAAAGAAATGAGGGTGTTTTTGAGAGTGTTGATATTTTTTTAATTGAAGATAATTTATAATATAATGAAGAAATTAAAGATAAAATATAATAAAATTAATATAAGAAAAAGATAAAAATAGAAAAAAAAAATTCATTTTTGATTATAGATAATTTTAAAAAGTTATATGAGTAAATTAAGAAAGATTGTATATATATAATTTACCATATTAAAAAATAAAAATAAAATCAATATGTATTTTAAGTAATTTTATTTATATAGATATTAAATCTTTTTTATAATATTACGTATTTATATAATATATCAATTTTTAAAATAAAAATAAAAGTAATTGAAAATTTGCTAATTTTAAATCATAAATAATATTAAAACAAATTAATTGTCTGTGGGTCTTGGTTAAACTGTGATGAGGCGTATTTTTATAGCATTTATCATAGGTTCAATTCTCTTCCCCGGGGTGATGTAATCTGAACATAATTAAAATGGAGTAAAAAAAAAGAAGTGAAAAATAACCTATACAGTTTGAGTGGGTCTAATGGTTAAGAGCATGTGTTTCCTCCTTAGAGGTCTCAGCTTCAAAACCAGAGAGGGTAGAGTATGCCAAATCACTGAAGGAACTCATACACCAATTTGGGGTGCACCGGTGAATGCACAGTCACAACTCGTTTCCTAAGTCCCTTTGTGTGACAGTGTTCTCACTTTCTTGTCCCTTAAATGCTTGAATTTCCCCCTATCCTCGCTTCTCTATTTGGATTCTTCCTTCTCTTCCCCCAACATACTCCCATCTACACTTTTTCAGTAATTTGTTCACTGAGCCAACACATATTTCGTGGGGGTAGGACTAGCTTGTACTCTTTCCCATACGCATATCAATGTTTGTACTAGTTTACATTCAATTCATTAGGGAGATTGATGGCTAATTAAATGCCACTTTTGGGCTTGGATATTTCCCCAAGAAATTCCTAAGCAACTTCTCCTCCCAAAACACTAGATCCATGTCTTCTCTCATTTTAGTCATTTTTACATTCATAATTATTCACAATTGTACATGACTTTTTTACAAAAGAGGTATCCAAAAGGGGTTGTCAGATTAAGAGGGTGCATGAATACAATACCTCTATTTCTTGTTAGGGACTTTTGTTCGGTATGTGTTATATTCTTTCCATGACTAGTCATAGGGGGGGCTATCGCCCCCCCTGTACGTTGCGTTGGGTGCAGTAGGGGGATCACAGGGGGGGCGGCAACCCCCCCTTGTCAGGGTCCAGGGCAGCACCCCGAGAAAAAAAATTTGGGCCTTATTTTTTAGTGGGCGAACCCGCCCATGGTTTTGTGCATGGGTTTGCACATGGTTTTGGGGGACGATGGTTTTCAGCCCCTCGTATTTTGTAGATCCGGTCAAGGGAACTACGGTTATGTTCTAATCTAAGGTTTATGGATTGGGGTTTATATATGCTTCGACATGTATATATATGTTTTGTAACACTAAAAGGAATATAATGAAAAATCAAGTTGGTTGTCCTGATTTGGGATCCAGGGGAAAATCTCTATGTTTATCTGTTTTATGTTTTCTGCTCTCGCTATTGTTTATTTTCTGTTTTAAGATTCGTTTGTAGATAATTTCTGTACAGGGTTAAAACCTACCTTTGGTATCGGAGTTGTTTCGGCTTCAAGGGGACACCTTTGCTGCTGAGGTTTTTTTGCTCGGGCCTGTGGTAGACCCTGTTCAGTGGGCGATCTGCGGGATCGATTCTTGCAGTGAAAGAAGATGGTGAGCAGTGGAAACATAGAGATTGAGAAATTTAATGGTCAGAGTTTTGAGTTGTGGAAGCTCAAGATGGAGGATCTGCTAGTGGATAAAGACTAGTGGATCGCGGTAGATTCAGGTACTAAACCAATGGCAATGTCAAATGAATATTGGAAGAAGTTGGATTGGAAGGCGAAGAGCACAATATGGTTGTGTGTCTCAGATTCGATATTGTTGAATGTATTTGGGGAAGCTATGGCAAAGAATTTGTGGGAAAAACTTGGAACTTTGTACCAATCTAAGTCTCTGGTGAATAAATTTTTCCCGTGGAAAAAGTTGTATAACATGAGGATGAAGGATGGAGACTCGATGACAGAGCATCTAAACGCCTTCAATAATGTGGTAATTCAGTTGTCATATGTTATATTAAAATCTCAGATGAAGATGAGTGCATCAGTTTGTTGTGTTCTCTACCAGACTCGTTGGACAGTCTAGTTATTGCAATAGGTAACAATACAACTACCTTGAATTTTGATGACATTGTCTCAGCCTTGCTGTCGGAGGAAATGAGACGGAGAAATATGGAGGGTCAGAGTGGAGATGCCTTATCTCTAAGAGGAAGGTCCCATAACATAAACAAGAATAAGGTTTCGAGTGGGAGATCTAAATCTAGAGGGAGATTTTTATGAAGGTAAATCCTCTCTACGGACAGAGACGATCCCTCTAGCCCTAGGGTGGGTCTAGAAACAAAAGGACACACCAAAGTGTTGCTTCCTAGTTAATGAATGAACAAAAGAGACGGTAGATTGACCTACCTGTAATCCAACACTGTCGTTGTTGCGGAAAGAGTAGTAGCCTCTCACTCCTGCCTTGGAAAATCACAATTTGTTCGTCGTTACGCTCGGATACCTGCACATAGAACAAGAAACAAGAACAACATACGACATAGTGGTTTCACTCATAACTATTAGCCAGTCTAAAAGAGCTAAACATATCGCATCAAGCAAACATCATAACACAATAGTGGAACCAAACAGTAGTCATGTATATAAATGAATATAAGGTAGTGTACAACTAATGCTTTGACGTTGCGATCTCCTCCAGCAGGGTTCAGGCGAAGCGCGTCTCAAATGCACATCAGGGAATTCAAACGGAATGAATACATGGACTCAAGCTCTCGTAGAAGTCATGGAATCAAGCTTATTCAACGTAATTCCTTCTTATTCTATCTTCTCTAGTAATTCAGCTATAGTATGTTTGATTCTCCAAGTTCAGCTCTTCAGCTGTTCAGCTAACTTGTACTAAGAGAGATAGTTTCTTTTATAGAGGAAAATGAGGAGGTTAGGATCCCTACAATGGTGGGAGGGAGGGCTATCCTTTAGGGAGTTCCCATAAGAGGTGGAAACCATAAACATAAAGGAGAGAGTCTGTGGTTTATCAGTTCAACCACTCCCAATGACTCATCCTTGAGGTGGTTGAAGTGGAATCTTCACCTCTATTTTTAAAAAACATTCCATAAACAGCTTGGCGCAGGTGCTTAACTGGCACGGGCCCAGTGTTAATTTTCCAACTTGGCGCGGGGGTGTAACTGGCTACTCGCGCCAAGGCCAAAACAAGGGTTTTTACTGCTCTGCTCAAGGAATTTTCAACAGAAGGAATAATGTTCTCAAGCAAAGGGATGCAATGATGGTCTTTGCAAGGCATGACACTGCTTATTGGTCATAGAAACGACCTCCAATGTGCGAGTTGGGGATTACAGGGACAGTGACAAAATGCTGTGTAACAGAGATCTAAATCTCCTAGAAAGCTTGTAAAGGTGTGCTGGAAATGCGAAAAGGAAGGTCACTACAAAAAGGACTACAGATCTAAAGCTCCTGAGAAAGGAAAGGGATCTGATGATGCTCCTTCTACAGAGGCAAAAACCACCTCGGATGAAGGTGGAGATGTATATTTGGCTTCTTCTTCAAATACACATGTAGATCATGAGTCATGGTTGATTGACTCGGGTGCATCGTTTCACTTCACTCCCCATAGGGAGTGGTTCTATGAGTACAAGAAATATGATGGCGGTGATGTCTTCCTAGGGGATGATAGGAAGTCCAGAATCGTCAGACGTGGAAAATTCAAGCTGAAGCTGCAAGGTGGAAGGATTATAACACTTCCTGGTGTTCTGCACATTCTTGCATTGGCCAGAAATCTGATTTATGTAAGAAATATGGATGATGCAGGTGTAAAAATAGTGTTCGAGAAAGATAACTGTAAGATGGTTCGGGGAGCACTGGTATTAATGCGGGGAGTTCGGATTGGAACTCTATACAAGCTTCAGGGCAGCACTATTATTGATGGGTACAATAGTTCTATGGTTCCCGAAAGTGGAGCGGAAAGCCTAGCGGTCTCTAGAGAAAAGACCATGCTATGGCATCAAAGGCTTGGACATATTGGAGATAAGGGTCTTCGGATACTGCATGGAAATGGTATGGTAGAAGGTATGTCTAATTTCTCTCTGGATTTCGATTTCTGTGAAAATTGTGTATATGGGAAGCATAATCGGGTGAGTTTTCCTTTTGGTGCTAAGAGGGTGAACAAGATATTAGAGCTTGTGCATAGTGATGTGTTTGGACCTGTGTCGATTCCATCACTGGGTAAGTTTGTGTACTATGTTCAATTCATATATGACTTCTCAAGGAATACATGGATATATTTCTTGAGGAAGAAATCTAAAGTCTTTGACAGATTTAAAGAATTTAAGGCTCTGGTGGAAAACTAGACAGAGAAGAAGATAAAGGTGCTAAGGACAGATAATGGTGAGGAGTTCTGCAAGAAGGAATTTGAAGAGTTATGTAAGAAGTGTGGTATAGCATGACAAAAGACTACTCCATACACACCTCATCAAAACGGAGTTGCAGAAAGAATGAAAAAAATGCTGATGGAAAAGGCAAGAAGCATGCTCAGTGGTACTGGGTTAGGACAAGAGTTCTGGGTAGAGGCAGTGGAGACTGCATGTTACTTGGTTAACAGATCACTGTTGGGCCGTGAATACGACCACTTCTTAATACTTATTTCATCCATTTTCACTCTTCTTTATCATGTCATTTATTATAATTTATCATATAAATCCATTTTATAATGATTTATGCTCTTATGGATGAATATTAATTCTTCTCCTTTATTTTTAATAAATTGATTATTATTATGCATAATTTTATCAATGATGGTTTATTAATACTATTTACCATTTTAGCCTCCAAATATAATTGCCAAATTACAGATTTGATTTCCAAATCATCATGAGATATTCCAACTCAGAAATCCGTTGGAATAAGAAGTGACAGTTTTGCGGTTGAGATTCTGAGCAAATGAAGAATAATCTGGAAAATCCGGAACATGGGTTTTGTCCAGAACGGACCCAATTAACTTTTGACATAGAACAGTTTGCCCAAATTCGGCCTGTATTGAGAGATATGCGGTGGCGAAGCATGATTTTCCCGCCCGTTGTTGCGCCGTCCTCCAAATCTCAGCTGCAAAGCCAAATTCGCCTTTCTCTTGTTGAAAGATTGTTGGAAATGTATTTTCTAGTTGATCAAGTTGTTTAGAGAAATCCAATATTGTTATGGGAGATTATATTTGCTATTTAATTTCTCCTCCTTCTGATTATAGAAGGAGAAGCATGTATTGTGTATTAGGGGGAATGGAGAAACTTTTGTTGTAAAAGGGTGTATCAGGCACTGGATCTTGCTAAGAGAGTAATGCAGATATTTGTAAACATTATCCATGTTGCTCAGCTGCAGCAGTTTGTTCGGCTTTCTTTTCGAAGTGTCGTATAAAGCATGTCATTTCAATGCAGGGTTGAGGGCCCGACCTCGTGAACGAGCCATCGTTTTTGTATTTCTATTCTTTTAATTACTATTGTGTGATAATCGTGTTTGGTTTTATTACGATTATGTAGTTAATTATTTTTGAATTGTTTATTGTAATTGTTGTTCCATTTATGTTCATTACTTATTCTTAGTCTTTGATTTGTAACACAGAGTATGCTATTACCGTTCTTTTCGCCTTTGTGTGTTTCTTTTAAATTGCTTTTGTTTAACATGTTTGTGTTTCATTTGCTTTAAGATTCCCAACTGTCGAGGATAGAGGCTTTTGCTTCCAAGTCCCCAGAATTGGTAATCTTGCATCGATTTCCAAGGGAAAGAGTTATTGCTATTGCATCCCTGATCGATGTTCTACAAGATTGAAGTAGTTTAATCTTTCCATTCATGTCACTGTAAGTAGGTTTTTTTACAAGCATTTGTTACCTTTGCATTTGTTA
Organism: Pinus albicaulis; assembly: GCA_034641835.2. Lineage (NCBI taxonomy): Eukaryota > Viridiplantae > Streptophyta > Pinopsida > Pinales > Pinaceae > Pinus > Pinus albicaulis. The sequence continues at coordinate 16,282,107 of CM076571.1, forward strand.
TTCTGTACTACATCTTCACAGCATTGCTCTTGGATAAATTACTGCCTCAGACTGAGTACACTCTTGAAATAAAAAGTCGCTCCCGGATTGATAATTAATGTGAGATAAATAGGTGTTAGAAATATACCTTTTTATGACTTGACATTTTGGCGCCGTTGCTGGGGAGAGTGTATGCCATTTAGAAAAAGTGATGCATATTTAATTTTTTCTGCTTGGGAAGAATTGGGTATTAAAGACGGAAGGTAAGAACCTGCGCACCGAGCAAGAAACACACTTGTTCACTGGCCCACTTCACAGCAGAATTGAGTGAAAGCTTAAGGTAGGAATGAATGTTTGCGTTTTTTTTTTTTTTTTTGAATTTTAGAGGTAGAGTCTTTTTTGAAAAAAATCTTGTAATTCCCCTCGAGTGGTGATGTAAGCACCACCCATTTCACTAACCAATTGACAGGAACATTGGAAGGAGAATCCTTAAAGAAACACGTGAAGAACATCTTCTATTATGGTAAGAAATGGCTAACATTGCAACTTTTGAGTTCCCTATCAAAGATTTAGGAGGAGTGACACAAATGCACATAATTCCCCCATTGTCTCTACCAAATTTTCATGGTTTGACAAATGAAGATCCAGATACATTCTTATTTGAGTTTGAAATACTTTGTAGATGATATGATTATTGTACTAATGATGAAAGATTGAAAGTGTTTCCTCTTACTTTAAAAGGAGCAGCTCTCCAATGGTTCATGAGCCTAGGTGGAAACTGCATCAAAACATGGGAGGCAATGAAGAACATATTCTTGAAGAAGTACCAAGACTATTGCAAATCCAATGAAGATATTTTCGGTATGACACAAAGGGAAGATGAAAGCTTGGAGGACTATGTAGAGCGATTTCGATACAACCTTCAAAAATCAAGGCATAAGCATTTGGAAAAAGAGATCTTGAAAACACTCCTTCTTAAAGGAATCAAAGATGATTTTTTAGAACTCTTAAATCTGATAGGAAAATGTGATGTTTTTTAGTTATCATATGATGATGTTTGTGAATTGTGCATAAGGTATTCAAGAGGAATTTCCAAGGCTGGTAAGAATTCTAGAGAAGCTTCTTCTTTCTTTTCCAAATGTACTACAAGAACAAGAGACATAAGAGCTGAAATCAATGTTTTATTTGAAAATTTTAAAGTTGATTTTATTATCTCTCTAAAGTCACAATTGAATGTTTTGCAGGTTCAGAGAAATCAAGAATTTGATGAAGTGTTTTTCCCTCATTACCAAAAGGAGCATCCCATAGATAATCACTCTTCCTTATCTAATTTGGAAGTAGCATATCAAAGAGATGCAGAAACTGCAAAAAGGTCAAAACCATGGAAATCATGGCCTACAGGTATGGTTCAAAACACTTCCTCTCCATTCTCTTACTTGCATAATTCGTTATGGAATACTCATATGTTAGGACAGCCATGCCAATCTCAATATAACCACTACCAATCTTGTCTACAAGATTGGCATGGTTCACCTTATGATTGCATGACTACTCTCCCTCATCTTGTAGCACAAACACATCTTCCAGCTCTTTCACAACACCTTGTTTTCCAATCAAAATCATTTACTCAACACAATCAACTACATCATCAAGAGGCTCCATTCCCTACACAATCTCCTGCTCAACTCATTCCACACCTTCACCATAATAAACTAGTACAACATGCTTACAGTGTTGAATTGCAAAATTCACCCACCCTTTCCACCCATTCTATCTCACATGCACCATTGGAGAAAACTTACACTAAGACTCAGAATGTATCAAATCCAAAAATTGTAAAAGTTATGAGAGAAAATGAGGTTTCTTCTAGTTTGCATCAACAAACCATTTTAAAAGCTCAAGAACTTCATGATACGATGGATATGGGAAATCAAGGAAGTAAAGAATATATTGAAGATTGGTTTCACTCTATCATTTGTTTGCAACATCACTCCATACTTCAACAATTTTTGGCATCATCTTTTCAAGGGAAGTTGGCTTCTCATACCCTAATTTTTATTAACATACATTTTTCAAATTTGGGTATGTACATAATTGATGCCTTATTTAGGAAATGGCTCCACTGGAAATACTCTTATACGTAATCTTATTCATTCTCCAAATAAGAGTAGGATAGTGGAGAAAATAAAATAAATAAGGAAATAAAATAAACACATCTTTTTTATTTTTTTATTTTTGTAAAAATAGTTGTTTCTTTGTTGCAACACGCTGTGAAATCAACATTGATGATAAATATTCTAATTTAGCTGTGTATGTAGATGAATTATATTGCAAACAACAATTCTACAAACATTCATATCATTTTTATCATCAATATGGAAAAATTTCTTGAATATTATATTTTTTTGTCTTGCGGGCTTGATGAAATTTCTGAAAACACAGTTGGGACAGTCATGTTTTGGGAAACCAAAATTTAATATTTTTAAAACCTGTTTCTATCCTAAGTAGCCCTTAATGTCTACTTTCCAACCCAATTGGAATCACTCAATTTGGATTTGAAACGAAAAAGTTAGAACCAAAACATTGACAAGGTGTCTAGTAGGCAGCTCAACGACAGAGTTGGGACAGTCAGTTTTTGAAAGCCTAAATGATTATATTTTTAAAACATATTTCTATGGTAGATTCCTCTATGAATCTAGTTTACAACACAATTTGAATCACTCAATTTCAATATCGTATGAGGAATTTATGACCAAAATATTGACTGCCTATCATAAATCAGCACTCTTGAAACTCTATTTTCTTGGCTGATTCCTAGCATATTTGACCCATCAATTCTTCTTGTCTTTAAAACCTGTTTCTATTGGAGATCAATAAATGAATATAATTTAAGCTCCAATTTGAATCAGTTCAATCCGCCATTAAATGAATAATTTGTGCATGAAATACCAACTGTTGGTTTGAGCTGGAAAATCGAAAATGACTCTATTATGCAGGTTGTTCTAAGCAAATTTAACATACCATCACATGGAATTTTTAGAACATGTTTATATTGGAGATAAAAATTTGAATTAGCTCTCATTTGGCTTTGGAATCACTCGAATCGGATGAAAAACAAAGAAGTTATGATTGAAACACTGCAAGTTAGCATGATTGGCCACTGCTCTCCCGCAGGTAGTAAATTAATTTTACTTTGTCCATGGATTTGTTCTACAGAGTAACTACTTGTTAGTTTTTTTACATAATTCTTGGATTAGGAGAGCTCGGGCACCTCTCTTTCTCCATGATTTAATGTTTTACTGCAGGTAGACACTCGTTTTTTGTAGGTCTTAGCAAAACAAAGAAGGGCAATTTATGGACGAGCGATTCTGGAGAGAAATTTTAGCGAACAAGGGCATTTCATCCAATTTATTACCTAACAGATTCATAACAAGAAGAAATGAAGAATTGGTTCCCATTTCAAAATTCATGTTACCGCTGCCAGAACATTTTTCAAAGGATCATTTTTTTCCATTAATAGATTTGATATTCCCTTAGAAATAACATCATAGTTGTTGTAACTTAATAAAGTGTTGTTTTTTTTCTGATTTCTTTTATGGTTTTGTGTTTCAGGTGTTAATATCTTCAAATCTTCGCTCCAGTGGCAATTGAACAATAAGAACCTCACAATGCAAGTTTCAATTGCAGAAGGCAATTCTTTAGTAGCAGCAATTCTGTAAAGAAATTTTCTTGAAACCTGTATATAAACTTTCCTTTCTATTTGATTAGATTTGCTTGGCAATGGATTGCATATTAGCTTTGTTTTTATTCTATTTTTCTTCTTCCTTTTTGTTTTGTTCTTTTCAAGAAGAACAACATTTTTGTTGCATATTTTTGTTGTTCCTTCCAAAGGAACAACATCGCTCAGTTTTGCTGTTCCTTACAAAAGGAACAACACCGCTCATTTTTGTTGTTCCTTTCAAAAGGAACAGCACCAACTGTTCTTGCTGTTCCTTTCCAAAGGAACAGCATTTTCGCAGATTATTCTTGCTGTTCCTTTCCAAAGGAACAACATTTTCGCAAATTGTTTTTAATGTTATTTTCCAAAGGATCAACACTTTTTGAGTGCATTTTTCTTGTTTGTGAAAAAAATTTTGAGGATTTTTTTTGAATTTTTCATAACTTTTTGAAAGACAAACATACACTTTATAGAAGGATACACAATCATACAAATTAAAGCTTACTGTAATCCGCAAATCAAAAGAAATCGTCATTTTTAAAGAAAGTTGTTTAATAATGATAAGAAAAAAGGAAAAAGAGACATAATAAATAACATGATTTTGTTGTCTTATTACCACTAAATTCATATGATCGATCATATTTATCATGTTGGTTCTTTTCCATATTTTATAATTTTCTTTGATTTTTACTTAAAGAGTAGGAACAAGGGCATATTTTTTTCTATTGAGCTGTTCAGACTTCTTCCACCATCCCTACTCTTAAGGAGTGTTGAGCCATCCCTTATGATTAACTGAGGAAAAGTGTTGTGTGTAAAAGAAAAGAAGAAAAAATATTTATATATTTCATTAATAATAATTTGCAGATGGAGGATAGGGGGTCTCACCAAGAGCCAGCCTACCGTGATCATAGGGAAGACAGCAAAGTGGCATTCCCATTATGGCCACCAAACCAGGGAAATGGTCCAACAGACAATTGAAAAAATCAAGAAGTCCTTGGAACAGGAGGTCTCATCACGAGCCGACCTGCCCACCTTTCACTTCTTCCCGGTGAACGGCATTGTGGTTTATCTGGTCACCAAGCCAGTACAATGGCCTCCGTCATGATATTCAATAAAAAACACTTCCTCAGCATACATAAAGGACAATGGTTCCGTGGGTAAGAAAGCAACTCTGTCAAGGTTATGGACACCTGTGGGCAGCAGAGCTCTGCTGATGGTATTGGAGTCACACTTATACACATCAATAGTTATATTTAACCCTTTTCCTATATCTTTATTTAAATGTCAAATGAAAATATGAATCCCTTACCTCCGAATCTATTATACATGAAAATCATTATAAGTCGATCATATTAATCCAAAGTGGTAAATAACGCAATTATACTTATGGTTATCATATGATGTCCCTTCTCCTCGTATTTAAATCATTACAAAACGATTTTATATTTACTAACGATTCATTACATGCATGGATTTCAGTAATGCGATAATTTGTTGATTGTATCATAAGTATGTATGTCTTTTCATGTTGTACAATTGTTGTGCAATACGCTGCTCTTCTATTTTGCTGATTTGCCACAATATTGATACTGCATTTTTAGAGAGTTTTTGTTTTTCTTGAACTTTTTTGCATGCGTCTTATCTGTTGTCATTTAAAACCAAAACCATGGATTCAAGAAAATTGCATACAGAATTGTGATTTTTTTACAGGAGAACAACAAGTATGGGGAAAATTCTATCCACAACATGATCACTATTGCAATTAAACAGCAAAGGCTCACAAATGCACATAATTCTTCAGACATGATGTGCTTGCATGGCTGCCACCTTTTGCATTACTTTCAGTAACTGCTCAGCCTACATCAGCTTCAACAAAGGCCAGTCCCTACATGTCATTCCATTTTTTTCGGAGGTAACACTTGAGGTAAAATAGCATAATTTTCTGATTTATTATGAATTTGAGAGAATTTCATGAAAATCCATTGAGCATTATTTATCATTAGTCATTCCATATCTTTATCACTTCCCATTTTTCTAGACACGTCTCATCTTTCAGTTTGGGGGAGTGTTAATTTCCTTCATTTCTTTCTTATGACCATGTCCGTAATATTCTTTTTCATCCATGGATATTCTTATTCATTCTCAACATCTCCCTTATTCCATGTTGTTTTATACCAAGCATCGATATTAACAGATTATAGCAACCACCTCTCTTTGTTTTCTAGCATCGCATGAGGACATGCTAATTTTTCAGTTTGGGGGGAATTGCTACACATGATGCATGTTTTCCACTTTCTTTCTCATTTAAGGCATACAATTTCATTTGTATATAGTGCAGAAATTGATTTGCATATATCTTTAAAACTATGAACTGAATTCTTGTGATTTCTGGATAACAGAGAGGTATCATTAAAATACACAAACCCAGATAATTTCACGCTAAATTAGTTCATAAAATTTCGAAAATTATGCACTATCACCTACAACCATTTTTTTAATCTCATGATCCGTGCATCAAAACGATCTGATTTTTGAGAAAATGGTTAATGAAGTTTGATGTTACTTATGTCATATTTTTATGCAACTTCATATACATATAGTTGAACGTCCACGGTAAAAATTGTTATACCTTTATCAAGATTGCTAAAATTGAATATTCATTATTTGAGGGAAAATTCATTTGTTCCATCCATTTCATGAGTTGGGATGAACAATTTTCTTTGCTTAGTTAACACATGGATTTTGTCTTTGGATTGCATGAGCGAATGCAATATATTCAGTTTGGGGGTATGTTGGGTCGTGAATACGACCATTTCTTAATACTTATTTCATCCATTTTCACTCTTCTTTATCATGTCATTTATTATAATTTATCATATAAATCCATTTTATAATGATTTATGCTCTTATGGATGAATATTAATTCTTCTCCTTTATTTTTAATAAATTGATTATTATTATGCATAATTTTATCAATGATGGTTTATTAATATTATTTACCATTTTAGCCTCCAAAGATAATTGCCAGATTACATATTTGATTTCCAAATCATCATGAGATATTCCAACTCAGAAATCCGCTGGAATAAGAAGTGACAGTTTTGTGGTTACGATTAAGAGAAAATGAAGAAGAATCTGGAAAATCCAGAACATGGGTTTTGTCCAGAACGGACACAATTAACTTTAACATAGAACGGTTTGCCCAAATTCGGCCTGTATTGAGAGATATGTAGGGTTCTTTAAGCACGATTTTCTCAGTTCTGTTGTTGCGGCCATCCTCCAGATCTCAGCTGCAAAGCCAAATTCGCCCTGCTCTTGTTGAAAGATTGTTGGAAATGTATTTTCTGGTTGATCAAGTTGTTTGGAGAAATCCAATATTGTTATGGGAGATTGTATTTGCTATTTAATTTCTCCTCCTTTTGATTATAAAAGGAGAAGCATGTATTGTGTATTGGGGGAGAATGGAGAGACTTTTCTTGTTGTAATTTGCAAAATTGTGCATCGACTCTTACTAAGAGAGTACGAGCTATTTGTAAACATTATTCATGCCTAATTAATAAAAGAGTTTGTTCTCGTTTCATTTCTCAAGCGCTGGAGTAAAGCGCAGCAGCGTTTCACCAGTGGTTGAGGGCCCGACCCTGGTGTAATCATTCTGCTGTTTGTATTTCTATTCTTTAATTATTGTTGTGTGATAATCGTGTTTGGTTTCATTACGATTGCAGAGTTAATTATTGTTGAATTGTTTATTGTAATTTTTGTTCCATTTATGTTCATTACTTATTCTTAGTCTTTGATTTGCAAATAGATGAGTACAGTTACATGCTACTATTCCTTTTCAGTTTGTGTTTCTTTTAAATTGATTTTGTTTAACATGTTTGTGTTTCATTTGCTTTAAGATTCCCCACTGTCAAGGATAGAGGCTTTTGCTTCCAAGTCCCCAGAATTGGTAATCTTGCATCAATTTCTAAGGGAAAGAGTTATTGCTATTGCATCCCTCATCGATGTTCTGCAAGATTGAAGTTGTTTAATCTTTCCATTCATGTCACTGTAAGTAGGTTTTTTTACAAGCATTTATTACCTTTGCATTTGTTATTCTGTATTACATCTTCATAGCATTGCTCTTGGATAAATTGCTGCCTCAGACTGAGTACACTCTTGAAATAAAAAGTCGCTCCCGGATTGATAATTAATGTGAGATAAATAGGTGTTAGAAAGATACATTTTTATGACTCGACAATCACCTTCATCAACATTGGAGGATAAGACTCCACATGAGGTATGGACTGGTAATAAAACCTCTCTTTCACATCTAAGGGTATTTGGATGTGATGCATATGTACATGTTCCAAAGGAAAAAAGGACCAAGTTAGATAATAAATTTGAAAGGTGCATCTTTATTGGGTATAAGGATGGTTTAAAGGGTTACAAACTTTGGAACCCAGAAACAAGGAAGGTTGTGTACAGCTGAGATGTGGTGTTTAGAGAGGTTAAAGATGTTGTTAAACATGAAGTCCTACCAAAGGAACCTGAGAAGATAAAGTTTGAGCTAAAGGAGGATGAATCAGACTCTACAACAAAAGAAGACTCAAAAGAGGAAGAGCCACAAACTCTAGTTATGAGAAGATCAGCTCGGGAAAGAAGACAACCAGAAAGGTATAGTCCATCTGCTTTCTGTTCAAATTGTGCTTTAACTATAACTGATGATGATCTCAGAACTGTGAGGGAGGCAATAGATTCAGAGGATGGAAAACTATGGAAGGAGGCTATGGTTGATGAAATGGCATCTTTGCACAAAAATGAGGCATGGGATCTGGTGGATTTGTCGGCTGGAAGGAATCCCATTGGGAGAAAATGGATGTTTAAGAAGAATATGAATGTAGAAGGAAAGGTGGAGAAATACAAAGCTCGGTTGGTAGAAAAAGGTTATTCCCAGGTGCTGGGAATTTATTTTGGTGATATTTTTTCTTCTGTTGCCAAAGTTACTTCTATTAGATTATTTTATCTATTGTTGCTGCATTTGATTTTGAGGTAGAATAGATGGATGTGAAGACATCATTTCTTCATGGGGATCTAGAAGAAGAGATCTACATGAAACAACCTGAAGGCTTTATGGTGAAGGGGAAGAAAGAACTGGTATGCAGGTTAAAGAAGTCTCTGTATGGGTTAAAACAGTCACCAAGGATGTGGTATCAGAAATTTGATACCTATATACGAGGACTTGGCTTCACCAAAAGCAAGGAGGATCAGTGTGTTTATTTTAAATTAATTGGTGACCGTGTTATTTATTTGGTCTTATATGTGGATGATATGTTTTTTATTGGAAATTAAAAAGAAATTATCCAAGATTTGAAGACCCAACTGTTATCCAAATTCAACATGAAGGATCTTGGTGCTGCAAACTATATTTTGGGCATGGAAATTAAGAGAGATCGAGCAAAGAGGAAGCTCTGGTTAAACTAGAGAAAGTATGTCGAGACTATATTGCAGAGGTTCAATATGCAGGATAGTAAATCGGTGAATGTTCATATTCCTGTAGGTGTAAAGTTGTTTGTTGAACAGTGTCCCGAGGCACAAGAAGAAGAGAAGGATATGTCCCGTATTCCACATGCAAGTGCAGTGGGTAGCCTAATGTATGCAATGGTCTGTACTAGACCAGACATTTCACATGCAGTGGGAGTATTGAGCAGGTTTATGTCAAACCCAAGGAAGTATCATTGGACAACAGTAAAGCGCGTTTTCATATATTTGCGTGGCACTAGTGATTATGGCTTGTGCTACCAGGGAAGACCAGGATTGGAAAGAGTGTTGGACGTTCGTGGTTTTTTTGATGCAGATTGGGATAGAGATCTAGACCAGAGAAGATCTACAAGTGGGTATGTGTTTGGCCTATTTGGAGGTGCAGTCAGTTGGATGAGTAAAAGACAGTCTGTAGTGGCTCTTTCAACTACAGAGGCAAAATACATAGTAGCCACTCTTGCAAGCAAGGAATCAGTTTGGTTGTAGAGATTGTGTTCAAGTATGGGGTTGGTGCAGCAAGCTATAAGCATAGAACCCTGCTTATCATTCAAAGACAAAGAACATTGATGTTCAATATCATTTTGTGAGAGATATGGTAGAGGCTAAATGGGTGTTGCTGGTAAAGGTGGACACCTTGAAGAATGTTGCATATGCATTGACGAAGACTATGAGCACTCAGAAGTTCTCTTGGTGTAGAGAAACAATGGGTGTTGAAAAGCTGGGCCGATAACTAAGCTCTCCTGTGGCCCCCTACAGAAAGAAAACAACAAGTGGGAGAATGTTGGGTATGTGTTATATTCTTTCCACGACAAGTCACGTGTGGGGGGGCGATAGCCCCCCCTGTACGTTGCGCCGAGCGTAGCAGGGGGGGCGGCAGCGCCCCAGGGAAAAAAAATTGGGTCTTATTTTTCAGTGGGCGGACCCGCCCATGGTTTTGTGCATGGGTTTGCACATGGTTTTGGGGGACGATGGTTTTCAACCCCTGGTATTTTGTAGACCCGGTCAAGGGAACTATGATTATGTTATAATCCAGGGTTTATGGATTGAGGTTTATGTATGCTTCAGCATGTATATATATGTGTTGTAACACTAAAAGGAATATAATGAAAAATCAAGTTGGTCATCCCGATTTGGGATCCAGGGGAAAATTTCTGTGTTTATCTATTTTATGTTTTATGCTCTCACTATTGTTTATTTTCTATTTTAAGATTCGTTTGTAGATAATTTCTGTACAGGGTAAAAACCTACAACTTTCTTAGCCTCTACAAAATCATGTAAATCTCCCTCCATTATAATTACACTTGAAAAGCTCTACTATCCATGGGATATAGACCATATCTAAAGAGGATGATATGACTCCAATGAGGACATAATAATGAAATTAAAATGGTTTAAGTTTCTAGTTACTTTATTTTGTATTTTTTAGTTGTTAGTAAAAATGATCATGAGAATTAATACCAACAAGTTTTGAAATAAGAGAACTACACTAGCTTTCATTGTTTTAAACAATTGTGTTTGATATTCTTTATTATTATAGCTTTATAATATGGAAATGGAATGCAGTGACACTTTTCTTTTTTCCGTGTTGTCATGCTCCCGCCTTTGAGCATAAAAGTGAGAATAAGATTGCCAATACTTTTGACAATTCTAATCAATAATTAATTCTGGAAAAAAAAAATGTAAAAATATGGATTTAAACCTACTAGAAAAGATACCAACTCTCCTCTCTACCACATTAAAATCCATTTACATAAATATACTAATATTCAACCAAAAAACCATACCTTTATATAAAATACTACTTGTGCAATAATATTAAACCAAAAAACCCATACCTTTTATATAAAATACTACTTGTGATATAATATTAAACCAAAAATACTCATACCTTTTATGTAACATTATATATATATATATATATATATATATATATATATATATATATATTTCAAACTTATTTCAGTTATAATTTTTCAAATCCCTCTCAAAATAAAAACAATATTTTCTCTATTTTCTATTGGAAGAAGAATTATATATATATATATATATATATATATAAAAAAGTCGGCCTTTCATCCATTTAAAATAAGCACATGGTTAATATGAACATTGAGAGGTTTTATAGTGTTACATAAGTGTTTGTAAAAATCATCAAAACTTATGAGAAGGTGAATTAAAGATATTAATTTTTGGTTAATTATTTATAAAGAAATGAGGGTGTTTTTGAGAGTGTTAGATATTTTTTTAATGGAAGATCATTTATAATATAATGAAGAAATTAAAAATAAAATTAATATAAGAAGAAGATAAAAATAGAAAGAATTTTTTATATATATAAATAATTTTAAAAAGTTATATATATATATAATTTACTATATTAAAAAATAAAAATAAAAGTAATATATATTTTAAGTAATTTTATTTATATAGATATTAAATCTTATTTATAATATTACATATTTACATAATATATTAATTTTTAAAATAAAAATAAAATATTTGAAAAATTATTATTTTTAAATCAGAAATAATATTAAAACAAATTAATTGTTTGTGGGGTTTTGGTTACACTGTGATGAGACGGATTGTTATAGCATTCATTACAGGCTCAATTCTCTTTTGCAGGGTGATGTATCTGGGCGTGATTAAAATGGAGTAAAAAAAAAGTGAAAAATAACCTATATAGTTTGAGTAGGTCTAATAGTTAAGAGCATGTGTTTCCTCCTTAGAGGTCTCAGGTTCAAAACCAGAGGAGGTAGAGTATGCCAAATCACTGAAGGAGTGCATTGTTAAGACACTCATACACCAATTTGGAGTGATAATGGGGTGTTAAGGCACTCATACAACAATTTGGGATGATGAGATGCACTATTAAAGCACAACCACCCAGTAAAATTTGATCTTGAATAACCTTCAATATATTGTGTCTATGATAAACATGAAAGATTAATACAATGTATCAAATTTTTTATCACTAAAATGAAACTAGGTGAATCCTTCATAATATTAAGTCCAGCAATTAATCTCAAATAATCTCAAATTTAAAAGAACACAATAAAATTTAATTTATCATATTCATTGAGACATCTAAGGGAAAAGTTTCTAGAACACTCTGAAAATCATATTTGAGGAATATCAAGGCAGTTTGGCACTGTTGCTAGAACACTTTGAAAATCATGTTTGAGGAATATCAAGACAATTGTGTGTTTATTATTTATTCACCTCCCCACGAGTGTATAGGGTCTACGTCGCTTACGCGTAAACTTTTATGGTGTTAGTACTCTTGTTTTAATATATATATATATATATATATATTCTTTAATTTTTTTTTATTTTTTATTTTTTAATAATTTATTTATAATATTATTTGATTATTGAAATATTTGGTTTTGTATGTATAGGGATTTTTTTATTGAAAGTTGTTAGGTTAATTGTTTTTTTTTTTCTTTATGGAAGTTGTTATGTAGATAGATAATTTTTATCTAAAATTAATCTTTATTTTATGGTTTATATTTTAGTTGTCTCTTTTATATTAATGAATGAAATTTCAAATATTAACTAGTTTGCATTTCTAAATCTATGTTTAGCTTTTACATTTATGTAATACAATGATGAAATTACCATGAAAATTATCAAATAACAAATGACATCATGTAAATTCATGTTTATCTTATCACATTTACCTAATACAATTATAAAATTACCATGTAAATTATCAAATAACAAATGACATCATGTGAATATGTGGGTTATTGTTGGAGTATGTAACTTCTATTTGTCTTATGTGTGTGTGAGCACATCAAATTATTGAGTTTATTAGTTATTATTAGGTAGAGTTGTAGTCTCTACCACAAGGAGTTTGTTCCTATTATTTGGGAGGTTGTTGAGGTCTAATTGGTTTGAGAGATTTTCCCCAACTAGTTAGCTTCTATTTTGGTGCAAGGTTGAGATATTTGCTCAACTAAAGGATTTTTTGTCCCATATAGTTTCTCTATATCCAGAAAATTATGATGTATTTATATGTATATTATTACATTGTTGAATACAATGCTTAGTGTATTTTTGTATATAATAAGTTCTACTCTCTTGCATCTTAACATGGTATCAAAATAGGCCTCGACTCCCTCATGAGAGGGCCCAAGTACATGCGAAGAGTATAGTAATTTTGTTTGTGGCAATGTTTGTTTTTCCATTAATCTATTAGCGTAAAGTAGTTAGGAGAGGATTTTCAATTAGAAATAGATCACATGCCTACTGATCATCAATTCCCAGGCCCAAGTAGAGAGAAGTCAACATATGTGTGAAGGATCATGTGTTTAACTATGTAGGTCCATACAATAGGAAAGATCAAGGAGAAATTCTACTACGTTTATGGCGAAGAACGTTTGAAAAAAGATTAGGGAAGCCTACACATATCTTGCATGACCATTGCAGAGGATGGTCCAAATGTTGTTGTTCATGATGGAGATGGGAATGAGGTTCTGCCCAAGTATGATCAAAGGAAGCCTTACTACATTAGCAATTTATTAGATTCAGATTTAAAAAATATATTCTTTTCTTAGAGTATGGCTTATGGGGAGGAACATTTTCCATTAGATAACCTCTAACAAAGGAATTTTTGTCCTAGATATTTTCTCTATATCTAGAAAATTATGATGTATTTATATTTATATTATTACATTGTTGAATACAATGCTTGGTGTATTTCTGTTTCTACTCTCTTGCATCTCAACTTGGTATCAAACTAGGTCTGGACTTGACTCCCTCATGAGAGGGCCCAAGTACATGCGAAGAGTATACTAGTTTTGTTTGTGTCAATGTTTGTTTGTCCATTAATCTATTAGTGTAAAGTAGTTTATTTTAGGAGATGATTTTCCATTAGAAATATATCACATGCCTACTGATCATCAATTCCCATGCCCAAGTAGAGAAAATTCAACATATGTGTGAAGGATCATGTGTTTAACTATGTCGGTCCATACAAGAGGCAAGATTAAGGAGAAATTTTATTGCATTTATGTCGGAGAACATTTGAAGAAAGATTAGGGAAGCCTACGCATATGTTGAATGACCATTGCAGAGGATGATCCAAATGTTGTTGTGCATGATGGAGATGGGAATGAGGTTCTGCCCAAGTATGATCACAGGAAGCCTTACTACATTAGATATTTATTAGAGTCCGATTTGCAAAATATATTCTTTTCTTAGAGTATGGCTTATAGGGAGGAAATTTTCCATTAGCTATCCTCTAACAAAGGCACTGGGTTTATGCAAGATAAGTGTATTCAAAATTATCTTAGTTTGTATGGGAAAAATGATAGAATACAAGCCTGCATATTTGAGTTGAGTGTGCCACTTACAAAGGAGCCTAGCTTTCGTTAATATGATTTACATGGTAATTTATTTAGATTTCTAGTAGCTCATCGTTTAACTCCCATGGTGTCACTTCACCATTTGGATGTTGTGGAACACATGTTCCCCAACATGACCAAATTAAGGGCATTGTAGCATTTAAAAGAAGACATAAAATTAGATTTAGATGGAAGAATGCAACAATGAATTTGTTATCATAAAATGTGTATTTAGATGGAAGAATGCAACAATGCATTTGATATCATAAAATGTTTGATTGACCTATATCAGTGTCATGGGGTCATGCAGTTCAGATCTTCAAAACCATATTTTCCCTTGTGTGTTGTAGATTCCCTCTAGGAAATTCTTAAATTAACCTAAAAGGTCACACTTTATAGCACATGCTTTCAATGCCATGCTTGTGACTAGACATGTATGTTAGAAAATCTTCATATTTTACTTGAGGATATTTACTATGATCATGAAAGTGGCAAATTTATAACTATTTATGCTAGATATCAAGTAAAGCATTCTCAATGTAGGTGGATAATACCTTCCCCACAGATAGTGGATTTGATTCAGGTTGTGAGGAAGCCTAATATTGGAAGTCACCCTGGTGAAATAACTATGTTTCTAGAGGCATTATATTGGGAAAATATTTACAAATGCGAGTATCTTGGATTCATAAAAAATATTTGAAAGCTATATTGAGCTCCCATGTAGGAAGAAAAACATAGGTAATAATCATATTAAGATCTCAGGTTCTTAATTACCACTTCATATAGATGGATAGACTCATCATACTTTATTATAAATTTTGCACATTATCTTTGTACATTACTTTGCTATTAATTTTACATATTATCTTCTCACTTTGATTTTATATATATATATATATATATATATATATATATATATATATATATATATATATATATATATTTTTAATTATTAATTATTTAGATATTTAAATAATATTTTTGAAATTTAAATAATTTATATAAAAATATTATAAATTTAAAGTAAATCTTTTTCTTTTTTTAATGATTTTTATTTTTTAATTTTTCCAATATGGTGTTGACCCTATTTAATAGCGCTTTCGGTTTTCGAAGATAAAGCCTTCATGGTGTTTATCGTATTTTTAATACCATTGTCTACTCACACCGCAAATTCGTCGGACGCCAGCGTATTTCTTTACGCAAATCTGCTGAATGAGAGAATGTATTTTGGGGCGGAAATAAATTTAGCACTATTAACTCGATGTTTTTTTTAATAAAAATAAAAAATAAAAAATTATTATTATTTTAATGATTTTAATTTTTTAATTTTTCCAATGTGTGTAAAGTAGATAGTGATAAAGGTGGTTTTCCATTGTACATTGTATTGAAAAGGTGGCTGGTTCTAACCATTGCTGAAAACAATCTAGTCATACTAAAAATTAGGCATAATTCCCAAATAATTTTGATAGCACTTGAATATCTTTAAATACCCTCCATAGCAACTACTAAAACCATAATTTAAACATGCCAATAATCTCAAAACTCACGTAACCTATAAACAAAAAAAAACAATCTAATTTTTAATTAAAATAAATCTAAATATTATATATTTTAAAAATTTTGATTAATTGATTTTCCAATACTCAAACATTGTATTTTTAATATACAAATAAATTTAAGATAACAATATCTTAAATTGTATGCAATGATTCCAAAGGTTCTAATAATTTTCCGAAATTTTTAACAATTAACTAGAGTTAAAAGTTATTTAACTATTATTAAAAAAAGAAAAGTCGTTAAAAGTTATAAAAAAATAAAACGGGTTAAAAGTTATTAGACTATTATAAACTTAACCATAACCATATAAGATAATTATAAGCTTAACCATAACCATATAAGATAATCACAACCATTGTTCGAAGAATGATGCAGAACCATAACCATTGCACCAAGGAAACTGCAGAACAAAACCAGAGCAAATATACATGAATAATATTAACAATGAATGAATCAATAAATACAAGTTGCAGCCCATGAAGAGAAGAGACTGTCTGTAATTCAACAGCCTCTTCACAAATTTGGAAGGGGCTCCAATCTGTTTAGACGGGTAAAGGTTTGGCAGGATTTCAAATCTCTTCAGAGGGGTAAAGATTCTCTTAATAGAACTCATAATTTGAAAAGATGTGGAAAAATATGTTTTTTTTTTAATTGAAGATTTTGTGATTTATAATATGTTTAAAAAAAAATCTTTCGAAATCAACACTTTTCAAGAACATCAATCTGATCGGTAATTCTGTGTATTAGACGGGAACATCCATGCTACCAGAACTCCTCAATATTCGACTGCAACAGATCCCGAAGCTTTGGCCGGAATTCCTCAATGGTCTCCAACTTTGGCTTCCAGCATTGGTCGGTGTTCATTCTCAGCTGCGCAAGCGCCATCGACAGCTCCGGATCGTCTTCCAAATTCAGCTTCGGCACCCCACTAATTTGTTTCCCCTCCTCCAATAACAGTACATTAACATTAGTTTTCATTTCTGGCGGGACGGGACGCATGGTGTCATCAAAGAGAGGGAGTACTCTAGCGCCGGAGCTCCGTCTGTTTTTAGCTTTCATGGCGGAATTGGCCTTCAATCCCAGGGAGGCCATGTCAGTCGCAGAGAGGACGGAGTGCAGCTTGGGCATGGGCAAAAGAAAATAGAGATGCCCCAATTCCAGCTCTTCGTCTGCCGTGAGAGGAGTAATCCTACGCCCGATCTGCAAGCCGTTGGCGTGGCATACAAAGTGGTGAGGATTGTCCAGCATCAGATCTGCCGCGTTTATCCGCCTCTGAAAGTCTTGAACGCTGCCATTCCAATTTATAACTTTCACAGTGGTGGAAGGAACACTGTTCAGAAGGCAAGAAATGTAAGTGCCCATCCTCAATACTATTTCTCTCTTTGTCTCTCTGTAGCGATCGGGAGGTAAAGGAAGTGTAATTGTATGCAGCAAAATTTTATTTCTCTGTTCGTCTCTGGAGCGATGGGGAGAGAAAGTAGGGGTGTGTGGGTCGATGGATGGAGGGGCAAAAGTCATTTATGGAGGACGGATCGCATTCGTAACATGTGAAGATGACTGGCAACAGCTCGACTATCGCGTTAAATGATAGTGACAGAAAAGACAGAGAAACATCTTCATGTGTTTACGAGGGAGGGATCCAGTTGGGCGGAAGTTGGAACACGAGTCCCACACACTGTAAATCAGTGACGTAGCAACTGTAATGGTTCCGAAAGTATAGCGCGCTATCCACCGGTGTTGTAGGTGCCAACAAATCTATCATATCTGACCATTAACTTGGGGAATATTGAAAGTCAAGAAAACGACTTTCCTAAATCGCTGACGTTCATCGCTTGTGGTAGCTTCTTTGTAGTTTCCTTAGGTGATGAGGTTCACGGTTAAGAAATTTTTATTTTGATATTTTTTTTCCTAATTAGTTAAGTTGACTAGTTTTAATATTGGTTAGAAAAATGATGTATTTACCTAATAGATATTGTGATATTGTAATTATGATTTATGGGCTCAATTGAGTTTTGATGTTTCGTGATTCTTACAAGTAGATCTTATTCTTAATCTTTTTCTATAAAATTTAAATTAGTATTTGGTCATTTTAATAAATGACCCAACTGAACGCCGAAGGGGGACGACGCGACAGCAGCACGGACGTGGAGGAGGACGCGGAGGAGCTGACGCGCGCAGGAAGTAGCTGAGAGCAGGAGGGTGGGAGCAACCACCAAGTGTCAAATTTTAAGAGGCTGGAAAGGCGATAGGTGGAGCATAGAGATTCGTTGAGAGCACTATTCATCCCAACAAAGCTCATAATAGGGACACCTTCAGCGTAATTAATAATTTGGAAATTTACAAAGTTATTGTTTTTATTTTTAAAAATATGGATAAAAATGATCTGTCTAATTATAGAGTCATTATGATTAGCTTTATTTTAGTTAAGTTATAAACAATTATTCTAAAAAGGAATATTTGTGTATAGTTATAAAGACATAAAAAAAATTAAAGACTAAGATAATTTTATGAATTTTCATTTAACTATAGACCACCTTGTTACACTTTGAATCATTGTAAAGGAATGTGACAATAATAAAATCAATGTCATGTGTTGCTTTATTGGCTTAGAAAAACATTTAATATAGTGCCTAGAAATCATCTTTGGATTATTAAAAGAGCTAGAATCTTACTGTGAGCTAAAATTTGTGATGAGATTGTACAAAAACATTATTTTTCAAATGTAGAAATATTGAGGGTTGGTAAGAGGAAATTAATTGTAAGGAGTTAAGCAAGGATATTCCATATCGACAATCCTTTTTGGCACATATGTAGACAAGTTAGAGGGTTTCTTTGAACAAGCACATTGTATCGACACAACTTGATGGTATAGTCATCATCCTTCTTTACACTAATGATATTATTCTTATGCTTAAGATTCAAGCCTATGATCATTATAAGCAAGTAAAAATTCTCAAGAATGTTGCTCTAGCATGGGTTTTACTGTTAAAACAAAGTTTATGATAATCAAATCCAAAAGGATCACTTACACTAATTTTGTATATGACAATAATAGCATGGAGAAAAATTACTTCATATAAATAACTTAGAAGTGGTTTTCATCACAAACTTAGTTGGAACTATTGCATTGGAAAAGGGTAAATTGAGGGTAGAAAACTTATAATAGTCTTAAAAATGTAAATCACGAGACTTTTGGCTTTGGAATAAGAAAAATACCCTCCTTGAGACTCTTATCTCTCTTGTTATATTATATAGTTGGGAAGTTTTTATGGGGCTACAAGATCTCTATAGAATCATAGAAAAAGATAAAGAAAATCCAAAAGTTTCATAACTTATCATCTTAAAATTTAAGGAAAATGGCCTATATTATCATCATTATAGAAGTGAGTCTTTCTCTCATTAATTGCATGGCTATAACTAGGTACCTAATACACAAGTAAGATAACATCAAAAACAATAGGATTCCGAAGATTACTTCATACTCCAGTAAAAAACACTTATATCTCAATCCTAGTGGTTGAATCATTGAGGAGTAAGGGAAGAGTTCAATTTATGAAATAATGATAATATTAAAAAAAATATTACATATAAATTTAAGGAGAAGTTGTGGTGAGATAAATAATTATAGAATAATATAAAATTAATATATTGTAAGAAGGTGATCAAACTTAATCTAGAAGATCAAATGTGTCTTTTTATTTTAAATGACATAAAAAAAAAAATCAATATCGTTAAAATAAGAACTAACTCTCATGATGTCTATAGTTAAATAGAGTGTTGAACAAATCCTAAAACACTATGAGTCAAAAGATTTTTTCTTCCTTTTAACGTTATAGAGTGGAAGCTAGAAACACTTTCTCTTCGAATGTCTTATGTACAACTATATTGAATTACAATTTCAAAATATTTGTCACAATACTAACTTTTCTAACCTTTTAAATTATCAAAACTATAATAATTTAAAAATGGTTTTCTTAATACTATTCAAACATAAAAATAAAATTATAAAACAAACCAATGTAACTCCTTAACTTTCTTAAAATCCAACATATCAAAGGTAGCTGAGTAAATACTAACCATCATTATTAATAGTTTGAAATTTTATTCAATATATCTCAATAATTTTATCAATAATAATAATTTTATTTACAATAATTATAATAACAATTAACTTAATCACTTAAAATATAAATTTACTTCAACCATTTAATTAAAATTTTCCTTTTAACATTAATTTTACACAACCATATTTTTTTTCACAATTAAGCTAATACATTTTAAACAAATCAATTAATCTAATAACTAGATACACATTCGACATAGTTAAATGAACGAAATAACTCTTTGAACGTGTAGATTTGTGAGAAAATCATTAGAGAAAAAATATAATCTTAATTGTACAATTTTAAAATTCAGACGTAAGATGGAGTTTTTTCTTAAATGTCTTTTATACAAAATATGATATCAAATGTATTTATGTGTATATTTGATAGGAGGAATCACAATTTGGTTCATGATATTCTAAATTATAAAAGCTAAACACGGGGCGAAATAAATATATAGATAAATAACTTTAATTATAATTTTTTTTTCTTACATGTGGTAGAATACATTAATCTTTAAAAACATTATTATCATTTAAAAATTGATTAAATATATAAAAATAAAATAAAGAATAAAAAGTTTATATTAATGAAAAAATAATATAAAAAAATTAAAAAACACATTTTTGTTTTAATTTACAATCCAGAAATTTGGAATATAGTATTTTTTTAAGTCTAGGATATAACATTAACAATTATTTAGAAGTATACACTTTGTTTGAGGGGTTTACTTTGGAAATTTATTTAAACTTTAGACATTTATTTAAATCTCTCAAAGTTAAATGTCATTGGAGGAACATCCCTAAAGAAAAACAAGTTGAAAGCATTTCATCTTGTATTAAGAGACTTAAAATTCATTTTGATTCATTGTTGTGGTCCAAGTTTCTTGTCTCAACAATAAACAAGTCGATCTACATGTTATCAAAGACATAAAATTAAATTTAGATGGAAGAATGAAACAATGCATTTGTTATCATAACATGTTTGATTGACATAAGTTGAGATCTTCAAAACCGTATTTTCCCTTGTGTGTTGTAGCTGCCCTTTAGGAAATTCTTAAATTAACATAGAAGAGCATACTTTATAGCACATGCTTTCAATGCCATGCTTGTGACTAGACATTCATGTGAGAAAAAACTTCATATTTTACTTTGAAGGATATTTTCTGTGATCATGCAAGTGGCAAAGTTATAACTAGTTATGCTAGAGATCAAGTAAAGCATTCTCAATGTTGGTGGAGGATACCTTCCCCAAAGATCGTATATTTGATTCAGGTTGTGAGGAAACCTAATACATTATTATGGAAGTCATCCTGGTGAAATAACTATGTTTCTAGAGGCATTATATTGAGAAAGGATTTACAAAGGCATGTTTGAAAGTGATATTAAGCTCTCATGTAGCAAGAAAAACATAGGTAATAATCATTTTAAGATCTAGATAATAATCATATTAAGATCTCAGGTTCTGAATTACCACTTCATATAGATGGATAGGTTGATCATACTTTACTATAAATTTGCACATTATCTTCCCTATTTATTATTAATTTTGCACATTAACTTTGTACATTAATTTGTTATTAATTTTACATATTATCTTCTCACTCTGATTTTTTTCTAAAGAAAAAATCAAACCATCTATTAAGTCATAGAAAGTTACATAGTATATGCATAGTGCATTCCAAAAAACTGCATTTCTCTCCTTTTCCAGAAGAGAGATGGAGTTACTGCTGGTGATTGTGAGAAAATACCTCCTTCTCTTAGCCATATTCCCTCATTGAGTATTTCTCATCATCTTTTGCACTTCCCGAGCTTCCTTTCTAGGAAAACGCCCGAAACAGAGGTGTATAAAGACAGAGTCATATAAATTCTCCCTTAAGATCAAAAACTGGGTGGTAGGCACCAGCTGAGTTCATACATATTGTCCAAAATTTGATTAAAACCAAACTGTTTTTCTTTTGTCTCCCAGACCTCCTCATTGAGGAAAACAGTCTGAAACAGAGACAGAATTTGAAGTATAAGTAAAAGCGGGAAAGCATCTTAAAGTCTATTGCAAATAAACAAAAGAAAAAACTACAGCAGTGATTATATCATCAGTTGCAAAACAAGTTGTTCGATATTCTAAACCAGCCCATCCTCGACTTCTACAACTATCCAGTGCCCCATATCATGTCAAATGCCCTCCTTAGAAAGAAGGTCTGCTTCATGGTTCCACTCCCTATAAATGTGGCAAATAGATATCTCAGTAACAAAAATTTTAAGTTGGGATACCTCATTAAGTAACGAAAGCAAGATATAATTTATGCATCTTTGAGTCCCATTGAACCACTTCACTATGTTTAATGAATCTCCAAAGATTTGAACCTCTCTAATTATTAAGAAGGAAAGCCAGCAAAGAAGAAGATGTAAGGCTTTTAGCTATGCATAGTTATTTGTCTCCTGGCCCAGACCAATCGAGGATTTGAGAATTTTTCCGGAGGGATCATGTATGACCAAACCCGCTTCGCATCTATCTTGTGGGTCTGAGGCCCTGTCAAAATAGGCCTATGGGATGTCCCCCCTAATGTTTTCCTGTTGAATTACTCTTGTCTGATGTGAATGTGGAGGTATTGGAATATATTCATAGATGGATGCTCCCTCTGCTGCCAATATGTTGATCGGAAAAGGAGAGTCTTTAAAAATAGCATGATTCCTAGCTATCCAGGTTCCCCAAGCTATTAACAAAGGGACGTTTCTGACCCTCTCATTTGGCGCTTCTTGCCACCATCTTTGCCAAGCTTCTTGCACCCCCTGTCCTTCCCACCTATGTGGAATTTTGAGCAGCCTCAAAGATTCGTTCCAAAGACTGATGCTGAAGGGACATGAAAGAAACAAATTTTGAATAGTTTCAAGACTATCCTTGCACAAGGTGCACCAACCCGGGCCTATCTTTCCCCTGTGCTGAAGAAAATCCCAGGTGGGGACTTTGTTCTAGAGAATGCACCAGAAGAACAATCTCGTTTTTGTTGGTCCTTTCAGCTCCCACAGGGGCTTGTACCACCACTCCAGTTCCCCCCATCCTTTCTGGGACATCAGCCAATTATATCAAAACTTTGGTGTGTACATCCCAGACAGGGAATGGACCCATCTGAGCTCATCTCTCTTTTCCTATATTCTAACGTTGGAATTCTGAAGATCTAAAGTGAAAGCCTCCCATTCCCCCAACCATCTAGCATCAAGCTGAAGGTCATCCCCGTTCATCCACCCTTGTCTCCACATAGTTTTTCTTTCATAATTTGCAATCTTCCTCAGATAAGTGAAGCCTCTATGGTTTAGCAGCTCAATTAACTCTCTAGATAGAGAAAAATTCCCAGTACAGCACACCCAGGGGTCACGACCCAGCCTAACCCAGGATCCATCCCCCACTTGCCATGCTAGTCCATGTTCAATGATATTGATAGAGGCTATGGTTTCTTTCCACACTATTGAGGAATTTTTGGAATTTTTATGAGGAAATCTCTGCCAGTCCTGAATTGACATAGGATCGATGTATTTTCTTTTAGTAATAGATCTCCAAAGATTATCTAAGGTAATAAGTCTCCAAGCTAGTTTAGCTGCCAAAGACTTTGAGAAAAAGGCTAATTCTTTTATTCCTCAACCTCTGCATCCTGTCGGCCTTACTATTTTCTCCCAGGCCACCCAAGGCGTCACATGATCCATTTTTTATCCTTCCTATAAAAATATACTGCACACTTTATTTATATAAGAAAGAATGCTCTTAGGGATCCAAGATAAGCCAATCCAATATAAGCCACCAATTTTATCAACACTAGCCTTCCTTCTCTAGAAAACCATTTAAAGCTCCAGTGTTTCATTCTTGCCTCGATTTTTGCAACAATCCATTTCCAATCTTGGATAAGGTAAGAGTATGGTTTGAGGAAGCAACCCAAGTATTTGAACTTATCCTGAAGGGTTTTGACTTCAAAGTGGAGTACTTCTTCAATTCTGCCCACTTCAGCCCTAGTGAGGCCTGCCGTTGTCAGGGAGGACTTCTGACCATTTATGCTAAGGCTCGTGGCTTTCAGAAAAATATCCAGCAACTCCTTTAGACGTCTACAGTCTTCTATGCTGCCGTTTCTGAATAGCAGTATGTAGTCTACAAACAACAGGTGAGTGACAAATAAATTCACCGCCACTTCAATTCCTTTTAGTTCCCCTCTCCTCTTTGCTTCATGAATCATCAGACTCAATCCCTCCGCTTCCAATAATAATAGAAGGGGGGAGAGGGGACATCCTTGGCGAAGACCCCTTTGCAGGTTGAAAAAACTTGTTGCAACACCATTTATCAAGATAGCAATACTTGATGAAGTGATACAACTCATTACCCAATTTATGAAGTCAAACCTGAAACCAAGGTGAGTCATTATCAATCTCAAGTACAACCAACTGATTCTATCATAAGCCTTTGACAAGTCAATTTTAACAATAGCTCCTTTTTTCTTGCTTCGCTTGAGACTATGGAGGGTTTCTTGGCTACCCCAACTACCTTATGTATTTTCCTTCCATCTAAGAAGCCAAATTGTTCCAACGATATGTTTCTTGATAGGAAAGGTTTTAGACGGATGGCTATCACTTTTGAAATGATCTTATAGATACAGGAGCAGAGAGAGATGGGACGAAAATCATCAAAAGAGACAAGATGTTCATTTTTAGGAATAAGGGCTAAGAAAGTAGCATTAAAAGGCTGGTAAATTGAGCCAAAAATGCATGACTCTTCCACCACCTCTACTAGATACTCCCCTAAGAATTCAAAAAAGTGTTGAAAGAATTCCACCGTCCATCCATCTGACCCTGGACTTTTGTCCTTCTGCATTGAGTTTAGGATATCTTCTACTTCCTCCTTAGAGACTGGCTCCATTATGATGTTATTTCCTTCCTCATCTATGAAGCTAGGAAAGAAATGAGCCACCCTTATAACTTCTGCTATAGACGCCTCCGCTAGTGCTCTGAAGAGAGATTTAAAATGGTTTACTCCTGGAGAGGAGAGGTCTTCAAAGGAATGAGCCCATTCACCATTCTCTGTCTGTAGTTCCCAAATGGTATTTATATTTTTCCTTCCTTTAGTGTAGTTCTGGAAAAATTTAGTGTTTTCATCTCCCATTTGAAGCTAGATAGCCCAACTTTTTAGACGCCACCTTTCTTCCCTTTCCAACAAGATTCTCTTCCTAGCAATTTCCAGATCCCTTATCTTGTTCCTTGAATCAATATTGGAATATCCTGCCCCCTCCGGCCTTTCGAGTAAATCTAGTTCCTTATTGACCTTCCTTAGCTCCTCCTCCTCCTTTAATTTTTCAAGGTTTTCCCATTCCTGGGTTGTTTTCTTCATGTTTTTCAGATTCTCCATAAAATGCTTACACTTGTTACTAGGGTCCCTTGGTCTATCCTTCCTCCAAGTGGCATGGAACAGGGTGTTATATGTCTCATCTTTTAGCTTGGAGGAATTGAATTTGAACGGAGCTCTCGGTTTTCTCCAAGTGCCTTTAATATCAAGAAAAATAGGGAGATGGTCTGAAAGTCCCCCTTCCCCGACCCAGTGTCTGAAGACAGGGGATCTAGCCACCAAATATTCACTAAGAAGGAACCTATCTAGTTTTTTTTCCACCCATTCTGCTCCCACTCTTCGATTCCTCCATCTGGGCCTGGGCTTGATTAGAGTAGCGTCCACCAGCTGCGAGGAAGTCATCTTATTGGTGAAGAAGTTTGTGAGCTGGTCTACCCTCGTAGAGGGTCCCCAGGATTCTGATAACCCCAGGGAAAATTTTAGGTCCCCTCCCATAATGAGATTTGGGTTCTTCAGAAAAGATTTGGCAAAATGATCATCCCAGAACTACACTCTCTCTGAATAAGGCCCATAAACATTGAGTAACAAAAGAGGTTGACAGAGCTCATTTAAATACACTTCCAAAGCCAAGGAATTTTCAGATCCCCAAGAAGACAACTCCTTCATTTTTGTAGAGTTTATGCCCATTGCAAGTCCCCCAAATCTTCCATGGGCATCCAAGGCTTGGAACACCCATCCGGGAAACATTCTTGACATAAACCCTTTTACCTCCTCCCCCTGGCCCATAGTTCCTTGTAGGAACAAAACATCCGGATTGTGCAACTTCATCAATTCCCTTAGCGCTAGTTTTTTAGGCTGACTAGCCAAACCCCTACAATTGTAGGAGAGAATTATCATCGATAACCTTAGGAGGGTGACTGCGCTGCTCTAAGCACCCCAGAGAGAGACCTTTGCTTCCCATCTGCAATGTCAATTTTTGCTTTAAATTGAGCCTTGGATAGGTTTGATTTCCTTCCTCTCAGCTTCCTATGCCCAACCAGAACATGATTAGACTCCAGCCCTCCAATAGCTTTTCTTTTCCAAGGTTTATTCACTAGAGATCTTAGGTTGTAAGGGGGTTTCTCAGGGAGACTAGTCAGGGAGGGTTCAGGCTCAGAGACAAAATCAATAAGGGAGGTCACGGAAGATGATGGAACAGATGTGAAAATGCTATCAAGAGATTCAATAATATCATGCATTTGAATATGTTTCGTTTCTAAAGGCCTAGAGGGACCAAGCTTTGATAGATCGAAAACATAAGAGCACATGAAAGAAACAGAAGAAGGGATAGAGATAAGAGGCGTACCCTCCAAGGGAAAAGCTTTAGCCTCTGCTTTTCTTGGAGGATTTCGAGCCTGGGGAGACTCCAAAACCGGGTCCGATGCATGCTGACTTGTGAGATTTTCCATATACTCTGTAGGTACTGATTCCTCCATTGTAATGTCCTGAACCTCTACCTCTTCCATCAAATTCTCCTCAAGATCCCAATTCTCTTCTGCTTCAGCTGACGGAAAAGCCTCCCGATTCATCTTCTTCTGCTTTCTTCTATAACAGTGTCCAAGAGGACAATCCTTTGCAAGGTGCCTATACTTTTGGCACCTGTGACATCGAAAAGGTAAATGTTCATAATCCAAGATCTGGTTGTATTCATAATCCTTATACTTCAAGCACATTTCATTTGCCAGACCTTCTCTAGGGTTTAATTTTACCAAAATCTTGGCCGCACTCAGATCCCTTGATTGTTTGAAAGATGTGTCAACTTCTAAAAATTGTCCCAGGGTATTTCCAATCGACTAAAAGGTTGAGTCCGTCCAAAATGGAAGAGGGAGTCCCGAGAGTTTTACCCACACTGGAGACTCTTCCATTTTTCCCTCTGAGCGTCGAAAAGCGGAGTTCATATTCAGAACAAGATCGACCTCTTCCCGAAACACCAGTTTCTTGCAATTACCAAGTCCAGATGTTGAAGGCTTTAATTTCCAGAGGTTTCCTTGAGGCGTCCTTCGATTCCGAATTTGCCCAATCAGTGATATAGTTTGCCAAGAATTTTCTTCCACAGACGCTGCCCACAAGAATTATCTCAATAGCTTCCATGACTTCGTCTATACAGATGTCTACTCCAAGTACACAACAAGGGCGCTCATCTTTTTTCCTGATGGCCTTATTCTTTTTCCTTTTCATTCCTGCAATCCTGCTTTCTCCTCCTTCCTCTCCTTCCATAGGGTTTTCGGGAGCATCTGCAACTTCTGCTAAAGGTGACCTAGGTCGCCTTTCTCCAACAGAATTAGTGACTTCCCTTTCCAGAACCCTAGCTTCCGGCCCTAAAAACTCCTCTTGGATAGTTCCTTTACTACTATCCAAAATTCTTTCTGCTCTGCCTCCTTCTGCCAAAGGTGAGGAAAACTTCTCTTGTTTTCTGCTAGACTGGCTCAGATTTCTAGAGGTGTGCTACACACCTTCCACCAAGACCGGGCCTGTACTGGCCGCTTCATTTCCTTGTGAAAAGAGAAATTTCTCCAAAAAAAACTAAACCCCTGAGCCTGATTAGGGTTTCTAAGCAAAAGAGAGTCTTCCCAAGAACGTCCTTGGCCCCGATCTAGACCTAATCTCCTATCTTCCCCCAAATCTTTCAACCCCACAAAACCATGAAAACCAAAACTAGCTACAATATCTTCTAGCCTTCCTTTGAAAATCGGAAAAGGGGAAATACCTAGCATCAAAGATGATGGGAGGGTTTGTAGACTTGCCTTGTGCTGACTGCCTCCACCACAGCCCCTTAAGGCCTCTGTTGTCTCAGGTTCTCTTGCACTGCCTGCCTTCCAAACACAGTTAAAAGTACTCTGCAAACTTTCTTCTAACAATGTTGCCTCGTTCGAAAGGCCCTGAATAACTCCAGAATCCATAGGTTTCAGCTCTGCCTCTGCGATGAATGAAAACAATAGGTCCAATTTTTTCTTCGATACCTCGTGTCCCCAGCAGGTGAGAAGATCCTTCGGCGTCGGCTCAACATGCACGTGATCCCTATCGAAACCCATGGCTACAACAAGCTTTCAGACTTAAAACAAAACCATGACAACATAGAAACCGCAGCTGCACAGAAACTCTACGCTTGGAACATCGTCTTGCGAAAAGGTTAGGGTTTGGTGTGAGTAAATCCATTCTAACCTAGCTTAACCGATTGCAGTCTCAAGGAATCTTGTACTCCCCGTGTCCTTAAAAAAAGCATACATGTGGTCACTGTATTCTGAGAAGTACAGGTGCTTGTCACGTCTAAAGCCTCCGCTTGTGCAAAAACTATAGCCTATGAGCGTCCTGCAACGACTGCAGAAACCCTCTATTCTTCATCCTCTCGTCACCAGCCTCGTATAAAACTCAGATTGGTTTCCATCTTCTCACTTTGATAATATATATATTTTTTAAAATTTCTCTAAATAAAGAAATAAAAGATTATATATAATTAAACAATTATATATATATTTTAAATATTAATTAATTATATATTTAAATAATATTTCTGAAATTTAAATAATTTGTATTAAGAAAAATATAAATTTAAAATAAATTTAATTTTTATTTTTTATTTTTTTAAATGATTTTAATTTTTTAATTTCCCAAATGGATGTAAAGTAGATAGTGATAAAGGTGATTTTCTATGGCACATTATGTGAAAATGTGACTAGTTTGGTTCTAACCATTGCCCAAAAAAATCCACTCATACTAAAAATTGGGTGCAGTTTCCAAATAATTTTGATAGCACTTAAATACCCTCGAACCACACCTGCTAAAACCCAAAGTTTAAACATGTCAATAATCTCAAAACTCACATAACCTAATAAACAAAAAAAATCAAAATTTTAATTCAAATAAATCTAAATATTATATAGTTTAAAATTTTCATTTAATTGATTTTTCATTACTCAAAAAAATTATTTTTAATATACACAAATAAATTCAATATCTTAAATTGTATATAATGATGGGAACTGTTCTAATAAATTTCCGAAATTTTTAACAATTAATTTAGAAAAAAAAAACGAAAAAAGGATGGCATTCGTAACGTCTGAAGGTGAGTGGCAACAGCTCGACTGTCGCGTTAAATAATGGTGACAGAAAAACAAAGAAACATCCTTCACGTGTTCAAGTGTTTCTGAGGGAGAGATACAATTGGGCAGGACAGGAGTGACGTAGCAAGTGTAATGGTTCCAGAAATATAGCGCGCTATCTAGCACTGTTGTAGTTGCCAACAATTCTAACATAACTGCAACTGCGTGACGTAGCAACTGTAATGGTTCCAAAAATATATTGCTGCTATTCAGCGGTGTGTAGCTTCCAACGAACCTAACATAAGTGACCATTGACTTTGGGTCTATTGTAAATTAAGAAAGCGACTTTCCTAAGTCACTGACGTGCATCACTTGTGGTTTCCACAAGGTAGTCTCTTTGTAGTTTCCTTTGGTGATGAGGTTTCCGAGCAATAATATTTTTTATTTTAAATTTTATTTTGGATCATTTTTTTTATTAGTTAGGTGGATAAGTTTTAATATTGGTTGGAAAAATGACCTATTTATTTTTTTAGATATTGTAAATAAGATTGTATTGGCTGCATGGATTGAGTTGGGATGTTTTGTGATTTTTATAAAGGATTTTATTTTTAATCATTTTTTATAAGATTTGAATCAATAATTTGATTAATTTTTTTGAAAAACCAATTAATTTATATTTCATAAATCTAAAAAAATGTATTTTATTAATTTTTTTATAGAAAATTTAAATCAATAACTTAGTTAAGACTAAACTTATGAAGGAATTAACTAATTTATATTTTATAAAATTAAATCATAATATATTTTAGGAATTTTGATGTAAACATTATGGATAATGTATGAATTGATACCTTGTCATATGTGATTGATATGATGGGGTATGATGGGGTGTTTTCAAATCACTTTGACAAGTTGATGATGGTGGTATTTATATTATGAAATTAATAAAAGAAAATTGATGATGGTAGTATTTATATATAGATTGAATTTTGGATCTTGTAAAAACCCTTACTTTCCTAGATCATATTTCTGAAAATATAGCAAAAAAAGATCTGAAATGTTTACACGAAGTTTATCAAGATTTTGGATCTACGTGGTAAAAATTCCAGCTTATGAATCCTCGTATAAAACACATTATAGAGAAAATGCCAAGATGGCCTATTTGAAAAAGTGAAACCCTAGAATCCTAAGTTTTGATACCAAATGTTATGCAACCAACTCACAAAACAATAGAAATAATAGGTCAACGACTTAAAAAATAACCTCTCCAAGGGGGAAACCTCTTTTACATTAAATAAATGAACAATTCTGAGATGATTCAAATGACAAAACCTCCTTTCTACATATAGGAGTCTAAGGGGTCACAATATAATCAGAGCCGACATAGCAATAATAATGTAAGGGCACAACAATAATAATAGTGAGATTCTATGGGGCATAATAATAGCAATATGGGGACTACATGGGCACAACAATAACAATAAGGGGCTACACTTACAATAACAATAAGGGGATACAGTGGTATTATAGGGACCTAACACACTCATTACACTTTATTTTTATGTTTGTAGATGGAACAAGATCAAGAAGAGGAAAACAATCGATGAAAACAACAAAACATTCCTTCAAATAATCCAAGTCATGGAAGTAATTCAAGCACTTACAATAGTTCCAACAAAGAATGATGATCTATTTGGATATCAATGCAACCTGTTGTATTTTTTGAAATAATTGTCTGTGAAAATCAGACATTTTGTTTAATGTAATCATGGACATAGTGTCCCAATTGAAAGACAAAGGGTTTCCAATAGCAATCCCAATTTGTATGACAAGGAACCTCTTATTGATATATAATAAAATATTTTTTAATTTATTCTATTGTGATATGCAATGTTGCTGTGAAATGTTACAACACTAATTAAATATATGGATGGTTAAATATTATAATGAAGAGATGTGAAATATGATAATATAACAAATCAAGCCAAACATCATATACAAATGCAATAATCAAATATTAATTTAAATATATGAATGTTGTTATAAGATATATGTTGATTTCTCAATGAATAACAAATTTAAAAAATTACAATAATTACACTGTCATAGGTCGATGTCTCCAAAAAAGAGAAAAATTCATACAAAAACACTAGTGTGTCCATAAAATAGAAACACATTCCTTCTTTATTTAAATAAAAGAATAATGACGTGATATTTTTAGCATGGCTAGTTCCTTTTCAGTACACGAGAGCAACGAGGCTTTCAAATTTTCAAGCACCAATATTGTTTTTAATTAATGCCCTGATGCATTGTAACTCTTAACGCACTAGTGATTTCATAGTGCTAACACCCCCCGGTTCTACAAAATATTATTTCCATTCCTGGTGCACTATTAAAATTAACGACACCGGACACTCTATATAACAAACACTTAGGGGTGTTTATGTAAATAAGATGATCAACTGTTGCATTTTTACAAGAAATCACCAGGACTTCAATTTTTTTTTTTGCATGCCCTGGAGTTGTTCCTTCTTCAAAAAATGGCAGGGGATTTTTTTATATACGCACTGGCACAATATATGTTTTAAGGTCTGATGCTCTTTAAGTGGAATGCACTGGTTTTTTTTTGTTATACACGCGGAGGTTGTATATACTTTGGGTTCTAGTGCACTTTCATTTAAATGTCTCGGTGCTTTTAATTATGTATGAAGCTCGGTGTGTGTATATAATTAGCGCATCGGTGCTGCTTAGTCCATAAAGAGCACACACAAAAAAACATTCGCTAAAACCTTTGGTTGCTCATATTTTTTCAGTTGTGTTGAATTTTTCGTTATAATCTCCGCTAAAACATCTATTCCCACAAACGAATGTTTTAGCAGATGTTTTTTAACATTTTTTCCTATTTTAAAACACTAAAAACCACCATTATAACCTCCACAAGAAGGTGTTTTCATTGTAGTGCTTCTATTGAGAGCATTAAATAACCCATTTTCCTTTCCTTCGATGTATTTGATTTCAAAATCGAACTCACTAATCAAGGATAATTATCTTTCTTGCTTGGAATTCAAATTGGGTTGATCAAATATATATCTTATCCCTCCATGATCTAAAATTAAGATAAACCATCTTACAAGGAGTTAATGCCTTCACATTTTTAGCGTATGCACTATAGATGTTAATTCGACATTGTGGGTGATGTAATTGCACTCATGCTCATTCAAATTTTTAGATTTGTAGCATACTGCTTGCCCTTATTGCATCAAGATACCATCAAACCCTTCCTTGCAGGTGTATGTGCACACCATAACATAATTTTTTGGGTCTACTATCCTCAATATCGGTGTGTGTGTGTGAGAAAATATTTGAATTGCTTAAATCTAGATTTCAATTTCCATTGGAATTTAATCCCTTTTCTTTGCAATGCTATGATTGGATTCCCATTATTGGAGAAATTTTTGATAAATCTTCAGTAATAACCATCCAAACCCATAAAAGTCTGACCTATATCACATTTTGAGGATTAGGCGACCCCATAATGGCCTTAATATTCTCTGATCTACTATCACTCCTCTCTTTGAGACAATATGTCCCAAATAATGAGCTTAGGACTTGTATACTTCACACTTGCTCATTTTTGCGTAGAGCTTACGCTATCTTAGCAATTATAATATAGCTTCCAAATGCTCTTCATGCTCCTCCTTATTTTTTGAGTAAACCAAGATCTCATCAACAAAAATCAATACAAACTTATCCAAGTATGGACTGAGCTCATTATTCATTAAACACATGAATGTGGTTAGGGAGTTTGTAAGCCCAAATGGCACAAACAAAAATTCATAGTTTTCATCCTAGTTCTAAACATCATTTTATGAATATCTTCATATTTGATGAATACTTGATGGTAACCATACCTTAAATCAATTTTCAAGGTTGAAGCCCCTCTTAGTTGATCAAAAAATCCATCAATCCTTGGAAAATGATATTTCTTCTCGATTGTGGCTTTATTGAGCCACTTGTGATCAACACATAGCCTCAAGGTGCCATCCTTCTTCTTCGTGAACAACAATGGATCTCCTTAGGGTGATACACTAGTTATGATGTATCCCTTGTCCAACATCTCCTTTAATTGTAATTTCAACTCTATCAGCTTTGTTGTACTCATTTTATATGATGCTTTGCATACTGGTGTCGATCCCGACCATAAATATATGAAGAAATTGATTCCCCTATGTGGCAACATCCTTGGAATCTCCTTAGGGAACACTTCCTAGAAATGTTTTAAAATTGGGTCCTCCTCCAAGATTTTTATACTAATTTTTGAGTTGTTGGTTACTAGGACAAATAAAAGATGACATCCCTTATGGATGAATTGCTTCAAATTCAATGCTATTATTTTTTGAACTATCACTAGTTTATTTTTTCATGTAGCATCATCTTTTCCCCTATGTCATTGAGACATTTGATCGACTTCCTGGAGCAACTGAATTTGGTCCTATTCCTTTCCAACTAGGCCATGCGATTAATATGTCATATGAACCCAATTATAGCAAGTTCAAAAAAATTTCCATGGACATACTGTTGCTTATAACCGAGCATGAATTAAACACATGCTCGACTTGTTTCTTAGTCCCCATTGTCAACTAAACCTGCCACAATTCCTTGTCTGCTTTCTTTGGTAATGACCACTTCTTGGCAATACTAGGGCTAACATAACTGAAATTAAAACTTGGGTCTGTTAAATTGAAACCATATGGATATTGATCATACCTTCCATCTCAATCACTAAGGCTTTGTGATCAACTTGTCAATTATCCAATGAAACATAAATCCGCAACAAACTCTAAGCCACATCCTTCACAGCCTCTGTTTCTTGTACATTGTACACTTTTTGACTGTGATCTGAATGGAAAATGACATCCACCCATGGTATTCATCCACCCCATGGAATTTACCCATGGCATTGTAAATGGCATCGACCCATGGTATTTATCCACCCATGAAATTTACATGTGGTATTGTAAGTGGCATCCACCCATGGTATTCATTCACCCATGGTATTTACCCATGGTATTGTAAGTGAGATCCACCCATGGTATACATTCACCCATGGTATTTACCCACCCATGGAATTTACCTGTGGTATTGTAGCTAAAAAAAGGCTATAAGTAACTAGTCAGATTTTGTAAAAGGATAGATTTTCCACCACAATTTAGCTTTTACAGTTGTTCTTTGTTTTAATAAAAATTTTCTTTGCGGTTTTTTTTTTACTGTGTCCCTCTCTTTTCTTCTATCATTTTAATTTTTCAGACCTTGGGGCCTCCCCCCAAAATTCGGATGAGTGGTATCAGATTCAAGTTATGACTCTATGGGAATGAGGGTTTGAATCATATTTCAGTTTCAAATTTTTGTAACAAAATTCAACAAACTTCATGCAAGTGCCACAACCTTCACAAAGCACTTTCTTGGGCCAAGCGAGATTTTTTTTTTTCATTTTTTTTTCATTTTTTTGCAGGAAATTTTATTGGGCGACGAGTTTGCAGATCAGATATGAAACTTTTGGAATTTATAAAAAAAAACCATATCTGTATTCCTTGCATAAAAATACTGAAATTCAAAAATCAAATCAGCCGAATCAGAGTATGGATGGGGAAGATATCGTTGATTTAAAATCAACTGTGTTGCAGAAATTTTTCTGACGACAATTCGTGGATGGCAACTCTCCTATCATTTTTTGTCATTTTTGTGCATCATTTTAGAAAATTGATTACAGACCTTAGCTCCCCTTGAAAAACCACCCAATTTCAAAAAAAAATAGTCAAATCAAAGTTCGGATGAGGTAGATATCGTTAATTTAAAATTAGATATTTTTTCATAATGTTTGTGACAGAGGGATAGTTGCAGCATGAATTTGGGTTTCTAGAGTGTCTAGATATGGATTTCAACCACGTGGGAAGATGCAGAATGATCATTCTATTTCTAAAATCATTTTATAATAAATATTCTGAGTTACACCCATTTTAAATTAGATTTTATATCTGGAGCAACATTTAGAGTCGGTTACCTTTGGAGACGTGCCACCCACCCCGCTTTAGTAGGCACCTGCTTCACATTCATCAGTTTCATCATATCAGCATCTGCCTTGGGTTACTTGGAGACGCATCCTCCCACCTCAGGCTATGTAGGCACCTGCTACTTCATCAACAATCGGCCTCACGGTTTTGGGTCAACCACACAATATACTTGTCATCGAAGTCCATGTTCTAGGTCGCACCCTATTAGTATCAAAATTGGTCACAAGAATTACAGGGTATCTCTATCCTCATATATTCGTTTTTCATGGTTTTGGGTCATCCACAAACCCACACTTCATCGAAGTCCATTTTCTAGGCCGCACATTGTTAGCATCATAGTTGGTCACAAGCATTATAGGGTATCTCTATCCTCAGATTTTCGTTTGTCATGGTTATGGGTCATCCACAAACCCACACTTCATCGAATTCCATTTTCTAGGCTGCACATTGTCAGTATCAAAGTTGGTCACAAACATTACAAGGTATCTCTATCCTCGGATCTTCGTTCATCACGGTTATGGGTTAATCACACAAAACCCTTCTCTTTAGTGGCTCTTCATATTCAGCAAAGGCTTCTCAGGAGGGAACTTCACACAATGGGGACTATTTCTTCTTAAGGATGGAGGAATTATTTGAATGGAAAATGGCATCCACCCATGGTATTGATTCACCCATGGTATTGTAAGTGAGATCCACCCATGGTATTCATTCACCCATGGTATTTACCCACCCATGGAATTTACCTGTGGTATTGTAACTAAAAAAAGTCTATAAGTAACTATTAGGAATTTGGCTTCTGTGATCCATAAATTATGTATCAAATCTTTCAGTGAAAATCACATTCGAGAAATTTGTGTCGACGCGTTTCGAACTAGCCATTATGGTTCATCATTAGGACAAGATGAAAAATCTGATCTAGGACTCAACTTAAATAGATAATAAAGCTCCAATTAGTCATTGTAGAATAACGACTAGTTTGACTATAAAAAATATAAAAAATAAAAATATATAATAACAGTCGTATCATTATTATTATTTAATTTAATTTCTTAAAAAAAATAAAAAATAATAGAAAATAATAATAATAATAATAATAAAAAATTAAATTAAAAATAAATAAATATATACTATTTGAATGTAATTCAATTGAATGAAATTCAATATAGAATTTGAAAGTAAACTTATTTATTTATTTAATAATAATAAATAAATAAATAAATAAAAATAAAAGTTTACTTTCAAATTCTATATTGAATTTCATTCAATTGAACTACATTCAAATAATATATATTTATTTATTTTTAATTTAATTTATTATTATTATTATTATTATTTTTAGAAATTAAATTAAATAATAATAATAATAATTATACGACTGTTATTATATATTTTTATTTTTTATATTTTTTATATTTTTTATAGTCAAACTAGTCGTTATTCTACAACGGCTAATTGGAGCTTTATTATCTATTTAAGCTGAGTCCTAGATCAGATTTCTCATCTTGTCCTGATGATGAACCACACTAGCTGGTTCGAAACGCGTCGACACAAATTTTTCGAATGTGATTTTCACCGAAAGATTTGATATATAAGTAACTAGTCAGATTTTGTTAAAAGACAGATTTTCCACCACAATGTAGCTTTTACAGTTATTCTTTGTTTTAGTAAAAAGTTTCTTTGTGGTTTTGTTTACTCTCTGTGTAGTCCCTCTGCTAATGGTTCTCTCCACAATTCCAACACTTCATCAACCCTCCTCTAGAATTCTTAGTTTCCTCTCATGTAGGTCTTGTAAATTAGTCCGTCTTAGCAATAGTAAAAGTATTCTATTGAAAATCACCCTTGGAAGTGGTGGAAAACCTTGTAATTTGTCTTCTTGGTTAACGTCCTACAAATTTCCGTCCTTTCCCTTAAAAATTAGGTTTTCCCTTCAAATTTCAATCAGTCCTAAAATCATACTTGTGCTTGGATTGTTCCTAGCAACACGTCAACTTCATGATGGCATTTTATAAGGTTTTAGGCTCATCAAATTCTATTCTATCCCTAAATACTTGTGGTAGCCTACTAAGATACCTTTGAATCTTTGTCTTCTCATCCTTGATGTAAGGAACGTACCTCAAAAATTCCAAGAACAT
Source organism: Pinus albicaulis (assembly GCA_034641835.2). Classification (NCBI taxonomy): domain Eukaryota; kingdom Viridiplantae; phylum Streptophyta; class Pinopsida; order Pinales; family Pinaceae; genus Pinus; species Pinus albicaulis. The sequence continues at coordinate 16,319,933 of CM076571.1, forward strand.
GGTTGTATATTCATCACATGAAAATTTCCCTAGTTTGTGCTCATAAAAATCCTTGGCCTTACTATCGTAGTATCTCTCAGATAGGTACTTTTCCCTGAAATACCTCTCAAATATCCTTTAGGAAAAGTCCTTCTCTCGAATATCCTTTATATTCCTCAAATCTTCCCACCAAATAGAAACTTTTCTCTTTAGGCTGAATATGGCTACTCCCATCTCTCAAATATCCTTTACATTCCTCAAATATTCCCACCAGATATCAGCTTTTTCCTTTAGGCTAAATATGGCTACTCTTATCTTCGTATTCTCATAGTAGTTATGAACCCTGAAATACTTTTTCAGTCCTAGAATACATGCCTCTACTTCCCTGACCTTTTTCACCTATCCATTGAATGTAGGAGGTTTTACCTTCTTAAATTCTTTCAGCATGAAATATTTCTCCTTCCTTTTCTACTAATAATTATTTTTAGTTACAACACTAGAAAACTGCTCATGATTGTATGTCCTCCTCTCTATATTACTTATAGGAGTTCCACCTCTCACTGCATCCTTTCTTGTTTGCCTATGCCTTTTCTTAGATGTAATATTCCCAAATTAGGAAAGCAACAATATAGTGCATAAACAAGGAAATAACAGTGTAAATCAACACATCCACAATGGAGCCCAATATGGTGTCATAAAATTATATATAAAAACAACAATTCAGTACAAAATAGTGAGGCATAAGTCATATGAAATGAGGAAAAAAGCCTCCCATAAACAATCACTCCCAAAAGTGAGATGCTGCTACAATACAAAATGTCGGAGAGCTGCTACAGTGCAGTCATAACATGCATAACTATAGTTGGAGATCATACAAAGATACAAATATAATGATATGTGCCTCAATAGATGTTATACAAATATATCTAGGCCCTATATCACCTAGATGTTATACAAGACAACCCAAGAGGGTTTCCGAAAAATGCACACAATATGCCAATATAAGCTGCAGCTCTAGGGCTGAAGGTATCCTGCAACAACAGAAATGAGAAGATATGGCTGAAGCTGATGTAGAATCCTACAACTCTTCTCCAATAGATCCCCTGGATGAAAGTATGCCTCCTCCATTGAAGAAATCACCTCCCAAAACATACACTTCAACCATCCCTACAACTCCTCCCTAAAATAACGCCGATCTGGACTAAAACTACATTGTAGGGGATAAATACTCCTTGGCCTGATGCCAAATATGTCAATAAATCCCAAGGGGCTTCTTTACTGGCCTTCCAATGGAAGGAAACCTTCCTCCACCGCAAAACTAGCTCAGAAAACACCCAATGCAAACCTCCACTCCTGCACCCTGCAACACAACACAATACTCTGCAAAAACTGCATTGCACAACAAAGATGGATCTTTTCCTGATGCCAGATAGTGGAAAATGTAGTGCAATACTCTTCTAAGAGGCCTCTCAAGGAAAGAGGTGGGATTCTCGACTAGGAACACTCTGTGCTAAACAACACTTGCAATCTTAGCTAAATAGCTGACGAGAGCAACTAGTCTAAACAGACCACATACAAAATAATAATCAAAACATGAATGAATATGGCTACCATACTCTTCCTTATATAAGTTGTGAGCTTCCTAGCTCTAGGCCCCACTCATTTAAGTCACTACTTCCATGTAAAGAGACTCCAACCCAAACTACGTTGTCCCTCATTGAATACCACTCCTCCATAACATCACTGTTGATTTGGTTAAAGTTGACCCAGTCTTCATGCTCCAACCCATTTTCACACCTAAGGGTCTTCAATCTAGATTTTTAGATGACCTCCATTCACACTAGGAGTGTCTTTATTCCTACTAAGGATATTTATGGGTCTCCATACCCTCTTATTCCTCCAAACAAGAAGCAAAACAAAATTTAATATTCCAATTAGCTATATGCTAATTTAGGAATATTAAAATCCTCCCCTCCCAAATGTTGCTTGTCCCCAAGCAACTGCAAGGATAGAATTGAAGAGCCTCTCCTCTTCCTCCTGTAGCATCCTCATATGATAAAGTCCTCCAATGAACAAGATGTTGTCTCATCAATAAGTCCCCAAGTTTCTCCTCCCAAGTGTACAAGTTAGCTTTTGGTGACAATCCCAAATAGCTATCATCATGAAGAAGCAGAATATCCATGGAGTCAACTATATGTGGTCCAGAGGTCTCCTTGAGGCATGGAATCAGAAAATTATTGGGAACCATCATTCCCACCTGAAAATCCCACCCCCAAGCTATCATCCATACAAAATGAGCCACCCTCCAAAATGGTAACTCATAGAAATACTCCTCCACCTTAGGCTCCTACAAAGTAGGTGGGTTGCATTGCTGAACTTGATAGACCAAATTGTCTATCCCATGCTGTCTCTCTCTCCACTTATGATAAGTGTAGAGTAGCTGTTGATTTTGGGCTGCAATAATGTTGCCTTCAAGAGGCAAGAAGAAAACTGGATCTTCAAAGATCCTCTCTCTAGAGTCATGAATCATGCTAGCCCAAACCATCCCATATATGATGAATAGGACATCATCACCATATGGCATCCAAATGAGAAAGATACTGAAGGTTTCATGTAGTGCTGGAAAATACCAACAACTTCTCAAGTGGTCATAGTGCAGTTTTACTAATTGCAGTTTTAGAACATGATGTGGCAAGTTGTCTCCCAACGAATTGCTAGTTGCACTGTCATCTCATCTACTAGTAAATGGAAAATCACATTATGTATCAACTGAGCATACAAAGAATAGTACAATACTTTCCCAAGGCCATATAAGAGTTGGCTATCCCCATCACTAATTTTGGTGCCAAAATGACCATGAAGCCCAATTAGAGGCTTACCCTCTTGTGGAGCAATGCACTGTCTAGAGATGGTAAGAGAATGCATATATTGTGTTAGATAATCAATAAGTGCAAAAACACAATTCTTACCATGTAATGAGAGTAGCTTGATAATAAGATCCATGAATGAGCCCTCCATAGTGGTATGACATATCTCCATGAAAAGGAATGAACCATGTGCTACATGCAAAGCCTTCTTCTTATGCTTGGAGATCTAAGTCAAGAAGATAATATCATGGTAATAGATGTTTCCATCACTCTCATCTCCTACTTGTCCATCAATTGCATCATATGTGAAGTGATCCTGGGAATACTCCATCAACAACCTCAAGCTCCCAAGTGACAGCATTGTTGGCCTTTGTAATAAGGCTCTGTCATCTCATAGCCCCATTCTTTGACATGCCAAATGCCAAAGTCATCTAACATAATGCTGCTATATATGGGAGATCTCTTCCAAGGTGGAAGTACCTCCTAATCCTTCAAAGCTAAGGAGTAGCCCCTTTGCACCATGATTGTGCCACCATCATCTACTCCTGCAACCTCATGCAAGGTATGGGAGAAAATCAGCCCATACTCTCCCAAGAGTATCCAAAGCAACAACAACTCTTGTTGCCTCCTCACACCATCATCATACAAGCCATGGAGTAACATCATGATGATTGACTTGTATAATGCCCCATACAACCAAATCTTCTGCTGCCAGTACATATGGGTGCCATGCAATGCGTCAAGCCATAACATACCTTTTGACAAAGGATATGTCACATGATGGCCAAACTCTTTCAAGAGTAGCCAACACAGCCTTGCCTCCTATTTCCCTATGTCATAGATCTGCAAGTGGCTTTCCAGCCTCTTTCTCATCAACATCACCCAACCAACCAATGGTGAGTGTCTACTATCATGCTCCCAATGGGTATTTCTCCAATGGAGAATACCATCCTCCCAAATCAGATTTCTATCTTTGTAATTCATGGGATGTTGAAGTAAAACCTCCTAGAGATCTCCAAATGAAGACCACTCATCAGTGACCAAGTTGACCCCATAAGGATCCAAATAAGATGTAGGAAAAAACTTCTCATCAAGATGTGAAGTGCTCATCAAGAAGTATCCATCATAATAATGGAGGATGTCATCCATCATAAGATGTCCTCCATCAATCATCTACCTATCCAATGTCACACAAGTATAATGGTCATCAGAATGCCCCAATAATAGTTGGGCCCCCAACTCATCACTGCTGCTCAATGACAGCACTGTTGATCTCCATGGTGGTGCATATGATGTCTCATGCTCATGCTCATTGCTGAACATATAGTTCTACATTGGATTGTTTAGGACAAGACTCATCCTATCCTCCAAAAATCTACACTCAAACCCCAGGAGTTGTGTGCATCTCAACAATGACATACTAGGATGAATGTACATCTCCTCCTTGAACAAATCAAGGTTCCTCATCGCAATGATAGTCTACTGCTCCAAATCAGCAATGTGCTTTGACCCTAGGTCATGTATTTGCCCTGATAGCATGTTTCCACAATCCTCCATATGATGTGATGTAATAATAGGAAATGGAATTATGTGCATACCTTGGTAAAGCTTGGGAACATCTTGTACTGCTACAAGGGTTCCTTCCTTTGGTGTGATGACTTCCCCAACTACTGATGATGATGGATGCTCCTCTATGGCTGTATCAACGCTGGTATAATTCTTCTCTTCCTCATGCATCTTCATAATAGTGCATGGGACTCTAAATGTCAAGGGATCAAGACCACTTTGCAAAGGTGCAAGTGTTCTCTCTCCTGATGCAAGTGCTCCTGCAGAAAGTGGTGGTGGAAGTTGCTCCTCCTCTGGTTTTCTGCTATCAAACTTCTTGATAAACCTTTGAGTAAAATATGCATATGCAATCACTTGTGCATGACTCAAATGGCTGAACCACCAAGTGTTGGCTTCACCCTCAAGGTGCAGCGTTGCAATCTCAACAACCTCTTTCTCTACCACTGAATGTAGCAAAAAAAATGCATCCAACTTCATTCCCCAAGTCCTTGTTGTGCATTTGCATGACCCATCAAATGTAGCCAATATAAATCTATTGCTGCAAGGTCTTCTTTCTTCTTTGAGCTGAATGAACTGTGGGAGAGTTAGAGTCTCCTTGAAAGCCTTTGATTGAGATTTATATTATGCAAGATACTCACTTAGAATCTCATGATCTAAGTGTCCTCCGTCCCCATGCCTTTTGTCTTCTTCTCCAAAAGAAAAGGGCATAGTATGTTTCTTTGGAGCTCTATGCAATATCGGTTCTTTCTACTGATAGGAATTGCATGGACCTTCCTCATCTTGAAACCCTAGTGTGGTTTCATTGCTTTTCTCCACTTTTCTTTGCTTGACATCCTTGGTGAGGTCCCTCATAGATCTAAAAAGAGATGAGATAAAACTCATTCTTTCCATCATTTTGATCTCTTTCTCCTTCTTATTCTCTTGATAGCATAATGGCTGAGATCCATAGGCTGAGCCTAGATTATGCTCTGATACCACTGTAATATTCCCAAATAAGAAAAGCAACAATATAGTGCATAATCAAGGAAATAACAGTGTAAATCAACACATCCGAAATGGAGACCAATATGGTTTCATAACATTATGTATAAGAACATAAAATTAGTACAAAATAGTGAGGCATAAGTCATATGAAATGAGGAAACAGGCCTCCCATAAAAAATCACTCCCAAAGGTGAGATGCTGCTACAATACAAAATGCCAGAGAGCTATTACAACACAGTCATAACATGCATAACTATAGCTTGAGATCATAAAATGATACAAATATAATTATATATGCCTCAACAGAGGTTATGCAAATAGATCTAGGCCCTATATCACCTTTCCGAGACAACCCAAGAGGGTTTCTGGAAAATGCACACAATGTGCCAATATAAGCTGCAGCCCTAGGGCTGAAGGTATATTGCAACAACAGAAATGAGAAGATATGGCTGAAGTTGATGTAGAATCCTACATCTCTTCTCCAATAGATCCCCCGGATGAAATGATGCCTCCTCCACTGAAGAAATCACCTCCCAAAACATACACTTCAACCACCCCTGCAACTCCTCCCTAAAATAACGTAGATATGGACTGAAATTGCGTTGTAGGGGATAAATACTCCTTGGAATGATGCCAAATATGTCAATAAAGCCTAAGGGGCTTCTTTACTAGCCTTCCAATGGAAGGAAACCTTCCTCCACTGCAAAAATAGCTTAGAAAACACCCAATGCAAACCTCCACTGTTGCACCCTGCAACACAACACAATACTCTGCAAAAACTACGTTGTACAAAAAATATGGAGCTTGGCCTGATGCCGAATAGTGGAAAATGTAGTGCAATACTGTTCCAAGAGGCCTCTCAAGGAAAGAGGTTGGATTCTCGACCAGGAACACCCTGTGCTAAACAACACTTGAAATCTTAGCTAAACAGTTGAAGAGAGCAACTAGTTTAAACATACCACATACAAAATAATAATCAAAACATGAATGAATATGGCTGCCATCCTCTTTCTTATATAAGTTGTGAGCTTCCTAACCCTAGGCCCACTCATTTAAGGTGCTACTTCCATGCAAATAGTATCCAACCCAAACTGCGTTGTCCCTCATTAAATACCACTCCTCCATAATAGCATTGTTGATTTGATCAAAGTTGACCCAGTCTTCATGATCCAGTCCCCTTTCACACCTAAGGGTCTTCAATCCAGCTTTTTAGATGACCTCCATTCACACTAGGAGTGTCTTTATTCCTACTAAGGAGATTTATGGGTCTTCATACCCTCTTATTCCTCCAAACAAAAAGCAAAACAAAATTTTAATATTCCAATTAGTTGTATGCTAATTTAGGAATATTACATTAGACTTGCTACCTTCTACACCATGAGTCCTCAACTGATATTTCTAAAGTCTTGATGAGCATGACCTAAAATTTCAGTTGACACATAGTTAATGGTGCTTTTTTCTTTGCAAATCTGGAAGGCTTTGTAGTATGACTACATTCACTTCAACATCATTTTCCTGGGCTCTGACAATATTCTCATTATTATCCTTGTAGCTCCTTAACTCAAACCTTAGAATTCTAAGGGAATCCATCTAGTGAGGAGAGAATCCCTCTCTTCTTTTCTCCACCGAATCCTTTTCATGTCCATGTTGGGATCTATCAATGCTATATTATGCCATTCTACTACTCATTCCTTTTACTCTTTTTTTTTTTCACTTTAATGTATTATTATGTGTTTTAATATACATATCATTGTTAGCTAATCAAAATATCAATAATCATATTTACCATCACCTTGTATCAACTGCAATAAGCCTACTGATATTTGGCTATTTGAAACACCAATTCTCAAGTTGGCATGTCTGTTAGAATATAGTAATCTTATCAAAATCAATACTTTCATACCACTCAAAGTCCACAATCAAAATCTACAATCAACACACATCAGCAATCATTGTCATTATTGCACTTAAGGAGAAAGTTATAAGAATCATCCTTTTAGCCCTCCTCGGCCCAAGTGCAAAGCATGTTGCTCTTATATTGCCCTATAATGGACTCTAACATATTATCATACTGCATTAGAGTCCAACTATGTCTCTAGAGGTCCAGTATTGAACTTTTTTTCTCTAATAACACCCTGTTATGATCCCTCCCACCCCCTAGACCTGACTAGGTCGAATGGGAGGTGTTACTTTGTTTTAACCAAACCTCCATTGTCTTGATATAGAAATGTGGTTACAAAATTTCCTCCTCCAAAATAAGAGGAAATAACTTTAGATAATGTTATCGCATTCAACTCGTTGAGATAATTTTGGCAATGTAAATTTTATCCCAATCCTATATCTGAATCAAAAGATATGCCCATTTAAATTTTCACCATTAAACCCTGCCACATTGGTAGGTACCTACCACATGGTACCTACATGGTACCCACATCTCACTTAGGTGATTCCACATCACCACTGAAATACAACGTCGCCATGGATAGGTCCATGTAGCATTCACCACATCATCTAACTCCTTGGGCCAACAAGACTGGTCCTCAACGTGTAAAGTCATCAATCCATGTTATATCTGGCCTATTAGAAGTATAGCGCTTCAACAAACTTTCACATGACAAACACTCTAATATCCCAGACCTCTGAAATAGCCTCCATCCATGCACACTCCGAGACTTGACCCACATCTAGATTGCCCATGCTTTCTCCTTCACACTTACCTTGGGTATCCCAAACTTCCATACATTTGGTTTAAATCTGCCCTGCACTACCTATAGTTGCAAGGGACCCACCAAAAAATTCTATTCAATCTAGCCTTCTATGGAGTCTAGTCCCAAAATCCACACAAAACTAATCCTCAAGGACCCCATGCTAGATATACCATATTCGGTCCAGCTATTACCCGCATTAAACTAATTTTGGAACATTTGAAATCTGAACCCATGATGTTATAACTCTCACATTTCCTCTCAAACGACATGACTTTGGGACTTGCTTATACTAACTAATATTACCTCATAAATAAGTAAAATTCCACCTTAGCATCCCATAACGACTCTCTGGGTTTTCTTCAAACATTTCAGGGAATTAACCAAGTGTACTTCAAGAGCTTGATTCTACCCAAAACATGCATCACCACAAGAATTCACATTCATAAATCAATACCATGAACTATAAGTGTTGATCGTGATAGAATAAATTCATAAATATATGAACCTGCCTAGCGCACAAGCATCGTTTCCAAGCCAAAACCATGGCTATTTTACTCTGTAGTTCTGACTACAACAACACCATACTTATCCAATATGTCCTAAACAATTCCATCATGCTTATGGGCATACTTAGGCATAAATTCTCCATTTCATTCATTTATCAAAATTTTAAGAAAGAAAAAATCATTTACACACAACGAGGATCCATGTCAACTCATAATAGGTCACATACCATCCTTTTAACAACAAAGCTTTATATACTCAATCTCAAAGATCCTCTGATATCTATATCATGCAGACTATGGAAATTCACACCACAATAATTAAACTTAGCTCTTAAACAATAATCAGAAATCATGCACATAGTTAAGAATATGTTAATAGTTACAGGGATTTGCAAGTCCCTCATATTCTAAGCACAATCTTGTAATACATCTCATTGCAAACATCGATCGGAATAATCATTACCCTATTAAAAACACTCATACATTATTCATCATATAAAAAAAAAAAAAATGTTCATGTGCAAAAAACTTACACATAGATACAAGTAGCAACTTATGTTATCAGTTAAATGACTGGCAACTAAGAGAGGGACTTCAAGTCTCCTCCCAACCATAGGACAACTGCAATATTTTTTTTTCTTGGATTTAACCACCCTTGAGTGAGATTTAGAGTCTAAGGACTAGTGAAGTGCTCGAGGAAAATTCACACTAGTCATTCCTAACACGAGGAATCCAGAGCACATAGTGCCTCCACCTACAATCTAGCAGGAGTGTGGAAAACACATTGTCTCCACCCAACAATTTCACTTGAGGGAATATATAGAACATAATGCCTCCACCTGCAATTCAAAAAGAGTCCAAAGGACACAGTGTCTTCACCCACCAGATACTTACATGGGTCCAGAGTCCACAGTTTCTCCACTCGGTTCACACTACAAAAATCCAGATCCCATAGTATCTCCACTTGATTCACACTATAGGAATACAGAGCTCATAGTGCCTTCACTTGCAATCTAGCAAGAATACAGAGCACACCATGCCTCCACCTGATAACTTTCAGACGAATCTAAAGTTAACCTCAAGGTCTACACGCGTGGAAACACTAAAAGAAGTCCCAAAATACCCGATGTCTCCACTTGTTGAGCAAGAATCTAGAGTCCACTGTCACTCCACCTTCTCAACACCACAACTATATCCCGAGCTTCAACTGATCTATTTCCAGTGTTGTACATGCACTACTGCTATTGCAATCTTATTTTGCAGCGCTATCACTACCTTGATCTCTCATGCTTTTCTTAGCATGCTTATTGTTAATGCACACTCACATTGACCCATTTCCCGAGTCCCTATGGTGTGACAATGTTTTCACTTTCTTGTCCCTGAAATGCTCGAATTTCCCCCCTGGCCTCACTGCTCTATTAGGATTCTTTCTCCTCATCCCCCAACATACTCTCATATACCCTTTTTCAGTAACATGTTGACTGAGCCAACACATCCCATGGGGGTAAGAGTAGCTCGTCCTCTTTCCCATACACATATCAATGTTTGTACCAGTTTACATTCAATTCATCAAGGAGATTGATGGCCAATTAAATGCCACTTTTGAGCTTGGTTATTTCCCCAAGTAATTCCCAATCAGCTTCTCCCAAAACACTGAATCCATGTCCTCTCTCTCATTCTAGTCATTTTTACATTCACATTTATTCACAATTGTACATAAAAAAAATTACAAGAGGGGTAACCAAAAACGTTTATCACATTATGAGGGTAAATGAATGAAATAACTCTCTTTCTTGTTGTTGTTGTTGTTGTTAGGGACTTGTTTATCCTCCTAAAAAATCATGTAAATCTTACTCCACTATAATCACACTTGAAAAGATCTACTATCCATGGGATATCAACCATATCAAAGGAGGATGCTAAGATACCAATGTGGACATAGTCATTGAGTGAAAATGGTATCAATTTGTAGTTAATTTATTTTGTTTTTTATTAGCTGCTAGTAAGATAGATTATGGGAATTAATACCAACAATTTTTGAAGTAAGAAAACTACAATACTTTTAGATTTCATTGCTTTAAACAATTGTGTTTTATGTTCTTTGTGCTTATAGCTCTATAATATGAAAATGGAATGCATTGCCACTTTTCTTTTTTCCATGTTTGTCATGCTCCCACCTTTTAGCATGAAGGTGAGAATAAAGTTTTCGATTCCTTTGACAATTCCAATCAATAATTAGTTCACGAAAAGGGAACATGTGATAAATTGGATTTAAACCTACATGGAGAGGATAACGACTCTCCTCTCTACCACATTAAAATTCATTTACATAAATGTATTAATGTTAAATAAAAAAACCCACACCTTTTATATAAAATACTGCTTGTGATATATTTACATATATGTCATATTTGGAAAATATAATTCTTACTTGTCTTAGTTGTGATGCTTCCTATGTACAGAATTTGTTCCTAGTATTTGGGAGTTTGTTGAGGTCTAATTGGTTGAAAGATTCTCTTGAACTAGTTAGTTTCCTAGATTGGTGTGTAGTTCAGATATTCACTCAACCAAGAGATTGTATGTCCAAAATAGATTAATTATCTAAAAACATAATTTCTTATATTTATATTGTATTATTATTTAATATCTAATATAATAAAGTTATAGAAATACTTTTAAACCCCAAATACCCACCATAAATCTATCTCAAAATTATTTTAATTATAATTTTTCAAATCCTTATCATAATAACAACAATATTTTTTCTCTTTCCTTTTGGAAGAAGAATTAAAAAAAAAACACAAGTCAATGATTTTATTGATATAAACTCACTCAAAGGGCCTTTCATCAATTTAAAATAAACACGTCTAATTGTTTAATTTGTTAGTACAAATGACTCAATATGAACATTGAGAGGTTTTATTGCGTGACTTCATGTCTAATTGTTTAATTTGCAAGTACAAATGACTCAATATGAACATTGAGAGGTTTTATAGCGTTACTTCAGCGTTTTTAAAAATCACTAAAGACTTATAAGAAGGTGAATTAAATATATTAATTTTTAGTTGAATTATTTATAGAGAAATGTGAAGTCTCTTTTAATAGTGTTGATTTTTTTTTAATCAAATAAAATTAATTTGAAATAAAAATATAATTAAAAAAAAAAAAAAATTAATATAAATAGTTTTAAAATAATATAATATTAAATTAACAAAGATTTTATATATAGATATAATATTTTTAAGTAACTTTATTTATATATAGATTAAATCTTATTTATAATTATATATAAAATTTTAAATTAAACTAAATAATTTTTTTCTTTAGGTTTGATAGACCAAAGATTGATTGCACTGGATGTTAACTATCATCATAATATATCATATCAAATATATATATGAAAAAGAGTTGTTTATGGAAATTAAGAAATATTTACAAAAATCACTATTAAATTTTCTTAAATTTTTATTAAAATTTCTTTTTTTTTCCAGAGAAAAAAACAATCTAATTAAACTAGACCATTTTAAAATCATAAATTAATTAATTTTCATAAAGAAAACTAAAATTGATATTCATTACCGAATATGTTCATCGTGATAATATTATTTATGTTCCATTTTCCGAAAATGAATTATGCCACCGGTGAATATGAAAGATGAGTACAATGTACGAATTTTTTTATCACTGAAATGAAACCAGGTGGGGCCTTCATAATATTAAGTCAAGCAATTGCTCTCAAATTTAAAAGAACACAATAAAAATTAATTTATCATATTTATCGTGACATCTCATGGAAAAGTTTCGAGAACACTTTGAAAATCATGTTTGAGGAATATCAAGGCAGTTTGGAGTGAGTTTGGAAAAGTTTCTAGAACACTTTGAAAACCATGTTTGAGGAATATTAAGACAGTTGTATGTTTACTATTTATTCAACTGGCCACGAGTGTGAAGTGTCTATGGCTTTGTTGTAAACTTTTATGCTGTTAGTATTATTGTTTTAATTAATATTTACAATTGATATATATTCTTTAAATTTATTTTCCAAATTCTGTTTTCATATTTTAATAATTTATTTATGATATTATTTATTATTTAAATATTTTAATACGTAGATAGATGTATTTTTATTGAAAGTTGTTAAGTTAATAGAATTTTTTATTGGAAGTTGTTATGGGAGTAGGTTAATCATTTGATGTTCTATTTTTTGTTTTTTTTAATCTTTTTCTTGTTGGTCAATCTTTTTTGGCAACTTCGACTTTCTTTGTGACGTTGGTTGTCTGTCTCGGGTCTCATCGTTCCGTTATTTGACACTCATTATCATTATCCATGTATCTACCATGCCATGGATCCATTAAATCGATGTTAATGAATTCGATTTGAAATTTGAAACAGTGGCGAGAATTGAAATTTAAATCTCTTCGTTCCTACTACATCATCTCGTAGGTTCCAGGTCCAAGGTAAGTTGTGTCTCCCTCTAGGCAAGAAGGTTCTTCAATCAACACCGAAGAACAAGAACAACTGGAAAATGGGAGCTTTCGCACGAAGATGTTCTAGCAGTTACTCCATTTCCTGTTGACGAATGACCTAGATTCCCAGTGTTGCGCTATGGATAGAAACAACTGATACACACATTGTCATAGGTTGACCCAACCATTTCTATTCCAGTCGCTTCCAAAGGAAAAAGGCCATGGATCTAGAGTATTGAGTAGGGAACGAAGTGTAGTTAAATAGGTCCCTTCTTTGAACACAATGGAGGGTCGGATGCAAGGGAAGAACGGGGTTAAAATCCTAAGCCCTCTAGCTGAGGTCGTGAGGGTTGACATGTGAAAAACAAGCTCAGAGCCTCCACATATTGGTCTCGGGTATGCGTCTAGAAGGCAGACTGTGAATCTATGCAACGCCTTTCTTCACAGATTATCAGTGTCAATTGGTATTATATACGTTATTATATAGCAAATGGCTCACAAACTCATCAGAAGTCATCGAATGCATCAACTCTTTGCATTTCCACTAAAATGTACAACAGGTAGCATTGGCTCTAAAAGAATTTGTTGCTACCCATCCATTTCAAGGTGGTGGGACTTTACTAACAATAGTAAGTGTCATAGAGAAATATAAATAGTGACTTGAATGTGTCAAGCCAGCGAGCGCCGCAGGAGCAGATGGGTCATTGTCAGCGGTAAGGGAATGAATCAAGACAATCAGCGTCGTGAACCACACCAAAACTTGCACACAAACTCCCAAGTGATAACTCATGCCAGATCATCCTTAAAATCAGGGCCATCTTGCCAATTGAACCTACTTGATCGGTAAGCCACACCACGACTTGGACTCAACAAATTGTTGACGAGGATGAATACCCTGTTCTTGTTATTCATCGATTTTTCTTCTTCATCAATTTGAGGTAGGTGGGAATAAGGAGTAGCTCTTAGAACGTTGAGGCTTTTATAGATCAACATGATGTGTTTAGACTTCAATTTTTTCAAACAAAAAGCGCTATATGAAAATTACCTCAATATTTTAAACTCTCTACTTTGTAGCAACTTCATGGCTCAAACTGCTTTGGGGCAACTTCGTTGCTCAAACTACATTGCGGTTACTACTGAGGGATAAAATTGCAAGACTTAAACATGAAATAAATTAGATTCATATTCATGCAAACATTAGGACACTTTTATAAGGAAGTAAAAACACTATTATGAGCTAAATGGGGAACCAATTATTTTATTCTCATATATTCATTTTTATGAACAATGCATTTTTATGAACAATGCAGTTCCATTTTATTGTAATGTAATCATATCTCATTAGGAACAATGCAATCTCATTTTAGTGTAAGAATATCTCATTTTATTATAAGAATTTATTGTGAATTTTGTACTAATGTTAATAATCTGCGAGTTATTTATTATCATATTTTCATTTTTATGAAAAATACAATTCCATTTTATTATAAAAAATTATTGTCAAATTTGTACTTCAATTAGTAATCGTTGAGTTATAATTATCATTAAAGATAGAGTAGTATAGGTATATATTTTTAATAAGAAGTATTAAAAGAAAGTGACATGTATATGGTGCATTTATTTTATTGCAATCATAAACATAATAATTGCACATTTTAATCTTTAATATAGGAAAAAATAGTAACATGAAATTACATTAAAGACATTAGTTGTTTGACAATGTCTAGTTGGTGTGTCTCATTTACTATACTAGTTGTGATGATATTTCTTAATGTATTTATTTATTTGAAGATTTTTTATTGAGTTGGAGTGTTTTTTGTTTTATTCCAAAATGTCTAGTTGGTGTGTCTCATTTACTATACTAGTTATGCTGATATTTCATAATATATTTATTATTCGAAAATTATTTATGGAGTTAGAGTATTGTTTTAATATAAAATATAGGGTAAAAGGCTCTTCAACTCTATACACATATTGCAAACTGTTAAAATTATTAAGTAATATGAACTCACCACTAGTAGTTTATTTCTAATTGCACTAACCTCATTCCTTGTTTAATTTGTTTATATTAATAATCATACTTATTAGACGTAGTTATTATCAAAATTTATATAATCATACTTATTAGACCTAGTTGTTATTAAAATTTATTTTAAAATGAAACAAGAATTCCAAAAATCTAGTACACCTTATTCACCCATGTTTACCAGGTGTTCACCCATGTTTACTAGGTATTAGGCAAATGGCCAAAGTGTATTAAACTTCAATTAATTAGGTAATATGATGGCCAAAGTCTGTTTTTATGTAGATAGGTATCTTTTTATTGAACTTTATTTTATGGTCTATATTTTAGTTGTCTCTTTACACTAATGGATGCAATTTCATATATTAACTAGTTTGTATCTCTAAATCTATGTTTTCCTTTTGCAATTATATAATACAACCATAAAATTACCATGCAAATTATAAAATAACAAATGGCATCATATGAATACATGTTTATCTTATCACATTTACCTAATACAATTATGAAATCATCATTCAAGTTATCAAATAGCAAGTGACATCATGTGAATATATGGGTTATTGTTGTAGTATATAACTCCTATTTGTCTTATATGTGTGTGATCATATTTATTGAGTTTAGTGGTCATTATTAGGTAGAGTTATAGTCTCTACCACAAGCAGTTTGTTCCTATTATTTAGGAGGTTTTTGAGGCCTAATTGGTTTGAGAGATTCTCTCCAACTAGGTAGCTTCTATTTCGGTGTGAGGTTGAGGTATTTGCTCATCTAAAGGATTGTGTATCTAAGATAGTTTCACTATTTGGAGACAATTATAGTGTATCTGTATTTATATTATTACATTGTTGAATACAATGGTTGGTGTATTTTTGTGTGTAATAATTTCTACTCTCCTGCATCTTAACATGGTATCAATGTAGGTCTCAATTTGACTCCCTCATGAGAGGGCCCAATTACATGCGAAGAGTATAGTAGTGTTGTTTGCGGCAATGTTTGTTTGTCCATTAATGCATTAGGGTAAAGTAGTTGCTTTTAGGAGAGGATTTTCCATTAGAAAGAGATCACGTGCCTACTGATCATCAAGTTCCACGCTTGAGTATAAAGAACTCAATATATGTGTGAAGGATCATGTGTTTGACTATGTAGGTCCATACAAGAGGAAATATTAAGGAGATATGCTACTGAGTTTATAGTGGAGATCATTTGAAGAAATATTAGGGGAGCCTACACATATGTTACATGCCCATTACGGAGGATAATCTAGAGGCTATTGTTCATGATGGAGATGGGCATGAGGTTTTGTCCAAGTATGATCACAGGAAGCCTTACTACATTGGCAACATATCAGTCTCTCATTTGCAAAATATATTCTTTTCTTAGAGTATGGCTTATGGGGAAGGCATATTTTCCATTAGCTATCCTCTGACAAAGTCATTGGAGTTTATGCATCAAAATTATCCTAATTTGTATGTGAGCAATTATAGAATACATGCCTACATTTTTGAGTTGAATGTGCCACTTACAAAGGAGCTTAGCTTTCATTAGTATGATGTATATGGTAATATTTTACGATTACTAGTAGCCCATCCTTTAACTCCCATGGTGTCACCACCAGTTGGATGTTATGGAAATCATATTCCCCAACATGACTGAATTAAGGGAGTTGTTGCATTTAAAAAAAGATGTAAAATTAGATTTATATGGAATAATGCAACAATGCAACAATGCAGTTGTTATGATAAAGTGTATGATTGACCTATATTATTCTCATGGGGTTATGCAATTCAAATCCTCAAAACCATATTTTCCCTCGTGTTGTAGATGCCCTCTAGGACATTCTTAAATTAGCATATACGATCAAACTTTACAACACATGCTTTCAATGCCATGCTTGTGGCTAGACATCCATGTCAAAAAAACTTCATATTTTAAGGATATACTATGATCATGCAAGGTGGAAAATTATAAGTAGTTATGCTAGAGATCAAGTAAATCATTCTCAATGTAGGTGGAGAATACCTTCCCTAGAGATCGTAGATTTGATTCAGTTTGTGAGGTAACCTAATACATTATTATGGAAGTCACCGTGGTGAAATAACTATGTTTCTAGAGGCACTCTACTGGGAAAGGATTGACAAAGGCAAGTGTCTCGAATCCATAAAAAATATTTGAAAGTGATATTGAGCTCCCATGTAGCACGAAAAACATATGTAAGTTTTTGTCTCTCATATAATTCCATGCTTCAACCTTGTGCTACAATGGTTTATCTTTTCATGTGAAGGAATTCTTGTTATGCTAGTGGAATTATGTTGGCAAATGAAATGATGTTGCATTCAATCATTTTGGCTTTTCCTCCATGTCATTTTGTGTTTCTAAGGAGTTTTTGACAGTTAGATGGTAAAAATGGTTTGTATTTGAAGGGAAATTACTTCTTTGAAACATTAATTCTAATTTTTCTTGTGCCTAGCTTGAGAATTTATGATATTTCATGGTTAATTGAGAATCTCAAGAATGTTTGGAAGTCACTCAAGGTCTATCTCTAGGGTTTTACCCATGTAAGTGTTACTTCTTAGCAAATGTCCATAGTGTGTCTCCTATTATCTATGAGTTTGGAGCTTTGGTTTACTAAGATTGTGAGAAGATGGACTACTCTGAGACTTAAGCTACACATAACTTGTTAAAGGTACGTGAAGAGGCTATTTGTGCTTTGAGCACAAAACTAGACTATTTTTTGTCACATTTTAACAAAATGGAGAAGTCGCGGAGGCAACAATGGGATCTGGTAATGTCAATTTTGTTGTAGAAAACAACGTGAATCTCAATCTTAGAGGATGAGGTCAAGGAAATCTAGAAAAAAACACAATCTAATCACATTCCTAGTGCCATTATTTTTCATCATCCCATTCCAATGTAGGTAATGCATAAAGATTCTTTAACATCTATGAAATTTTTTCTTTCTCTTCCCAAAAAAATAGATTCATGTTAATGTTGATATACCAAAGAATGTTAGTTACTCTGATGGGTCTTCAGTTTCAGTTTTGTATAGAAGTCTTGTTCCCCAAAGCATCTCTATTTTCTCTATGTAGTTTGGTATGGGATATAGTGATACCTTTATAAATATGGGGCTTGTGAAAATGTAGAGGAAGACCATCAAAGATGTCGTTGTCCTATAAGCTTAACCAATAACCATATAAGGTAAGCATAACCATTGTTCTAAGAATAATGCAGAACCATAACCATTGGACCAAGGAAACTATAGAGCAAAACCAGAGCAAATATATATGTAAAATATTAACAATGAAAGAATCATTGAATGCTTAATCCCAAATAAATACAAGTTGCAGTCCATGTAGAGAAGATTCTATCTATAATTCAATAGCGTCTTCACATCTTTGGCAGGGGTCCAATTATCTGTTTAGACGGGTAAAGGTTTGGCAGGATTTCAAATCTTTTGAGAGGGGTAAAGATTATCTTGATATAGAACTCATAATTCCAAAGGATGTATAAAAATATGTGTGTTTTGGGAGATTAATGTATAGAATTGATCGGAACATCTGAGATTCAATATGATCGGTAGTTAAACAAGAACTTCCATGCTACTACAACTCCTCAATATTTGACTGCAATAGATCCCGAAGCTTTGGCCGGAACTCCTCAATGCTCTCCAACTTTGGCTTCCAGCATTTGCCGACGTTCAATCTCATCCGGGCCAGCGCCATTGACAGCTCCGAATCATCTTCCAAATTCAGCTTCGCCACCACAAGCCGCTCCTCCTGCGACCCACTAATTTGTTTCCCCTCCTCCAATAAGTATGCATCAGTTTTCAATTCTGGCGGGACGGGACGCATGATGCCATCAAAGAGAGGGAGTACGCCGGAGCTCTGTCTGTTTTTAGCTTTCATAGCGGAATTGGCCTTCAATGCCAGGGAGGCCATGTCAGTTCCAGAGAGTACGGAGTGCAGCTTGGGCATGGGCAGAACAAAATAGAGATGTCCCAAATCCAATTCTTCGTCTGCCATCAGAGGATTAATGGTACGCCCAATCTGCAAGCCTTTGGCGTGGCATACAAAGTGGTGAGGATTGTCCAGCATCAGATCTGCCGCGTTTATCCGCCTCTGAAAGTCTTGAACGCTGCCATTCCAATGGATGACTTTCACAGTGGTGGAAGGAACACAGTTCAAAGGGCAAGAAATGTAACTGCCCATCCTCAATAGTATTTCTTCTGTGTTTCTCTGTCTCTCTGTCTGTGTACCGATCTGGAGGTAAAGGAAGTGTAATTGTATGCAGCCAAATTTTACTTCTCTGTTCGTCTCTGTAGCGATGGGGAGAGAAAGTGTGTCATTTATGGAGGGCAGATGAAGGGGCCAACTCATTTATGGAGGACTGATCGCATTCGCAACCTGTACATTGTAAACGTGACTGGCAACAGCTCGACTGTCGCGTTAAATGAGGATGAGAGAAAAAACAAAGAAACATCCTCCGCGTGTTTATGAGGAAAGATCCAGTTGGGCCAGACACGAGTCCCACACGCTATAAATGAGTGACGTAGCAACTGTAATGGTTCCAAAATTCTAACGCGCTATCCACAAACCTAACATAACTGACCATTGACTTAGGAGATTTTGGAAGTTAAGAAAGCGACTTTCCTAAGTCGCTGACGTGGATCACATGTGGTTTCCATAGCGTTGTTTCTTTGTAGTTTCCAGGTGATGAGGTTTACGATCAAGAATATTTTTATTTTTATTTTGGATGATTTATAGGTTGATAAGTTTTAATATGGGATGGAAAAATGAATTATTTATTTATTTTTTAAGATAAGGTTGTGTTGTTTGGATGGAGTTTAGATGTTTGGTGATTTTATAAAGTTGCAGAGAAAATTTATAGAATAGTTTAGAAATTTGAGTAAAATTATGAGAAGTTTATACAATTTTTTTTGAAAATTTAAATTACAATTGTTGAACTTCAATATTTTGAATACTCTAAATTTTTTTTATAATTTTGAGTCATAACACTCACAACTCTTTTTTTAAATAGATTCTATTTTCAATTTTTTTATAAAATTAAGTAATCAATTAAAAATAATTTTTTAGATTTATATCTTATAATAAATGTATTTTATCAATTTTTTCTTATAAGAAAAAATTTAAATCAATAACTTACTTAAGACTAATGTTAAAAAACCAACTACTTTACGGCTTATAAATTTAAAAAAATTAATGAAATTTATTGGTTTGGAATTTTGATGCAAAGGCTATGGACAATGTATGAATAGATACCTTGTCATATGTGATCGATATGACGGGGGTGTTTCCAAAACACTTTGACAGACGATCGTGGTATTTATATCATGAAATTAATAAAATTGATAGTTTTTTTAGTTTGACATATGGTTATTTGTGAATACATGTTAATTTAATGATGTGAAATTTTTTAAATTGTAAAATATAACATGTTATTTGAAATCATTTATATAATAATTTAAAATAATTTAATAATAGTTTGTATGAAGGTAAAATTTTCGCTTAATCTAAATATATAAAATAATCTTTTAATGATGAATAATAAAGAGATAGATTTTTACTCATTGCGCCGAGAGGCGCATTCTACAGCCCAGTGTGACCCCGATGTGTAAGTATGTCGGAAGCCAAAAAAATTGTCCGCTTGAACAATAGCTTACATAAACATATAAATGAACAATTAAAAATTTATTAAAAATAAATTTAAACGATATAAACTTAAAATATGAAGAGTTTACTAACACTCAAAAATGAGATATGGTAAATAAATAAAATATGGTAAATATGTAAAAGTATAAATAAACCATAGGTATTGTAAATAAATAAAACCTCTTTTTATATTACTCAGGAGGTATGGTAAATAAATAAAAATATAAATAAACTAGAGGTATGGTAAATAAATAAAACCGATTTTTATATTTACTCAATAAACCACTTTATATTTACAAAAACTCAAAAACAGGTTTTATTTAGGTGAAGCCTATGGGACAAATTATTATTAATACCATGGGCCAAATACCATGGGACAAATTATTAATAATACCATCTGCAAATACCATGGGCCAAATAATATATTTATAAAATAGGTATGGTAAATAAGTAAATATAAAAGAGGTATAAAGAGGTAAGGTAAATAAATAAAAATATATCAAATACGATTAGAAATCAAGATTTAATTATATATGAAGTATAAGGGTCAAATACCATGGACCAAATTATTATTAATACCATGCCAAAAAAAACGTTATTAACCCTAACATTAATATTAAAATATTAATATTATTAAATTTAATATGTTTAGATTAATACAATATTAAATTTATTATATTGTAATATATATTAATATATCATGATATATGATAGAGGTGGACAGATAGGGGGAGTGACAAGGGAGATATGGAGATAAATTGAAGGAGAAGGGAGAAGAGAAATGAAGAGAGAGAGAGTTAGAGAAGGGTAAGAGAGGGAGAGGGAGACATAAAGATGGAGGTGGGAGAGAGATAAGGAGAGAGGGAGGGAGAAGGAGAGAGGATTGGAGGGTAGAGAGTGAGAGAGAGAGAAAGAAGGGGGAAGGGTGAGGGAGGTAGGAGAGAAAGGGAGAGAGAGAGAAGGGATGAGAGGTGGAGGAGAGAAGGAGGGATAGAGAGATGAGCGAGGAAAGGAAGAAGAAATACATAGAGAGGGAGTGACAAGGGGGAGATGGAGAGAGAGTGAGTATGCTTATGGGTGGGATAAAGATACATAGGAGTGATGGAGACAAGGGGGAGATAAAGAGAAAGGAGGAGTGATGGAGACAAAGGGGGAGAGAAGGATAAAGGGATAGAAATAGTAAGATAGTTGTAGAGTGAGATAAAGTGATGGGGAAAGAGAGAGGATTGGAGGACAGAGAGAGAGAGAAAGAAAGAGAGCTGGGGGATCAAATAGAAGGAGGTGAGAGAGGAATGATGAGAGAGAGGAAGAGAGTGATGAGGGAAGAGAGGATTGTAGGAGAGAGAGAGAGAGAGAGAGATGGGGGAAGATAAAGGGATAGAGAGGAAGGAAAAGGGAGGGGACTTGAAAGAGAGGAGGAGAGAGAAATATGGATTTGGAGGGGGAGAGAGGGAGGGATTGAGAGATGGAAAGAGAAAGAGATGGGGGAAGAGAAAGGGAGGTAGGAGAGAAAGGGAGAGAGAGGAAGGAAAGGAGAGGGGACTTGAAAGAGAGGAGGAGAGAGGGAGGGATAGAAATATGGATTTGGAGGGGGAGAGAGGGAGGGATTGAGAGATGGAGCTGGATGAGGAGAGAGGGAGTGAAGAATAAATACATGGAGAGTGAGTAGTGGAGAGAGAGGGGGAGTGACAAGGGAGAGATGAAGAGGGAGTGTGTGTTTTGGGGTGAGATAAAGAGACAAATAAGGAGATATGGAGAGAAGGGGGGAGAGAAGGAGAGAGAGAGGCATATGGTAAAAGAGTTGGAAGGTGAAGATAGAGAGAGGGGGGGGGGGGGAGAGAAATGAAGAGAGAGAGTGAAGAGAGGTAGGGAAAGAGATATGAAGATGGAGAGGGAGAGATGGAGAGGGAGAGAGGGGGAGGTAAGAATAAGGACATAGAGAGTGAAAGGTGGAGAGAGAGAGAGAGAGAGGGATTGATAAAGAAGATGGAGAGAGAGGGAGAAAGGGTAGCAGGAAGGAAGAGAGATAGAAGCGAGAGAGAGAGAGAGAGAGGGAGAGAGAGAGAGAGGAGGAGGAGGAGAAGGAGGGAGTGATAGATATATAGATAGATTGGAGAAAGAGAGTTTATGTTTTGGAGTTGATATAGAGAGATAGAGTGAGATATAGATATAGATGTAAGGTGAAGAGAAAAAAAGATAGATGGAGAGAAGGAGGGAGGGACAGGGAAATTGATAGATATGGAGTGAGAGAGAGTATGTGTATGGTGGGGTGAGATAAAGCGAAAAAGAAGGAGAGATGGATGTATATATAGATATATATGGGGGAGAGAGGGAAGAAGGTTTCCTACAGTAGATGCATTGATTTCAGTGTAGATGGTGATTTCTAATCCTATTTGATTTCTTGCACTAGATGAATTGATTTTGGTGCAGATGTTGATTTCTAATGATATTTGATTACTTACACTAGATGGATTCATTTTAATGTAGATGATTTCTAATCCTATTTGATTTCTTGCACTAAATGCATTAATTTCAGTGTAGATGATGATTTCTAATCCTATTTGATTGATTTCACTCGATGCATTAATTTTAATGTAGATTTTGATAATTGGTTATATTTGATTTCTTTCACTAGATGAATTGATTTCAATGTAGATTATTTTTAATCCTATTTGATTTCTTGCACTGAATGGAGTGATTTCAATGTAGATGGTGATTTCTAATCCTATTTGATTGCTTTCACTAAATGCCTTAATTTTAGTGTAGATGGTGATTTCTAATCTTATTTGATTGATTGCACTAGATGCATTAATTTCAATGTAGATGTTTATTTATAATTAGATTTGATTGCTTGCACTAAATGCATTGATTTAAATGTAGATGATTTAACTAAATGCATTGATTTAAATGTAGATGATTTATAATCCTATTTGATTCCTTGCACTAAATGCATTTATTTCAGTGTAGATGGTGATTTCTAATCGTATTTGACTGCATGCACTAGATGCATTGATTTCAGTGTAGATGTTGGCTTTAAATCCTATTGTCCTACTTGCACTAGACTCATTTATTTGAGTGTAGATGTTGATTTCTAATTATATTTCATTACTTGCATTAGATGCATTGATTTTAGTGTAGATGTTGTTTTCTATTATTATTTGATTTCTTGCATTAGTTGCATTGATTTCAGTGTATATGTTGATTTATAATTTGATGTAATTGGATGTATGATGGTACATTAATTTCAAAGTCATTGGATTAATAGTGTGTGTGCAATGATTTCAATGTAAGCACAACAATGTACATTGATTTTTGTGTTATAGTAATTCAACCTATTAATATTGGAGAGCAAGAGAGACAAGGTATGATGTTTACTACAACAGCTCGAGCTAAATACTTAAATGGTTTACGATTCCAACTGTCTTTTTCAAATAATCAGTATGAAAATATGACAAAACTAACATGGGTGAAAATAAGAATAGTAGAAGAAAATAGTTTGAAATCGATCACAATGAAGACTATTCGTAATTGACTACATTATTATTATCATCTCAACGAACTGAGGTAACTAATCAAATTTAAAATTAAAATGACTCAATAAATCTTAGACATATTTAACATTTTTAAAATGGTTATGTTAATATTAGAAGTATTTACATATTATTGATAAAATTAAGAATATGTTCCTCATATTATCGATAGATTTTCCTTGGTCGCACTGACTGAAACTAGCCTAGATCCATCTTAACTCCGGATCTATCAAGTGCCAAGAGGGATAAAATCTCTCGAGGTGAAAACCTTTCCTCAAGTTTTGAACTCAAAAAGGAGGTTTTCACCTCGAGAGATTTGATCCCTCTCGGCGCTTGATTGATTCGGAGTTAAGATGGATCTAGGCTAGTATATAGTTTAAGATGAAGAATAAAATATATATTTGTTATGTTTTTGGTAGTGCTTATTGTAAATACTACAACGACATATGTTATAAAGTTTTATAGGTAATATGTTTTGTTTTTTAGTGTTTTTGTTAGTTGTGGTTTATATGTTGGTTATGAATGTATTTTATGACACTGAGAATGTATGGTTCTCATCATGTTTTCATTTGTAGATGAATGAGCAAGAAAAATATGATCTAATATAAGATATTGTAGCTAATGATATAAGGCATCAATGCTTCTTACTGATTCTAAGATAAGTATGAGACCCCTATGCTCAGATATGTTGTTTAAACTTGTAGAATGCATATTCGTGACATGTTTAATGAAATGCATGTCATGGCTAGTAGGGGTCCAAACAAGTTTATGTTAAATAATGTGCAAATTGGTATCATTGTTTCTATGTTTCATTCAATTTTTGTAAATTCCATGAAGTTTTGGGTAGCGACTAGGTCCTAGCCTTGGAATTTAGCCTTGAATCTCGTAGTCGCCGCCATAGCACTGGCAGAAAAAGGGTGCAATCACACTCATGCGAGCTCATGGGAGCCACGGGGACCCACAGTCGCTTGGAGGGCTTGGCAAGGGAGCGAATGGGGATCTAGGTCCTTGATTTTCTAAGTTTCTTTAGGGGTTGGTCACCTAGAAAGGTGGGGAAACTCCTCGAGGTTCTATTGGTTGTGTGGATGATCAATTTGGTTTTTTTTTGTAATTCCACTTCCTTAAAGTGACTTGGGAGGTTGAATTAGACCATATTAGCCTCTCATCACATATTTACCCTAGCTGATTGGTTAACTTAGGTAAATGTGGGAGGAGGGTGTTACATAGTGGTATCAGAGTGGGTTTCGTTCTCTTCAGGTGATGTCTGGTTCCATTCTCTTTGGGTGATGTCTGGTTCCGTTCTCTTCTGGTCATTTTTGGTTTCTGGTCTCTTTGTGTGATATCTGAGACCACAAAGTGGTATCAGAGCATGGTTCAACACTTGGACTGGATGGGAGGAATGTGTTTGTCCTGAATACATGTCATTTGCATATGCATACATCATGTTTGTGGACTATGTGCTTGTTTTGTATGCATGGTGGTGGTCATTGTTGCAGTTGTGTCGCTATGTGGAAGTTGATGATGTTGTTGTTGGGATGCGTTAGTCATGAATGCATGTCAGTGTCTTTATGTTGGTATGCATGCATTTTCATGGTTAAGGTTGTTGTCCATGAAGTCATTATATGAATTTTAGGTCATTATGATGCTATTGGTATGTTATGATACTGATGTGTTGGTCGAGATAGAGCAGGAGATGCAGATCATGAAAGTAAAGTTGCATCAATAGAATTTGGGGTAAGCGAAGATCATCATACATGTATTGGATGTTTGGCATGAAGGTATTATAGTTAATGTATTGTTATATGCATTAGGGTTTTACATTTTATTGTTGTTGTGGCTACTGTTATGCAGGAAAATCCCTTCTTCAGAAAGACGCAATCCCTCTAACCTAGTGAGTGGGTCTAGTAACAATCGTGACAAAGAATACAAACTTTCGTAGTTTAACATTGAAATAATACGAGAGAGGGAGATGGCCTACCTCACTCCTTATGCAATCCTTTCCTCGATGTCGATGTTGATCTTTTCGCTTCTAGACTAGCTCCTCATTATAAATTTTGCGTTTGAATACCTGCGATCAAGATCATGCGACAACAACTGAAAGAGACATAGAATATATATTTTTCAAAGTAAACCACATGACAAATCAAGCAGCATCATGCTAAACCAATTAATATTAAAAATTTCATGGAAAGAAAATAATACTTTGTATTATTAAATAAATAAAGTGAAGCTTACAACCAATGCATTGATGTTGGAGGCCTCCTTCGGAATGGAAATCCAAGTCCAAGCCAAGCTCTTCATTCTCTTCTACTTCCTTGTCAAATCAACAACATATAGGTGCAATTAGGAAAAAGAATGGAAACCAACAATTACCAACCAAGACTCACTAGCATGTCACTCTCTTATATCAGAGCTAGAGAGGGTATGGATCCACTAATGAGGGGGAAAGGCCTTATCTCAATGGGAAAAATATTTGGAGATAATATCAAGGGTAAAAAATCAGAGTATTTGACCATATCCTCAACCAACAAGTAACTGAATGTCGTTCTCAAGAGTTCTAGAGGATGAAGCTTCTGCTCCATTTTTGGAGAACTTGCCTAAAGAGGATCAACTTGACTTTATCTCTAAATTCCCATGTTGTCAGCATTGTATATAGGTTAGGGACATGGTGACAAGAAGAAGGATATTTAGAGGAGAATCGTGATGAGCTTTCAAATTAGGGTTTTTTACAAACTTTTGCAAAAAGGATTCAAGGCATTTATCTTTTAGGTCTTCAGGGATATTTTTAATTATGTTATCCAGAATGAATAAGTTTACACAAATTTTGTCACTTTGCGGCATTTGTGACATGGGCGACACAAAAGATGATAATTAGGATAAGAACTGAAGACTGCGACAAAATATTGTGTAACAGATGCTCCCTAAAGCATGAAAATAGAACTAGAAGTGATGGTTGAATCGTGTTATCAGCCATGGAAAGGACTTTGGAAAACCACCGTCAGGAGACCTGCCAATGAAAGGCAATACAATATATGAAATATTTGATATAAGCATGCATAATAACATATTGTTGAATAGGCATAAAATAATCCATGAATCCATGGTATGGATGCAACCATCCGTATGAAATGGATCCACAACATGGTCAAAACCATGCGTATAGAAAGGATCATGTATGCAACCATGAATACTCGATAACTCCACTCAGCCTCGATAATAACATATGTGATTCAAGGTCTTCGTCTCTAGCTCTATATACCCACTGTATGAATCTAACCATGTGAATAGATGAGATGATGTTGAACATGGTTGAAACCACCTGATTACCGGTCAATGAGGTAAATCGTTAACAGGTGTGACAGAAACCACCAATAATGGTGATGGCCCTTATGGTACAACAACACAATCTACAAGTGTGAATGAATGAGTTGAAGTTGAAAACGTGTAGAATCATTCGATTGAGGGCCAATGGTGTGAGCATGTCGTCGAACGTGAAGAAATTTCCATTGAGGCATGAAAGCTCCAAGGTATTGAAAAGGAGTTTCTAAATCACCTTCCTTGATCAAGATCTCAAGTCCATAGGAAGTGATCCATTGAAGGAGGGCCATAATGATTCCCACATCATTGACATGTAAACGTGACTGGAAACAACTCGACTATCTTGTTAAATTACGATGAGAGAAAAAACAAAGAAACATCCTCCATGTATTTATGAGGGAGAGATCCAGTTGGGCGTGACACGCGTCCCACACGCTATAAATGAGTGATGTAGAAATTGTAATGGTTCCAAAATTCTAACGTGCTATCCACTGGTGTTGTAGTTGCCAAAAAACCTATTGGAAGTTAATAAAGTCGTTTTCCTAAGTCGCTGACATGGATCACTTGTGGTTTCCATAACATAGTTTCTTTGCAGTTTCCAGGTGATGAGGTTTACGATCAAGATATTTTTTTCTGGATAAGCTATTTTTATATTAGTAAGGTTGATAAGTTTTATTATTGGATGGAAAAAATATTTATTTATTTGTTAGATATTGTAAATAAAATTGTGTTGGCAGGATTGACTTTAGATGTTTCATGATTTTATAAATGGATTTCATTTTCAATATTATTTTATATGATTAAGTAACCAATTAAGAATAATTTTCTAGAGAAACTAATTAATTTACATCTCATAAATTTAAATATATGTATTTTACCAATATTTTATTATAATATTTAAATCAATAACTTAGTTAAGATTAATGTTAAAAAACCAACTAATTTACATCTCATAAATTTAAATAAATTATTGAAATTTATTGATTAGGAATTTTGATGCAAACACTATGAACAATGTATGAATAGATGCCTTGTCATATGTGATCGATATGACAGGGGTGTTTCCAAAACATTTTGACAAACGATCGTGGTATTTATATCATGAAATTAATAAATTGATAATTTTTTTGGTTTGACATATGGTTATTTGTGAATACATGTTAATTTAATGATGTGAAATTTTTAAAATTATAGAATATAACATGTCATTTAAAATCATTTATGTTAAATAATTTAAAATATTTTAATAATGGTTTGTATGAAGGTAAATTTTCCGCTTATTCCAAATATATAAAATAATCTTTTAATGATGGATAATAAAGAGATAAACTTTTACTCTTTCATATATATATATATAGTTTTCAAATGAAGAATAAAATATATATTTGTTATGTTTTCAACAGTGGTCATTGTAAATAATGCAATGATTTATGTTATAAATTTTCATAGGCAATATGTTTTGTTTTACAGTGGTTTTGCTAGTTGTAGGTGTCATTGAACACCGAAGACAATGCTCCCCCAAGGAAAGGGTTCTCAAACAACTCCAGTTAAAAATCCATATAAAGTATGTAAGACCAAGGTAATGCGACACATTCCAAGTTGAATGTTGGGAAAAACATCCTAGTGGGTGTCATTTCGGTTTATTATGGCTAAGAGGAAATTGGCAAAGGCAATGGAAAAAACATTTGGAAAGACATGAGGTATTAATTGGAAATTTATTTATGAAAATAATGGAAATTAGGAGAAAACGAAGGTGAAAAGTCATAGGTTGCATGTGAGGAGTAAAATGAATGAAAACAATGGAAAATGAAGATAATAGAGGTTTCATTGATAAAAAGGAAGGCTTGTGAGAATCAGTGGGAAATCGTTTTCCTGAGACTCACTTATGGCTCTCTCTCCTATTCTCTCTCTATCACACTCTTGGACACTTAGATTTTTCTTGGAGCACTTTAGCTTTGGATCAAGAAAGGAAAATAAGGAAAATAGGAAGAAACGATCAAGCAAGGAAGAGTAGGATCAAGTAGCTACAATGGGTTTACTTGCAGGTATCGATTTGCATGTGTCGTTTCCTTGCTATATTTGGCATGCATGGCTATGCATGTGTGTTCTTAGTTCTCTTTCTTTCATTGTCATGGATTTTTCCAGGTGTGACAATGTTCTTCAACCTTGCCTTGCAATTTCCAGATATCCATGGTGTGATGGTGTTCTCATGTTTTGGTTGAGTTGGATTGCAAGATGGATTCGAAAATGGGTGAGGTGGATCTCTGAATGAAACAACACATGGCCTAGTAATCCCTGGACCAGACCATGGGTTGCGGTAAATCCAATGGCCTAGTAACCCCTGAACTAGACTATGGGTTGCGATAAATCCAGTATTGTGTTCCTCACTGGGCCTAGGAATCCATGACCAGTGAATGGTGGGATATACTGTAAATCCTAAAGGTGGTTTCCTTTGATCAGACCTAGGAATCCTTGCCGGTGAATGGTGGGATATACAGTAAGGCCTGGAGGGTGGTGTCTCGGTTATGGCCTAGTGATCTATAGAACAGACTATGGATTGTGATAAACCCTAGACACTAGGAGATAGGAAACTTATTCACCGTGTAGGTGGATAAATATGGTGGCATCCATGCTTGTTTATGGCCTAGTGATCTGATGAGGATTGCGGTAAAACATGTTTCTATTGATGAGGGTGAGGTGGTTTAGCCTCAGGAAGCCATGTTTGGTTCTTTTGGTTTGAGCCCCACATTCATGCTTGGAATATGCTACGAGGGTGATTGGCTAAAGAGATTTTTGGCTCACCAATTTATGGTTGGCTAGAAAGTCGTAGTCCCATACCGTGTTGGCTTTTGCATTAATTAATAATAGTCCCTTTCCTTGGTATTTATGTGTAAATTTACTAGATTCTATGTAGCATCTATGGTTGTTGTATCCTCAATATTCCCGTGGTTTATATGTTGGTTATGAATGTGCTTTATGACAATGATAATGTATGGTTCTCATCATGTTTTGATTTGTAAATGAATGAGAAATGATTATATGATCTAATAGATGATAATGTAGCTAATGATATAAGGCATCAATGCTTCTTAGAAATTCTCAGATAAGTATGAGACCCCTATGTTCATATATGTTGTTTAAACCTGTAGAATGCATATTCATGACATGTTTGACGAAATGCCTGTCATGGATAGTAGGGATCCAATCAAGTTTATGTTCAGTAATGTGAAAATTGGTATCATAGCTTCTATGTTTCATTCCATTTATGTAAATTCCATGAAGTTTTGGGTAGTGATTGGGTTCTATCATCGAAATTCAGCCTTAAGTCTCACATTCGCTGGCATAGAATTGGCGGAAAAAGGGTGTATTCACACTCATGTAGGCTAATGGGAGCGATTGGGAGCCACAACCGCTTGGAGGGCTTGGAAAGGGAGTGAATGGGGCTCTAGGTCCTTGATTTTCTGAGTTTCCTTAGGGGTTGGTCACCTGGAAAGGTGGGGTAGCTCATGGAGGTTCTGTTGGTTGTTTTTTGTCAGTTCCACTTCCTTAAAGTGACATGGGAGGTTGAATTAGACCATATTAGCCTCTCATCACATGTTTACTCTAGAGAACCGGTTAACTTGGGTAAATGTGGGAGGAGGGTGTTACAAAGTGGTTTCAGAGTGGGTTTCGTACTCTTCAGGTGATGTCTGGTTCCATTCTCTTCAGGTGATGTTTGGTTCTGTTCTCTATTATGAAACCAGCTCCAAAAATAGAAGAGAAGAGAGATCAACGCCAAAGAAATCAACCACTTTGAGGGGGAAACCTCCAATACATTACATAAATGAACAATTCTTGGATGATTCAAATGACCAAAACCTCCTTTCTATATATAGGAGTCCATGGGGCCGCAATGTAATCCTAGCCGACCTAATAATAATAATGTAAGGGCACAATAATAACAATATGGGGGTTACAGGGGTATAATAATATCAATAAGGGGGTTACACTAGCAACAATAAGGGACTATACTAGTAATATAGGGACCTAACATGCTCCTCTCCTTCAAAAAAGTCTTGTCCTTAATGCTTGAGTAGCTTCGGGTGCTTCTGTATAAAATTCTCATCCTCCCATGTAGAATCTTCAGTGGGTAAGTTCTTCCATTTGATGAGATACTCTGAAATTGATCGATTTCGTAGCTGTCGAGTTCTTGTTTCTGTGACTGCTTTAGGTTCCAATATGGTTTTTCCTTCCTCATCAAGTTCTGGAAATATTGTTTGAACTGGAAGTTTATGCCCTATAACCTTCTTTAAGCATGAAACATGGAAAATTGGATGCACTTGCGAAGAATCAGGAAGCTCCAATTTGTATGCCATAGTACCAATCTTTTGCAACACCTTGTAAGGACCATAGTACTTTGGCGATAATTTATTATCCTTCTTAGCTTGCTTGAGGGACATTTTTTGTATGGTTGTAGCCGTAAAAATACCCAGTCTCCCACATAAAAAATTCTCTCGCTGCGATGTTGATCTGCCTGTTGTTTCATTCGATTTTGTGCCAAATTTAGGTTATCCTTTAAGAGTTGGAGAACTTCTTGTTGATGCTCGATGTGATCTTCCACTGCTTGAACCCTAGAATATTCCCTTAAAGAATATGTGATGTGTTAGCAACCTATAATATAGGATTCATAATTTTGACTTGACTATTAGTAATCTTGTAAATCTGTACATACTTTGCCTTCTGCAAGTTGTATTCACATATTTTGTAAAAAATAAAAAAATAAAAATAAAAATAAAAAAAATCAAAAAGAGGGTAAAAAGTCCTAAAAGAATAATCAAAGGACTTAGAAAAAATAAAAGACCCCAAAAGAAAAAATGAATAAAAGATGAAAGTGTGCAAGCACAAGTGCCACTACTTTTTACTTTTTGACTATGGCAGAGTGTCAATAAATGCCATAGTCCATGATGAGTTAAATAGTTTAATCTTGACTTGTCATGTTTCAATTTCCCTTGTTGTAGATAGAGAATAATGAATTGTCATACAGTTTAATCATGACAATTCAGTAGTTAGGTAGAGAAATAAAGTGAATCCAATAGTTTAATCTGGATTCATGGATGAAATAAGTGTAGAATTAGATAGTTTTACTTGTTTTAAGAAAGAATAAATGCTGTGAAGGTTGCTAGCTTAAATGCACCTTACTACAAAGGAAGAAAAAATGTTAGCATGGTAAGATGGGTAGGTAGAAGAAGGTGAAAAGTCTCAATGTAAATATCATTCATCTGGGCTGCAAAATAACTAACTTCCCCTTCCCATAGTCATAAAACATTCTAGACTATCAGTCAGAAAGGCTCAAGGCATTTCCTTGACTTTTGTTGGGACCGGACCCAAGGCTCTATGACTGATCATTTGAAAGTGTGAAATGTCTATATTAACCCCTTAATCACATCATTTACCATTCATGCATTCATCCCCCTGAATAATCCTAAGTAAAACTCCAATTTTTACTTAAAGGCATTATAATTCCTATTTGATTAACTTCCTTCATCATTTGAAAGCATTAAACCCTCAAAATTACATTATATCTTAAGTTAAAGTGATAAGATCAATGTAAATTATCTTTTAAACCTCACTTTACTTGTTATGTTTATGTGTTTTGAGTTCACCATGTCCTATTTTCATATTAACTTTAATTTATGTATTAACTCACTATAAAAATAACCTTTTCCTATTATATATAACTCCTTTTATATAATAAACCCAAAAAACCCACTTATTATAATTTTAGCCGAAGTTTAAAATTTCGACATGTTTAATAAAAACCCACATTATAACCCCCTCTGGCTAAAATGTACCTTTATGTATAATCCCGCCCGTATGGTATTTAAATCACTCTGGTTTAATTAACCATATAATAAAAATATTTGAAAATCTTTTAAAACATGTTTTATATATGTTTTAAGCAAAAATACCGAAGTTTTATTTAAACCAAACTTCAACAGAAGTAAACCCCATCTCCCTTGTATATTCTTCTTCCCCGACTCCCTAACCTAAGGATCTTTGCTTCTATCCTGATTCCCTTTAACTGAGGTTAAAACCATAACCTGAGCTAAAATCTCGATGTATATTCCCCCAATTCTTAACTTTGGTTATATCCCCCTTGAAACCTTCCCGATCACTCTTTCCATTGGAAAAGCCACTTTTATAGATAAATCCCATCAAAAGGCCTGTTCCCATCGGGATTCAATCTAGACCCTTCGATCCCCAAATCCCTTTTGATCCAACGAATGAAAATCAAAGTGACTGATCTATACATTTTTACTCCTCCCCATCGCGCTATTTTTAACCGTTAGATTTTCTTTTACTCCCAAGATCTACGGCCTATATTGAACCCGATAATTGACTTTTCCCCACACTTTCCCTTTTAATCCCGATCGTTCGCTCCCCAAAGCCATATCCGACGGCGATAACGCATTTTCGCGCTCATAAAGTAATCGATGGATGTTTTGTAAAATTCGCGCGAAATGGGTGGTTTATCCAAACCACCCCGCGTCGACGTGTCACGATTCTATTGCATCGCGTTCGAAAAGCGTATTATTGCTTACCACCGTTGAGCCACGCGAATACCACCACCGATGTTCCAAAACCACTCCCGCTTAACCTTTGTTTAATGTAACTTAACTATAGTTTATACTATGGTTTAATACGTTAAAGTCTAATGTTTTCATAATTTTTCACCTATTCGCGCTTCAAACTTGTGAAACCATCGCAGAGCCTATTTTCGTCGAATTTTCACCATTGTGTGCCATTACACCCTGAGAGCCTGTGCAAAGCCCTTTTCACCATTTTCAAACCTAACAGCACCATTTTCGAGCCAGTTGCCATTTTAAGAGCCATTTCCTCTGAAATTCGTCCTCAGAGAATCTCCACGAATTTTTCAAACTGAATACAATTGAATTAAAGACTGTTACAGACCAAAAAGCCCTGTCTTCGACTGTGAACCTTTTTAAAGCCAATTTCCTCAATTTTCACAGTTTAGAGATTAAAATCAAGGATCTGAACAACTAAAACCTCTGAATTACCTTGATATTCCCTGTTTTAAATCAAACCAATTCAGAAAACCTAATTGAGCAAAAAATGCCAAAAATAAAGCCATCCTTTGCCTACATTACTCAGTTTCATCTCTGTTAAAGTGAATAACTCCTGCAAACAATATAATCTTGCAGTAGTTCTCCAAAATGCCTAAAAAATAGAGTTAAACCTTCACAGACTGATCTCATTCCACAGGTCTTTCAAAAAGCCTACAATCACCTCCCTGCAGACCTGGATTTCATTAAATTTTTTTTTGATTTTCGCAGATTACTATCAGAATATGGATTTGGACCCACAATTTCAATACTAGTTGACAAAATTGTTTGCTCCAAATTCTCAGATTTTAACTCAATATCTTCATTCAACAAACAGTTTGTATACAAATTCAGAGAGAGATTAGAATGATGAAATGTGAACAATGAATGGTAAAAGTGAAATGAGAATTTACAGGGATAGTAAAAGCATAACAGCTAAAGAGTATCAGTGGTTAAAGTGTATTAGGTAAAAGTCAGAGTGAAAGTTAAAATGAAGTTACAGAGCAGTAAAAGGTAAATAGTAAAAGTAAATACAGAGGCAGTAAAATGGTAAAAAGAAATGAAAATACTTTCACCAACATTGAATTTTGTCTAAAGTGAAAGTAAAACAGTCAAAAGAACAAAAAAGTGAAAAGATGAAAAACACAACAAGAAGGAACATTTTTGCAGAAATTTCATGTTTTAGTCATTGTTTTGCAGAAACTATTGTGATCAATCCAAGATGAATTTTTCAAAACTGAAGGAGGTTTATGTTCTTAAGAGGACCATCTACAAAAACCTCTCTCACTTTGCTAACAGCTATTATGGTTTTGGCAATATTAAACAATGTTGGAAAGCACTTTTTGCAGAAAATTCCAATTAAGTCATCATTTTGCAGAGAGTATTTTGGCCAATCCGAAATGAATCATACAAAATTGAAGGCGGTTTTTGTTCCTAAGATACCCATATACAAAAACCTATCTCACTTTTTGCACAGTGATTTCAGAATCAAAGATACATGCACATCTTTACATGCTATTGTTCAGACTCTGTAAAACTCTGTTTTACACATATTTTTGCAGAGCCTATTGTGCACAGCTGGAGAGGAATTGTAGGAAAGTGAAAGAGGTTTATCTCACCAACATATTAATCTACAATAAAATCTTTCACTTTTTACATATCTATTACGAATTGAGAAATACAAAGATATCATTGGACCCCAAGTTTACAGAATTGTTGGAGCAGAATGCACAAAGAAAGGAAGCAGTTAGTGACTTGGATGCCTCATCATCGACTAAGAGTTGGATCAAATTTCGAATTATCCTCTTTGTCATCACCTATCCATAAAAAATAGTGCCAAATATATGCATTAGTTTGAGTGTCCTTTACTTAAGTTCTATTTATGTAAAACGGTTGGAGAGATTTGTGAACTAATCTTGATATTTTTTCAAGATATTTTAGTTTAGAATTTGTATAAATACTTCACTCTTGGAAGTATTTTGGTGTGGAATAAAATAAATAAGATTACTATAGAATTTTTGTTGAAACATTGGGATTTTATGTGAGTTAAGTTGAAGCAGCAGGCTGGAAACTGAAGCGAATAGACATCATAGCTAAGGATTCTCGTGGTGACAAGATAAGTCTCGTCTTTTTCCTGTTTTCAGTGTTTTCCTTTAAAAAGTTTACATTCATTCATAAATTGTGTTTCTATTCTGTAATGATACCATAAGGAGAAATTAAACAGGATTAGTGATAATAAGCTCCCTGTTTTAAACTAGTTGGCATTTTAATGTTTTCTGCTTGATAACCGGACCATAGAATTCTTAATTGCTCTATGTCCCAGTTTGATCCCCTCCTTCAATCTTCTTATCTGTGATCTAAGGATTCTTAATTTTCCTTAGTCAGACTTCACCCACTTCATCAAAATATCCTCTTAAAACCCTTGGAAGGTCATCTATCTTGCCCTTAGCATATTTGCATCTTTTGGCCTAGGTTTTCTAGTCTTGTTTGCTATAATTTGACTCCATTGCCCAATGGTTAGGTAGATATTTCTATTGTTTCCCTTGTAGTCCTTTATTCCCACCAACCTTTTCAAAAAATCAAACCCAACTGCATAATTGTAGCTAGCCTAATATCTGTTACCTAAACAAAGCTAAATCATATGGAGAGATCCCTCTCCGGAACTCAGGAAGGCTAGATCCTGAATTCTAAAAGTGGTTCTTGGTTACCTCTAGTAAGTTACACAGTTTTAAATATTTCTGATAGAAAATTTACTAGAGTGATAACATGATGGACGGTGGATGATATCCATAAAGTGCCATAAATGGGGTCATTTTTGCTGCAGTATGGGAGGAAGTGTTATACCACCATTCAACGAGAGGTAACCGCTTGACCCATTGTGCTTGCTTATCAGATACAAAAAAACAAAGATATCCTTCCA
The DNA here is from genome assembly GCA_034641835.2 of Pinus albicaulis. NCBI lineage: Eukaryota > Viridiplantae > Streptophyta > Pinopsida > Pinales > Pinaceae > Pinus > Pinus albicaulis. The sequence goes on from CM076571.1 coordinate 16,357,068, forward strand.
AATATTTATTCACTATCTCAGTTTGACCATTGGATTGAGGATGATAAGATGAGCTATGAACTAGTTGAGTACCCAAACAAGAAAATAATTCTGTCCAAAAATTTCCTGTAAAAATGGGATCTCTGTCACTTACAATAATCTTCGAGTTTCCATGTAGCTTTTGAATTGTTTCCATAAATGCAGTAGCAACTATACTTGCTTTAAATGGATGAGATAATGCACAAAAGTGTGCATACTTGATAAGTCTATCAACTACCACCATGATGACACTCTTTTTTTCGGACTTAGGTAAACCTGTGATAAAATCCATTGAAATCGCCTCCCAACGTTGACTTGGAATGGATAAAGGTTGTAGAAGACCCGAGGTCTTAATTGTCTCAACTTTATTTTGATGGAAAACCAAACAGTCCGCCAAAAATTTTTGAATATAAGATTTAAGGCCATCCAAAAAAAATTATTTCTTCACCCTATGGTAAGTTTTTAAAAATCCTGAGTGTCTTCCTAAAGGAGAAGTGTGCAATTCCAAAAGAAGCTTTTGTTTTAGTTGGGAATTCTTACAAAGATATAAGCAATATTTGTACCATAAGGAATAATTTTTCGAACTAAATGTATCATATGTACTAGGATCTTGCTGCAACTTTTGAATGAGTGTCCACACTTCTTCATCCTTCTTCCATTCATCCCTTGCTTCGGTTATCCAATCTAGTTGGATAATAGAAATGTCACAAAGCAATGTTTCCACCTCTTCATCCTTTCTTGAGAGTGCATTTGTAACAACATTTAGCTTCCCTTTTTTGTAGATTATTTCAAAGTCATAACACAACATCTTTGTGACCCATTTTTTCTGCTCTTCTGAAGAAAGTCTTTGTTCCAAAAAGTATTTAAGACTATCATGATCAGTTTTTACCTTGAAGTGTCTTCCCATTAGGTAAGGTCGTCATTTCTTTAGTGCATGTAGTATTGCCAACTTTTCCTTCTCATAAATAGCTTTCTGTAAATACTTTCCTTTGATTGGACAACTTTCAAAAGCAATGGGTCTTCCTTCTTGCATTACAACAACACCAATTTCATTTCTTGAGGCATCACATTCCACAATAAAGTTTTTGTGAAGTCTGGTGTAGCGATATTGATGCTGAGCACATTGCCTCTTTAAGATGTTCAAAGGCCTTGGTTACCTTGAGGTCATGAAAATGCATCTTTCTTCAATAATGTTGTTAGGGGTGCTTCTATTCTTCCATAATTCTTAACAAACTTGCGATAATACTGTGTCAAGAAATGCTCACAGTTTGCTTTTATGGTTGTGGGGAATTTCCCATCTCCCATTCCTTAATAGCTTTAATTTTGTTCGAGTCTGTTGCTGCCCTCGTGAGATATTGATATGACGGATATTCCCACCTCTTGTACTCCAAAGAAACATTTGGATTTTTTTGCATATAATTGTTTCTCCTGTAATAGTTTGAGCACCCTGTCAACATGTTCAACATGATGCTTCCAAGACCTGCTGTAGATTAGTATATCATCAAAAAATACTTGCACAAATTTTCTAAGGAAGGGATTGAAAATGGAATTCATCAACCCTTGAAATGTAGAAGGTGCATTGGTAAGGCCAAAAGGCATGACCAAAAATTCATAATGACCCTCATGAGTTCAAAATGATGTTTTTAGAATATCTTTAGTCTTCATTCTAATTTGATGATATCCTGAACGAAGATCCAACTTGGTAAAATAAATTTCTCCATGTAATTCATCCAATAATTCATCAATCACGGGAATGGAAGTATCTAAAACTACTAGCTTATTAGACTCCTATAATCCCGTGTACTTTGATCATCCTTGCTCACCAATACTAATGGAGTAGAGAAATAACTTTGACTAGGTTGAATTATACTAGCCTCTAACATTTATGCAATCATACATTCAATTTTTCTCTTTTGGACATAAGTATATTTGTAAGGTCTAATGTATGGAGGAACACTTCCTGGAATCAAATGAATAGCATGATCATGATAACGAATAGGTGGGAGTTATTTGGGAGTTAAAAAACTGCTGGAATGATTTTCCAACACTTTTTTGAGAATATGGAGAAATTCATGATTTTGATGTTGAAACTTCTGGTAAGATCATAGTGCTGAAATTACCTCTTTATTTCTTTCTTCGAAATCTTTGTCATGAATGTCATGACATTAGAGCCTATTATATTTCATGGCTTCCCTGTGATACCCCGTAATTTGATTTCCTTTCCTTACGAAAAAAATTTCAAGAAAAGTTATTGAAAATTAAAAGCTACCGTCCCCAAAGATTGTAACCATTGTACTCCTAGTACAACATCAGCACCTCCCATTGGGATGGAAAGCATTGGACTATTCAATACATATTTCCCCATGGTTAGCTTGATATTATGGCACTTCCCAGAGAAATTTATATTTCCTCCATTTGCAGCCATCACTTGACACTGTGGTGCTGGGTATAGGAAGCAATTCAATTCCTTGGCTACCTTACAATGAATAAAATTATGGGTACTACCTGAATCAATCAACACTATTAAATTTTTCTTCTTGATATGTTCTTATATCTTGAGATTTTGAGGAGTGGTAATTCCTGCCAATGCATTACAGGAAATGGTCAGACTCGTTTCTTCTTTCTTTAGTGTTGGTTCTTGGTGTATATCCTCTTATTTTGAAGTTTCTTGTTCATTTTATTCCTCCTCTTCACAATTTATGTAAAATAATTTCTTCTCGACACACTTATGACCTTTAGTGTATTTGCTATCACAACTGTAGCAAAGCTCTTTTGCTATTTTTTCTTCCAATTGTTGTGATGTCAACCTTGTAGGTTGTGGAAGTCTAGTAGTAGCAACACTTCTATTAGTCATCAGTATTTTTCACTTGTTGGTGATGACTAGTTGTAACAGCCAAGTTTTCTAGCAGCTGATCTAAAAAATTTGTCAAATTTTCCAGCTGGGAAAACACCCATAAAATTTTTTTTCCCTCTTACCTTTCAGTCTGCCCATGACGAGGTGAAACCTCATTTTCAAATCCTACCTAGCCTCAACCATACTAGTCTGCCCATCAACTCTAAAGAAGCAATCCAAATCTGTCCAAAAAGTCTCCCCTAAGTTAGGAAGTGGCACTTTAAGGAATTTCTCCCTTGGCGAACTATCCAAGAGCCAAAGAACCTCCATCTTCTATAGACCAGTCATAACGGACCTTCCCATTCTGCAAATAAAGTTGGTTACAGCCATAGGTCGCGCCACTAATACACCCTCAAGTCTCAGCAATACATGGACCATAAGTCAAACTGATTCTAGGTGTTTTTACAGTGTTTTAAATGGATCTTTCAAAAACAAAGGCATACCAGCATCTCAGAAGGCAATTTTTGGCTCCACATGAGAAGACAACTGCTTCTCAATGTGATCTTGAGCCTGGGATGCAGCTATAGAGCAAAGAGTTTTTCATTAAGCTTTTGCGATCACATTCAAAGCCTGAAAAGCCAGTAGAAGGAAAAATAGCACTGTCAAGAGGATGATGATATGACATGACTAAAAACCTCCTTCATCTATAAGCAGAGGGTTAAGAGCGCCTCCTTCATCTATAAGCAGAGGGCCAATGGATAAAATTTGATTTTAAGAATCTGCACTGACTAGAGTACATTTTTAGGTACAGTAAGACAACAACTACGGGCTTCTGCATGAAAATGATGATCAAAGGGCAGAGGTAAAGCAGTGGGCTTTAAAAATGGTCTGTAGGAGTTTCATTATCTTTTGAAATTACAAGGCAAAACTTATAAGCTGATCATAAGTGAAGAAATATTATGAAGCAGAATGGTCAAAAGAGTAAAACAGTCTTGGACTCAAAGTGACCCTTGCCATCAAGTATAAGAGAAGCCACTATGAACATGATTCATCAAACATCCTTCTTTGGATTGAGACAGAGGTTGGAAGAACATCAGGCATTTTGTCAAGATAGGCCTCCTTCATTCCTATGCAGAGGGCCAGAGCAGTGATTAATTCTAGGGTTTTCACTGACTGAGAGACAACTTGTAAAAACAATAGGATACAGTTGAAACAGAGAAATGATGTAAAAAGACAAAGAAGGAAGCAAGGGTACCACTGAAATCTAAGAGGTTAAACTTGTCTCTTATCAAGGTTTCTTTCCAAAAAGCAGTCTGGATCCCAAATAACATAACTTTGCTGTTGGTTGAGAGCTAGGTCATGACACAGGCCAAAGGAAATGATAATTGTGTTTCAAAAGGCCCTGTTTTTCCTGTTCATGAAAAATTTCCTTTCAAATATACATCATAGTGGACAGAAGGCAATTTGAGCTTAGTTCCCAAAGAGGCAGTGCAATTGAACACATAGGTTCATAAATGTGCAAGAAAGATCATGACATGTTTTTCAGGTCCTAGAAACCAATAAAAGCAACATATGCATGCCACTGTTACAAAAGAAGGCAGTTTCCTTATGAAAAAGGGTCAAAGGTGCCTCACTGTTGCATTCCAAGTAAAAGGAGAGTTTTAAAATAAATCCCCATTTAATGGACAGAGAATGGGAAAACATGAGTAAATGCAACTGAATTTTTGCACCCACAGTTAGAAGAGGAACTTAAAGGACATCTAACAGTTAAATCAGTTTCACAGTGAGCATTATCACCTTTAAAGCATCCAGAGCAGAAATTATTAGTTTAAAGTTCAAAAGGGTAAATCCATCTCCTTGCAAATGGAAAAAGATGCTTCATCATCATTGGTGTACTTTTGAGCAGTTTTCCCATTTTAGAGGTATCACTAAAGGGTCAGCAGTGGCAGAAGTTACTTTTCAAATATATAAACACAGAGAACAAAGTTTGACCTCTTAAATATTTCGTATAAGTGAATAGGTTAAGTCCTATTAAAACTATTAAAAAGCATGCATCCTTTTGCCAACATTATTCAAAAGAAATCATTTTGGTTTTCAAAAACGATCCAAGGCATTGTTTCAAAGAGAAAAACTTTTAAAAAACCCTCACAAGTCAAAGTCAAGGGATTTTGATTTATTCGCTTTCAAAAGGACAAAGGGACCGTTGCCATCCATCTTGCAAATTCCAAAACACAAGCCAAACTCCCCCTTGCTGTTCACAAGACCAGAGAAAGAAGTTGTGAGCGAAAAAACAGATTTTTTTGGGCTTAAAGGTTGCGCGGCGCGCCTGTACAACTGCGCGGCACGTTCAGGCACATATTTTACACAGGAATACAAAGCCGCGCGGCGCGCCTGTAGGTTTTGGTCATGTCGGCCCGACAGGTGACCCGACAGCCTTTTTGCGCAGCGCTCTCCCATTCTAAACATGTCGCGTATGGTTTAAGCCTTCAAAACGCCTCTAAGAGTTTTTTTAAAAGCTGCTCAAACCCTCAAGCAAAGATTGCCATCATGTTTCAAGGTATTTTTGTCTTGTCCCTCCTTAAATTCAAATTGATAGACAGTGTTTGAGGCAATAAAAGCCTTGGTGTAAGTCAAGATTTTTTAAGTGAATGTTTTGAAAGAAGGTTACAGTTGGTTGGGAGTGAATTGTTAATCCTAGCTTCAAAGAGCCTAAACTGCCCTTAAACTGCTCAAACATCACATTCCTGTTCTAGGGGGGTTGTCAAGCATTTAGGACATCCAAACTGCTGTGGCACAAAACATAAACTCCGTCAGCTGTGTGCATTGGTAAAGACAGTGTTAAGGAGGGTTAAGGTGTTTGTTTAAAAATCCGGGCTTGCAATAGCTATGATTGCCCAGCAGTGAGCATAGCCAAATGGTGGGTTCCTTTTGATGTTTCAAAAAACCTAACAAACTACCCTCAAACAGTATTGAAAGGTGTAAGACAATGTCCAAAAGGAGAGACAGGGTTTTGAAAGGTGAAATAGTGGGTCTATTTTCAAATATCAGTGATCATGATGTAAAGGGTTTTGTCATTTCCTAGGTCTCCCCTGTGTGGTAAAAAAGGAAAAAAATCAGTTTTTCTCCTTTACTCTATAAAGAAGACCTCAAATGAGTAAAATTGTTAAATCATTTTGGAGGTATTGTCAAACCCTATTGTGAGGAACAGTGAATACAAGGGCAATGTGTTGGTTAAGAGGAGTTTTTGTTGTTTGACTCCTACAGGTATTTTGTGCTCACATCAAAAACACCAAAACCCTGTGACCTTGTCGAAACACAGAAAATCATTTTGACTGTGTATGCATTCTGTTTGACTGAGCACTTGTCATTATAAATATTGGATGTTTTGACATGCAAACAGCAGAAAGGACAGTGTTTTGAAGGAGCAGAGACCTAATAGCAGAGAAAGAATCTCACATAACATTTGAAACCAATTCTGCCTTATCAAACAGTGATTGATAGCTGAGACAAAGTTGTGTTGAAAGACATTTCAAAAAACTTTTGAAGCATTTTGGTTTTGCAGAAGCGCATCCAAGACAAGATGCCTCCCAGGCAGGATAGTAGAAGTGGATTGCATAAGAGATATGAACCTATTTCCACCAAAGAAGTGAATGCACACCCCTCAGTATTGTTCAATTTCCATGAGGTGGGATGTTTAGATTTCTGCCAAAGGGTGCAAGAGGTGAAGAGTTTTTCTCCTTTGACACACCTTTGCGCTTTGAGGTTTCGAGATAAACATTTCCAATTGGTAGGCCTTGACTTCAAGTTCTCCCCAAGATCCATCTCCAAAGCCACTAAAATTCCCTATATTGGCGAGAAATGGTTTAAGCAAAGCCATTTGGACTTAGATGATTACAAGCCCTTTCTAAAGCTTGAACACAGAGATGCTTGTCCTTCTATTTTCCCTTTCTCATATCTTTTAGCCAGCTACGCCCCTCTCATGAAGATTATCATGAAGTACTTCACTTGTGAAGGGAGATTTTCCCGGATCTATGCTTATCACATTCGACTACTGATGCATTTCACAAGGACCAAGCAGCTAAATCTTCCTTTCTTCTTACACAAGAGCATAGAGAAAATGGCCTCCACTGTCCAAAAGAAGCCTCCGTCACAGCAAATAGCCTGTCTATTCCATCACTCTCTCATCAAAATCATCATTCTTCATCAGCTTGAAAAGAGAGAGGTCTCTTGGGATGGTTTCATCACTCATCTGGATTTCTCCACTGTCCCTCCAGTCCATACATCCCCTACATCTCCTACTCATCGCCCCTCACCTTCTTCTAGCAGACCTACTCCTAAAAGGCTCAAGTTCAATATAGAACAAACAAAGGAACATGAAGAAGGAGAAGGAAGTTACCAGCAAGAGGAGGAAGGACATGAGCATAAAGAAAAGGATGAAGGGCGACAACATGAAGAAAAGGATGAAGAACAACAACATGGCAGTGATGAGGGTGAGCAGCAAACTTATGATGAAGGGCAGCAGCTTGAACAACAGCAAGGAGAGGAGGAAGAAGGTGCTGAACAACAGCATGACAGTGAGGGTGAGCAGACCTTGGATGATACACAGCTGCTACATCATGATAAATAGGAGCAGCATGAAGATAATGAACAAGGATAGGAAAGGGATGAACAGGGCAGCCTTGTGAGACAGAGCAGTAAGGGCAGTAGACTGATGATGAAGGGCAGCCTAAAGAGGACACACAACAGCCTCCTCAAGAAGAACAACAAACTCAAAAGGAAGAGAAGCAAGGTGACAAGGGTAAAGGGGCCATGCCCTCTTCTCCTAAAAAGGCTAAGCCTAGGACAACAAGAAAAAGAGTGCCTAGAGTGGTCACTCCAAATCTGACAAGGGCTCTCCGAAGTAAAGGAAAATTGCCAAAGAAGCCTATCATTGATTTGCCTAGGAGGAAGAGCACTAGAATAGCCAACCAAAGCAAAGGGAAGGGCAAGGTAGAAGGAAGTCATGAGCAGGAGAGTGCATTCGATATCATCCCAATCTAAAGCGATGATAGTGATAACGAGGCCCAGATTCTAGAAAACCTCTTGATCCATAGAGAAGGCCAAATTGATGCTTTGAAGGATGATAGTCATAGGGTAAGGAATTTCAATCAATTCTTGCAAATCCAAAATAGGCAAATGAGTGTCCATATGGCTGTTTATGAGACACGGGCGACTAAGTACAAGAAGGAGGCCTCCAAAGCCCAAGCAAGGTTGGATGAACTCATGGGCGAGTTTGATGAAAGTGAAGGTGAAGATCAGCCTAAGCGAAAGAGGCCTAGAACCATAGGGCTTAAAAAGGCCCTTGAGAGGCAAAAAGAAGAGGGAAAACAGGGATTTAGACCTTCAAAGGAGAATGACAGGGCATTACAAAAAGTTAAATCAGTTTTCCCGGCGCAAGTTAAAGGCTGCTCAAGAAAAGCTCAAGGAAGCTAAAGGGAAGCGCCCGGCACGGAAAGTGAGGAAAGACACATCAGGACTTCAGATTTTGGCCTCTGCTTCGCAACATGTTGCTGAGAACCCTTGAGGGTCATGCTCACCAATTTTGGACAAATTTCGACATATTTTGGTTTTTTTGGCATTTTTGGGTTTTTGGTCAAAACTCATGGGCTTCGCCATTTCAGTTTGGAGAATCGTCAAAGGAGGAGAATGGTATTATTGGATGCCATAATTTTATGAGCACACACTCAGCGATTTTTAGGACATTTGAAGATCATTTTCTCCCCCGAAATGGCGAAAAACGCCCGCTTTTTCCACACTCTGCCCGGTCTATTAGCAGGCCTTATTTTCTGGTTTTTTACACACATGCCTATTTTTTGAGGACTTCTAGGCATAATATTGGGAAAATTATAGTTTTTCCAAAAATTATACACTCATATCTTTCCAACGAGCTATCACGAGCCTTGTTTCAACATCAGGAAGGCTGCCAAAAGTTGCCGGCAAGTCAGGGGACCTTTTGCTGATGTAATTTTTGAGTATTTTTGTAAAAATTGAACCTTCAAAAACTGCTTTTGCCTCATGTGCGTTTAGCTATTTTTGCACATGAAAAGTTATGAAAAGTCAATTTAGTTACCTCTTTTAGCATTTTTTAGATATTTTATGAGATATTTTGTGCCTTGGGCTTTTCAAAGCCTCAAGGACAAGTTTAGATATTTTGGTTAGGCCAATGGGGATGAAAATTGAACTAAGAGGTTTTCCTCACTTGAGCCTATATATTCCAAAGGATTTCATTGTAAAAAAGGCTAAATTGATGATAGAAGCAATATATGGTCATATAAGCTTTGGAAGAAATACTTGTCTCATGCTTTTGGATTGCCTCTTGGATGTTCTTGGATGATGAAAGAGGATTGTTGTTGGATTCCATGACTTGGTAGAATGGTATAGTGTCTCTTTCTTGTTTTTTCTTCTAGTTTTCATTCATGAATACATGTTTTTTGCTTGCTATAGATCAGTAGAGAAAAAATTTGAGATATGCCCTTGGAGACACCTCAAATTTCCTGTTTCTTCATAACTTCCATGTTTTCCTCTTCCTTAGTCATATTAAAGAATTCTTGATTGCTCTTTAGTAACTTAAGGGTATTGTTGCTTATTTCATTCATGATTTTATGCATGCTAAGTATGATTTACAGTATGCCCTGCTTACCTATGGCTAGTCATAGCTCCATCCATGAAATTTCTCTTTGATTAATTAGATTGTCATCTATTGAACCAAGGAGATCTTGTTCCGATCTTGCCCTTTGTCTAAAACTATGAAATCTTGTTTTCAAAGTGCCCAATAACTTGAAGTACTATGTTTAGGCATTCCGGCATAGTGTTTTGAGTTGTTTGTCTGTCTTTAGTGTTTTCCCCCAAAGTCTGATAGCCATTTCCCGAAGTTAGAGAGTTATCTGTCTCTATGCATGGCTTGAATGTAATTTCTATGTATTGATTAGCTTATAGTTACATTTTGCATGATTAATGGTTTTCCCTACCATGTTTATGTCTGATATTAAACTAGTTATGCTTGAAATCCTTTGTTGTTCAAAAACTTGATGTCCATTTACTCCATTTTGCCCAAAGATCCTTTCTACCTTGAATCAAATCGGCCCTTCAACAGCCTTGTATCACCATCTAATAGCTTTCTTGAACTTTTCGACCCCATAGCCCAGTTAATCTGACATCTTTTTACCTATCTTATATCTTTGATCATTTTCATCCCTCACAACCTAAAAACCAAAACCAAAAACTTACTTCATAACTAGCCTAAAAATCAGAACATAATAAGCAAACACACAGACATCCCTTACACAAATAGAGAGAGCCCTCTCTGAGTCCAGGAAGGCTAGGTCCTTGGGCTCCAAAGACTGGTTTGATGTTACACTGTCATTTGGCTTGCCAATCAGCCAAATCATGGGACCCTAACAACTTCGATCTTTATAGATGTGAGTGGTAGGCTTCCTTGTCGCCATAATTTTACATTCAATTTTTCTTGCCAACCTAAATGCCTTCTCCAATGAATCAGGTTCCCAAACGCGAACTTCATGTTGGATGTTTTCCTTTAAAGTCCCTATGAAGACATCAGTCATGTGTTCCTCTGGAATATCAGTTACCCTTATATTCAATTTTTGGAAGTCCTCAATGTGCTACCCCACTGAACCCTTTAGTTTTAGATTTATCAATTGGCCAAAGAAGGTGTTGCTCTTTGTATCCTCATAATGTGTTATCATTTCCTCCGTAAAAATTGACTAAGTGACAATTTTTTTACGAGAGCAAAGCCATCGATACCATAAAAATGTATTTTTTTCTAAATGTAAAGTTGCAATGCATACCTTTTGTGTGTTTTGCACATTATTGAGATCACAATATTGCTCCATTTGTAGTCTCCATGTTACGGGGTCCTTGCCATCAAACTTCCTCATACCCATCTTTGGAATATGGTGGTTCTTCCATCCAACATTAGAGTTTATGAAATCACGATTAAAATTTATTTTGTTCTCATCATGAGTTTCCTCTACTATCTTTTCACCATTAGGAAACATTTCTTGCATCAACTTTGTCAAACCTTCCATATCTGATTTTAGATCATTCTTCATGTCTTTCATTTTTCTTCCATGTCATCCATCTTAGCTTCCATGCCAGCTTCCATGCCATCCATCTTAGCTTCCACGCCTTTCTTCAAACCATCCATATTATTCTTCAAACCATCCATCTTTGCTTCCATGCCTTTCTTCAAAACTTCCATTTCATTTTTTGTTGCTCTTTGTGAGAGTGAAAATTGGTGCACTTTCTCTTGTAATTTTGATAGATCATGTTGAAATTCTTCATCTTCATGAGTCATAGTAGAGTACTATGAGGGCTTAATGAGTGTTGAATTATTTTTAAGAGGAATTTTAGTACCCAATACTGATATCTTTTCTCAATAGGTCTTTGGAATCACTTAAAACTGATTTTTCAAACAAGACTTATGCAATTTGAAAAATAAATACACACCTTTTTCTTGATTTTTAGGAGCTCTATATTGAAACTGAATTATCTCTATTATTTCGGATCTTTAATATATGAAATTTGGCCCTGAAGTATCCCTCTGAATCTTCTTTCGAATGCCATAGGTCTGACCTGATTTGGATTCTTGAAGACAAAGTTATGTCCAATCTCCTACGATAACCTAATAATTATGAGCTGGTTCAGTAGAGCGAACTTGTACGACTTGCTACGTGTCACTGTTTCCTCCTTTGACTCTAAAATTGATACAAAAGAAACTAAAGTCTATGTACTTGTGGCCACTTTTTACAAAATTCCAATCCAATGCTCAGAGAGATAGTTATGATAATTTTCCCACGGTCACCTCTTTGAGATGCAATTTAGGAGCCTGAAAAATCCCTAACTTCCACAGACCCTAACTCCAAAAATATTATGAATCAAGCTCTAAAAATTTTCCACGGTGTTCCTTAGGATTGTAGCTTCGCTCTGTGAAAATTTTAGGTTCTTAGTCCTCGTAGAAAAAATGTTATAGCGAAAATTCCACGATTCTCTATTTAGGTTAAATTCACGAGCCAAATAAAATCCATAACTTGCACATATCATATTTCTGAAAATATTGCGAACCAAGATCTGAGAGTTTTCCACGACGTTCCTCAGGATTTCAACTTCGCTCTGTAAAAATTTCAACTTCTCAACCTTCGTAGAAAAATATTTATAGCGAAAATTCCACGATGACCTGTTTGGAGCAGCAAAACCCTAGAATCCAAAGCTCTGATACCAAATGTTATGAAACCACCTCCAAAAATAGAAGAGAAGAGAGATCAATGCCTTAGAAATCAACCACTTCGTGGGGGGAACCTCTAATAAATTACATAAATGAACAATTCTTAGATGATTCAAATGACCAAAATCTCCTTTCTATATATAGGAGTCCATGGGGCCACAATGTAATCCTAGCCGACCTAACAATAATAATGTAATGGCACAATAATAACAATATGGGGGTTAAAGGGGTACAATAATAACAGTAAGGAGGTTACACTAGCAACAATAAGGGACTATACTAGTAATATGGGGACCTAACATTATCTTCTGGTGATTGGTTTCCGCTTTATTGGTGTGATATCTCATACCACAGAGTGGTGTCAAAGCATGGTTCAAAACTTGGACTGGATGGGAAGAATGTGTTTCTGATGCATAAATCTCATTTTCATATGTGTCCTTCATGTTTGTGGACTGTGTGCTTGTTGTGTATGCATGGTGGTGGTCATTGTTGCAGTTGTGTTGCTATGTGGAAGTTGATGATGTTGTTGTTGTGATGCATTAGTCATGAGTGCATGTCAGTTGTATATGCATTTGTTATGCATGTCAGTGTCTATATGTTGTTATGCATGAATTTTCATGGTTAAGGTTGTTGTCCATGATGTCATCGTATGCATTTTAGGTCATTATGATGCTATTGGTATGTTATGATACTGATGTGTTGGTTGAGATAGAGCAAGAGATGCAGATCATCAAAGTAAAGTTGTGACACTAGACTTTGGGGTAAGAGAATATCATCATACAAGTATTGAACATTTTTCATGCGAGTTCGCTAGTTAATATATTGTTATGTGTGTTATCACTCAGATTTTCCTTGAATTTGTAGAAAAGAGGAAAGGGGTCCGAGGTAACCACAAACCAACCTTCAGGTACAGAATCTAGCCAATCTGTACCCAGAGAGGGCTCTCTCTGTAAAATTTAACTTTGTTTTGCAAGGTATTAGGCTAGTTATAAAGTCCAGGGGTTTTGTTTGAATTTGGGTGGTGGAATTCGATAACTGAGGGCAAGATTAAGTAGTTCAGGCCATTGGGCTATGGAGTCAAAAAGATGGCTTCACTGGATTAAGTTTCTAAACAAAAGATGGTTTTACAGGGCAAGATAATCAAGCAGAGAACAATTTTTAGATCTGAAGTGAATGGAATGGATTTAAAATGGATGAAAGGAAATTAAGAATCTTTCAACACATTCAAAGAGGGAAATTTAGTGATTATCAATAAAGAGCAATTAAGTATTCTTTATTAAATAATCAAAATTCTTAAACTAGAAAAACAGGAGCAACTAAGAATTCACTATTTAAAACCAGTTTAGAAGAAAACATTTAGAATAACAATGATTAAAATCAGATTACACTTAAGCACTTTCTGATTTACTCCTTTTCATTGATCATTCAGAAATGAAACACAGTGATATAGTAAACAGATATAAAAAACTTTAAAACACAAGAGAAAGATGACTTATTGATCCGTAGTCTGACACATGAATCCTGTAAAAAGTCTTTAGAATCAATTCATCATCCAGCAAGCCACAAAGAAATTTCTCCAACAACACTTTATTCCAAAAAAGTCAATATTACAGAAAATTATAAGAATCCACCCCAAAATACTTCCAAGAGTGAAGTATTTATACAAATTCTAAACTAAAATATCTTGAAAAAATATCAAGATTGGTTCACAAATCTCTCCAACTATTTACATAAATAGAACTTAAGTAAAGGAAACTCAAACTAATGCATCTATTTGGCACTATTTTTGTATGGATAGGTGATGACAAAGAGGATAATTCTAATTTGATCCAACTCTTAGTTGATGATGAGGCATCCAAGTCACTAACTGCTTCCTTTCTTTGTGCATTCTGCTCCAACAATTCTGCAAACTTGGGGTCCAATGATATCTTTTTATTTCTCAATCCGTAATAGATATGTAAAAATTTAAAGAGGTTATTGTGGATTAATATGTTGGTGAGATAAACCTCTTTCAGTTTCCTAAAATTCCTCTCCAGCTGTGCACAATAGGCTCTGCAAAAATATGTTAAAAACAGAGTTTTACAGAATCTGAAAAATGGAATATAACGATGTGCATTTATCTCTCATTAGGAAATCACTGTGAAAAAAGTGATATAGGTTTTTGTAGATGGTTCCCTTAGGAACAAAAACCTCCTTCAATTTTGTAAAATGTATTTCTAATTGGCCACAATATTCTCTGCAAAATGATGACTTAATTGGAATTTTCTGCAAAAAGTGCTTTCCAACATTGTTTAATATTTCCAAAACCATAATATCTGTTAGAAAAGTGAGAGAGGTTCTTGTGGCTGGGAATCTTATGAAAATAAAACTCCTTATTTTTTGCAAAATTCATCTTGGATTGATCACAATAGTTTCTGCAAAACTATGACTTAAACAGGAAATTTCTGAAGAATGTACCATTTTTTCTCTAATTTCATCTTTTAACCTTAAACTTCTTTTGACTGTTTTTCACTTTTACTTTGGATAAACTTCATTGTGGCTGGTGAAATTTTTTTCATATTTGTTAACCCTTAATATCTTCATGTTTACTTTCACTGTTTACTGTTTACTTTTTACTTTTTACCGCTCTATTTTTATCTGTCTTCACTTTGTCATGAACTTGTATGTTCTGTTTTGTAACTGTCTTCCCTGTTGTTTATCTTCATGCTAGCTGATTTACTTGACTTGGTCTTCAATCTGATACTCTTTGAATGTTCTTTACTATGTCCTTTTACCTTCAATGTGTAGTTTAGGTTTTTACTGTCTGTTTCAACAGTAAATCGTTTAAAATCTTGTTTCGTTTGCTTCTCTTTCAGCTGTATGTTTTATCTTCCATCTCTGTTTGAATAGATTTGATAACACTCTTGGAGTAAACAAGTCTTATGACTAGTATTAAGACTGTTTATCCAAGGATTTGGTCTTCTAATCACCTGTAAAACAAAACAAATTGTTAAGAAAGCATTGGTTTGCAGGGGAGGTCGAAAAGGTTTCATTTGATTTTGAGAGGTCTGTGGAGTGAATCTAGAATGATTTTCGGAAGGTAAACCATGCTCGAATTGGTTAACAGAGGCTTCAGGTGGCGCAGCTGGGTTACAAATGGTTTTACTGCACAATCAGGTGAAAATGAGCAACACTAGGGTGTTTGTGTTTAAACGGGTAAACGGTTGATATTGGTGGGTAAGCTTTGAATGAACAGTGGATAGATGGCGCTAACTTGACGATGTGAAGTTTTGTCGTTAGTGGGAGGCGGTAAGCAGTACGCGATCACACCGCTTTTGGGGGAAAGGTGGTTTTGGGCGGAGTGCGAGCGATTCCATACAATGAACAACAGGTGGTGCGGCACTGTTCAGAAAACCGCTTGGCCATCGCGCGTTATCGTTCGGACGTGGATGGCTAGCGATATTGTTAATAACCGTTGATCTCAGATCAGTTGATCGAACGGCGGTCGGGACGTGGAAATGACTGAGATTTAATATGGCGGGTCCAATGCAATTAAACATGAATTAATTGTATCGGGGGTGATTTGATTGGTGGATAAGGTTATTAATTAATCATGAGGATTAATTAATCCCTTTTATAGGACGGGGGAATGCGTTTCACGATTTAATCAGAGATTTGATTAATTAATCATGTTTAACACATTTATATGATTATGTTTCAATCAACGGGGCGGGAAGTATATTAATTGGGAATTTTATTAAAATAATACGGGAAAAGGGGAAATGTACATAGGGATTTAAATAATAAGATTAGAAGTTAATATGAAAAAATGAATGAAGTGCTAAGTATAAACATTAGGTTAATGTTTTAACTTATGATTTTTATGAATAAGGTTTTTTATGAAATATTGCATAATTTTCCTAAGTAAAATGGGATTTTACTTAGGAAAAGATTTCTTAGAGGTGAATGAATGTCATGATGAATGATTTTAAGTACTTAGGATTTTCCAATTATTAGGCCGAGGGTCCGGTCCCTCCAAAAGTCAAGGAAATGCCTTGAGCCCCTTTAATTTTCAAATGCCTTAGTACTTAGGGGAAATTAGTGAAATTATTTAGGGAAAAATGAGAAGGGAAGTTAATAATATGACTTTGCTTCACTTGAAATTCTTCCAGTGTAGTGTCTGCCTTTGCACTTGTGATGAAAGTTAAGATTTAAGACTTCTATAATCATTATCCATCACATGTAATTCTGCAACATCATCTACCTACCCTACCTACTTTACCTTACCATTTTTTCTTCTTTATTAGGGTGCACTTAGACTGGCAAACCCTCATCACACTTTTTCTTTTACATTTGGAAATCTATCTGATTCTAACCTTATTACATCCAAGGGCTCAGATTAAACTGTTGAACTCCTTTTATTTACTCTACCTATCTACTTATCTGCCGAGATTAAACAGTTTGGTCAGATTTTATTCTCTATCTCTAAAACATAAAATTGAAAAATGAACTAGCCAAGCTTAAACTATTTGACTGTTCATAAATTGTGGCATAAAATATAAGTTGCACACAATTTTATTTATTACAAAAGAGCAAAAAAGAAGTGGCATTTAGACTTGCACACTTTCCTTGGCCTTTCTTTTGGTGGGGTTCATTTTCTTTTACTTTTTTTGGGCCATTTTTATTCTTTTTACCCTTTGATTTTTCTTTTAGGGTATACCCTCTTTACATTTTTTAAAATTTTTTGAATTTTTTGATAATATGGAAAACCTTTACAACAAGAAAATGTATGAAAATATTACATAGCTCATCAAGTCAATCATGAAATATGACACCTATTGGTATAGGAGTCTAACAATGTGCATTAGGGTTATACACATGTTTTTCATTTTATTGTTGTTGTGGTTACTGTGACGCAGGAAAATCCCTTCTTCGGAAAGAAGAAATCCCTCTAACCCAATGAGTGGGTCTAGTAACAACCGTGACAAAGAATACAAGATTTCCTACTTTAACATTGAAATAATACAAGAGAGGGAGATGGCCTACCTTGCTCGTTATGCTTCATTTCCTCGATGCCAATGCTGATCCTTTCTATTCTAGGCTCGCTCCTCACTATACCTTCTACATTCAAATACCTGCGAGAAAGATCAAGTGACAAAAAACGAAAGAGACATAGCATATATATTTTTTAAATTAAACCAAATGAAAGATCAAGGAGCATCATGCCAAACCAATTAATATTAAAAATTTCATGGAAAGCAAATCAAAAGTTGTATTATTAAATAAAAAAAGGGAATATTACAACTAGTGCCTTGATGTTGGAGGCCTCTTTCGGAATGCAAATCCAAGTCCAAGCCAATATCTTCACTCCCTTCTCTTTCCTCTTCAAATTGATAGCATATAGGCACAATCAGGCTGAATATTGGCAACCAACAATGACCAACCAAGACACACTAGCATGGCACTCTATTATAGCAGAGTTGGATAGGTTATGGATCCACTAATGAGGGGGAAAGGCCTTATCTGAAAGGGAAAAATATTTGGAGATAAGATCAAGGGTAAAAAATGGGAGTATTCAACCATATCCTCAACCAAAAAGTACCAGACTTCTATTCTCAAGAGCTCTAGAGGATGAAGCTTCTGCTCCATTTTTAGAGAACTTGCTTGAAGAGGATCAACGCGAATTTATTGCTAAATTCCCACATTGTCAATGATGTTCACAGGTTAGGGACATGGTGACAAGCGTGAGTCTATTTAGAGGAGAACCGCATTGGGCTTGAAAATTAGGGTTTTTTATAAACTTTTGCATAAAGGATTCAAGACATTTCTCTTGTAGGCCTTTAGGGATATTTTTAATTATGATATCTAGAATGAATAAGTTTACACAAATTTTTTCACTTTGCAATGTTTGTGACATGGGTGACACAAATGACGACACTTAGGATAAGAACTGAAGACTGCGAAAAAATATAGTGTAACAGATGCTCCCTAAAGAATGAAAGCAGAACCAAAAGTGATTGTTGAATCACTTTATTAGCAATGGAAATAACTTTGGAAAACCATAGTCAAGAGACCTGCCAATCAAACACAATAAAATATATGACATATCTGATATAAGCATGCCTAATAACATATTGCTGAATAGGAATCAAATAATGCATGAATCCAGGGTATGGACACACCCATCCATATGAAAGGGATCATGGAAATAGATCCACAACATGGTCGCAACCATCCATATAGAAAGTATCATGAACACAATCAAGATTACTCAATAACTCCACTTAGCCTAGATAGTAACAGATGTGATTCAGGGTCTTTGTCTCTATCTAGATTTACCCACTGTACGAATCTAACCATGCAAATAGATGTATTGATGTCGAACATGATAGAAACCACTTGATTACCAGTCGATGAGTTAAATTGTTAAAAGGTGCGAGAGAAACCACCAATAATGACAATGGTCCTCAAGTTACGATAACACAATATAAAAGTGTGAATGAATGAGCTAAATTCGAACAATTGCAGAATCATTCAATCAAAGGCTAATAATTTGAACCTGTCATCGAACGTGAAGAACTTTCCATTGAGGCATGAAAGCTCAAGGTATTGAAAAGGAGTTTCTAAATCACCTTCCTGGATAATGAGTTAAAGTCGATAGGAGTTGATCTGTCAAAGGAGGGCCATAATTATTCTCACATCATCGAAACGAAACAAAGGATTTCTCAATATGGTAGGAGTGATTCAAGATTGTTGTAGAGAGGGTCAAATAAGTAGACAATGTTTTACTTTTATAGATAAGATCTATCTTGAACATATCGGTGACACGACTACGTATTTTGGAAACATTGGACTCAAACTAGGATCAAAGGTCATGATGAAAACATATAATGATAAAATTAGAGGCAAATGGATTTCCCAAACCCAGGAAGGAAAATGACGAATGAAGGATATCCCCAACCCTACACGAAATACATATGAGTGTCATGTTCAAGAGTGACATGCGGCCTTTGGTACAGAATACAAAACATGTTTTAATTTCATTTCCCCCTAATATTTCTAGCAAGTACCTCTTTATTTTTTATAGCAAGCTTGAAGAGGATACCATATTATTAGTGTATAAGTTCACCCTTCGGATGAATCCATCCTAGTAAGTTTAACGAGCCCTGTTGGAGCAGGGTCCCCTGCACGCATTTTTGATATAATTTTGTAATATTTTGTAATGGTTTAGTCTATCATAGGGGCTTTGGGGCGGGTCAAAGCCCCTAATGAATTGTAATGGGTAAAAGGGTAGACCAAGAGTCCACAAACCATGGTTTGCGGACCATTGAGTAACGCAGGCTAATATGATATAAATAGATGGATAAGTTGAGTTTAGAAGTAAGTTTGGAGTCTGATTGAGCTTGAATACGAATTGTAGAATTTTTTTGTGTGGATTATCTGGGTAAGGGCTCCTGCTGGCTGTGTGCATGGAGACCCTAAGTCTTGTTGTGTGTGGACCCCGCTGGCTGTGTGCACGGGCTAGTAAATAGAGTTTGTAAGTTGGATCTAAATATGAATGAATGAGAAGATTGTTTTGTGATATTTGAGTGTATTTGTGTTATGGTTATTGGCTGTGCTCTATGTTATTTCTGATATTAAATATGCTCCCTGAATACTGAATATTTTTTAATGCACATGTGGATGCGGTACTATAAGAAGGAATAAATGCATAGATCTGGTTATGATTAGTCATCCTGTTTTTGTTAACATGTTATCTGATGGTTTATGAGCTTCACCAATATACTATTAAGGGTTTCTATGTTAGGGCTTCTCGAGTGCAGGTCTGTTAGATCTGAAGGGACCCACTTTAATTAATTTTCTCTCTCTCTCAGGGTGCATAAACTTGGTTCCAACACCCTCCCATACAAATTTGGGTGAGACTTTGACCTGTGCAAGCAGGCCATTGCTGAAAGGGCCAGTAGTATAGGGGTTTTTTGGTAAACCTTAATCTGAACCTGGGTCAAGACCCCTCAAACCAAAAAATGGTTTCGTTGCTGGGACCATGAGAATTTTGAGAGAGAGATCAGGTAGTGCCACGAGGTCATTGGAAATCATTAAAGCCTGAACTTGAAAACTGGTTTGAAAAACAGATTCAAGATTTTTCCCTAAAAGAAAACAAAAGTAAGAAGATATCTGTCGAAGAGTGGAAGAATAGGTATATTTTTATAGAGGTACATGAGATATTCTTTGTAGCCTTCACACACGAAGTACAGGAGTGGCTAGCAAGATTAGCGGAATTCCAAACCTGTTGGAAAGACGATTAGGTCACGCAGTGGAACCCTGAACTGATCCAACAATTAGAGACTACTGATAACAAAATCACCCTGTTACATAGGTAAATCCTCTCTGCGGATAGAGACGATCCCTCTAGCCCTAGGGTGGGTCTAGAAACAAAGGGACACACTAAAGTGTTGCTTCCTAGTTAATGAATGAACAAGAGACATGGTAGATCAACCTACCTAGAATCCAATGTAGTCGTTGTTGCGGAAAGAGTAGTAGCCTCTCACTCCTACCTTGGAAAATCACAATCCGTTCGTTTTTATGCCTGGATACCTGCACATATAATAAGAAACAAGAACAAAATACGACATCATAGTTTCACTCATAACTATTAACCAGTCAAAGAGGGATAAAGCTATCTTATTGCAAAAATATCATAACAGAATAGTGGAAGCAAACAATAGTCATGTATATATAAGTATAAGGAGGAGGTACAACCAATGCTTTGACATTGCAGTCTCCTCCAACAGGGTTCAACCGAAGTGCGTCTCAGTACTTGTCAAGGGATTCAGATGGGATGAGGGCATGGATTCAAGATATCCTCAACGTAATTACTTCTATCTATCTTCTCTAGTCATTCAACTATAGTATCGGCTGTCCAAGTTCAGCTAGTTTGTACTAAGAGAGATAGCTTATTTTATAGAGGAAAAGGAGGAGGTTGGGATCCCTAAAAAGGTGGGATGGAGTCCTATCCTTTAGGAGAGTTCCAAGGGAGGTGGAAACTACTAACTAAAGGAGGGGGTCCGTGGTTGTTTTAGTTCAACCACTCCCAATGACTCATCCTCGAGGTGGTTGGAATAGAACCTCTGCCTCTTTTTTTAAAAAAAATTCCATAAACAGCTTGGCACGGGCGCTTAACCGAGACAGAGCGCCAACTGGCGTGGGCTCAGTGTTAATTTTCCAGCTTAGCGCGGGAGTATAACTGGATACTCGTGCCAAGGAAAAAACAAGGTTTTTTATAGTCCTGCTCAGGGAATTGTCAACAAGAGGAATGTTACTCTCATGCAAAGGAATGTAGTGATGGTTTTTTCAAGGCATGACATTGCTTATTGGTCACAGAGAATAACCCTCCAATGGGCGAGATGGGGATTGCGAGGACAGTGAAAAAATGCTGTGAAACAGATGCCCCCTAAAGCATGAGGTCCGAGGGAGAGGGAGGGGCGAAATGCTTTATGAGAACGCGTTCAAACCAAACACCGCTGTCATAAAACCTGCAATTACAAATACAATTGATATCTCTGATACATGAACATGTGGCATGGGTGTAGCCAACCATAATAGAGTATATATAAAAATTGAGATCCCAGGTATGGACACAGCCATCCAGTAGTAAGGATCAAAAAATAGAATCAGGTATGGACGTAGCCATCCAATCAAAAGATTCATGCAATAAGTTATAACAATCCACCAAAATTTGCAGCCTGGACTTTATCAGACAAAATCCAGGGTCTTGCGCTCCATCTCAACCTGAACAAGTACAATTTCAGCATGCGAATATATGAGCTGAAGTTGAACATGCAAGAAAATCACCTGATTACTAGCCAATGATGAAAGCTGTTAACAGGCACGAGAGAAACCACCAATAATGAAAATGGCTCTGAAGGTACAACCGGTACAATCCACGAGATGTGAACAATGATCTGGAGTCGAACATTCACAGAATCACTCGATCGAAGGCCATTGATGTGGACCTTGCATCGAATGCGAAAAACCTTCCATTAAGGCATCCAGGCTCCAAGGTACCACAATAGAGTCTCTCGATCAAATTCCTGGATAAAGAGTTGAAGTCAACAGGAAGTGACCCGATCGAAGGTGGGCCATAATTTTTCCCACATCATTGATACGAGACAGAGGAACATGATAATAGTGAATCAAGATTAACAGAGGATTAGAGGGTGGTTGAAAATTGCAGAGGCAAACTTCTCTTGAACATATCAGCAACACGATACTAGATTTGGCAGTATTTGACATCAAAGGATCTGAAGTCACGACGAAGTGGAAAAGAGCGGATGAGAGGTAAAAAGAGATTACCCAAAACCCATGGAGGCAAAAATATGATGAAATGAGATGTCCCCAACCCAACACAAATGTATACAAGTGCCATGTTCAAGAGCGACATACTGCCAACATAACTAAAACTCGGTTCCATTTTCCCCCCACCATTTTTGGCAAGTACCTCTATTAGTTTTTAAAACAAGCTTGAAGGGGATAGCATATGCTTGCGTTGTAAGTTTGTCCTTCGGACAAATCCATCCTAGTACATTTTATGAGCCCTAGGAAGGAGGAACTCGAGTAACGTCATGGCGACGAAACTCGATGTCATCAATGTTTAACGAGTCTAACAAAGGGAGAACTCAGCATCTTTTCATGTTTAGAGAGTTTGAAAAGAAGGTGAAAAAGAAAACTCCAACAGTCCCTTTTCATAGGTAGTCTCGCAGTTTCGAAAAGGTTGAAAACTGTGTTCGCGAGAGCCTCTTAGTCTCGATAGGCTAAGGTATTCCTTTTTCATAAATAATTCATCCCAACCCGAAAAATGGATAAATGTATACTAGGTAGATATCGTTTCGCAGCCATTTAACGATTTCGAAACGACAAGAGTCTCGACAATATTTTCAGTTTTAGAGAGTCAGAAAAGAGCTAAAAGATGACTCCAGTAGTGACTTTTTTGTGTTTTTACCGAGTCCGAAAAAGCATAAAATATAACTCATTACTTCATCACTGTTGCATAAAAACCTGTTGCTGCACAACAGACACATGTAAAACCCATTGCTTGAAAATAATATAATAAAATAATCGAAAAATATGTCTTAAAACATGATTAGGGTTGTGAAAAAGTTATAAAATGCCAAAAATGGTAAAAATAATTACTTTTCTCTTTTTACCTCTTATGGAGCAATAGTTACCCATTTCACTATGCAATCTTGCGGTGACGATAGTGGTCAATTCAAAAAACCAATCTCAAATCCGTTAATTCCAGGTAAGAGCGGAGAGCCCTCTTGTCATTTTAAGTCATTTCTTACTATCTGCAATTTCCAATGTTGAATTATAGGGGAGGAAATGTAAATATTAGGGCACGGCAGTCGGCGCAGGTTTCGGGCACGGAGTCGCGCCAACCGCCCAATTTTCTACACTAGAGCGCGCCCATTGGCGTGACTATTTGGAAAACAGTCGCGCCAACGGAGCAAACCATTTTTATGTAAAATGTTAATCAAATACCCCAATTATTCACAAATTTAAGGTTCAAAAATGGCTAATACCACTCATATGAATGTGTTTGCAGGTAGAAAGAGGCAAAATGGTCATAGAATGGAAAGAACGGGAACATAGCGAAGAAGGCGAGCTTGCCATGGAAAATGAGAGAGTCATGGAAGCTATTAGAAATTGTGGTCTAAGGAAATTCTTCCTAACGCCATGTCTCCAAGCCCAACCAGATTTATTGCAGTATTTGATCAGCATATGGGAAAAAAATCAAGATAAGTTCATCCTCCGGGATCAAGAACTTGAGATTGAAGTCTCTGACATCTATTTCATAACATAATTATCGCGGAGGGGAGTAGCACCAATCCTAACCGGCACTCGACCCTGCATGGAAAACATGACCATGATGATAGACAGGGTATGTCCAGGAGCATGGAAAGGATCAGGCAGTGGGAAAGTTGATATCCAGAGTATCCCAGACTTGACACCCAGAGTAGTGCTACATACCATCACATGAGTTGCGGGATCACAAGCACCGCACGAAGCAACAAAGACATAGTTGCTTCTTGCTGTCGACTGCTTGGCACCGACCATCTACAACTGGGTAGAGGCCGTGACAATAAATATGAAACACCAGCTAACAAAATGCAAGAAGACCAAATTGAAGCAATTTGGTTATGGATCTATTCTGGTATCATTATTCTTGGAATGACTACCCATTTTCCAGTGACAGGAGGTCATAGTCCCGACACCACTAGCGAGAGAACCACGGATGGCCTGATGGGTAGCTCTGATGCCAAGGGTAGGGGGCGGTCAACATATGTCCTGGAGACCAGAATTATTTTATTGGCTCCGCCGACAACTGATTGTCATGGAGGACTGGCCCTACTCTAGTACAACTTTCACTGAAGATAAAGACCTCCCACTCCCGGAGGGAGAGGATTGGGATGAAGATTTGGGTGAGACTCATTTTTTAAGTTTCATGAGTATTATGAATTTTTTTATATCTATGCATGTTATAACATTAGATTCATGTGTTTGCATATGTTGGCCCAGAGAGACCTGCAGGCATGTCACCGATAGCGAGGCGAATCCCTCGCGATTTCGACTCTCAAGGCGAGGGTGGCGAGGAAGATGAGATAGTGCGTAATCTTGAGGGAATCACATGAGGAGTCCTAGACTATGCACGATTTGACAATGTTCCACGCGCCTACCAGAGCCATACTTAGGGGTGCCCATCCGAATTCACCGCTTGCTAAGGTGGCTTGTACGGGCAGTGACATTTTATCACGAGCACCATGTTGATTAGACACCTAGGTTTTATTTTCATCTGCATATTTTGAAGCGTGATGTCTCAGGATGTAACAGAAACACACATATATTTTTTGAATTTATGATGCACATAGCTGCAAACATGCGATATATATATATATATATATATATATATATATATATATATATATATAGATATAGATATATATATATACATCTATTTTCCTACATGGATCTTTTACATGTGATGATGATTTTACAAATTAGACAAATGTCTATCTAACACAATGTTAGCCACTGTATCAGTTAATGTATTCGTTCATCTAGGAATATGCTGATATGTAATAAAATCAAAATTTCTTTCTAGCAAACGAATACGTAAATAAAATCTCATAATGTGCGGATTTCTAATTGAATAATGACTATTGAGTTGCATAACGACAAGCTGTGAATCTATATTTACAAGAAATGTGCGTATGCCGAGGTTGATTGCTTCGGTTAATAGCTCAATAATAGTGCTATATTTAGCAACATTGTTTGTAGCTCATCCTAGAAAAATTCCTTGCAGATCTATCAACTCACCGGCAGGATCATAAATTACCTAGGCTGCCAAAGACAAATTCTTGGTACTGCGGGAAGCACCATCCGCGAAACCGACATAAGGGATAATAGACATCTGCACCATAAGGAAGACCCAATAAGTAGGAAAACACTCACAAAGCACATCAAACCAAAATATGTAAAAAAAAATTAAAATTACACCTATGTACACCTATTACACATGGATGACTCATGCATAATATTTTTTGAGATGCAACCCATTTCTGGGCTATTCAAGAGGATGACCTTTGTAATCAATAAGCTCATATGCCCCATTCTGCAATACACGTTTAATGATGTAAGGCCCATGCCACACATAGGTTGAAACTTGCCTGCCCCCAGCTTATCATGAGCTTGGTCATACTGGAGGACGAGATCTCCTTCAATGAAAGAACGAGGGGAAACTGATTGGTCAAAATGAGCCTTGACCCACTTTTTCTGTGCTTCGATAACCAAAGCAGCAAAGTGGTGGGTTTCATCTAGTATTTCTAAATAAAGGAGACATTCTTCCTCCGGCGAAGTATTCATAAGTAATTCAACATCTAACTTGAGCGAAGGTATTTCACATTCAATCGGGAGCGTAGCTTCCAGGCCATAGACCAATTGGAAAGGAGTGAACCCAGTTGCACTCTTAACTGAGGTTCGGTATGCCCAAACAGCTGAAAATAAAAAGATATGCCAATTTTATTTATGGATTCCAATCGTATGCTGAAGCATAGTGACAAGGAATTTGTTCACAACTTCAACCTAGCCATTGGCTTGAGGGTAGTACGGCGTTGAGTTGTCGTGACACAGACCCAACTTAGAAGTCAACTCCGCCACCATATAATGTCGAAAATGGGAACCATGATCGGCAACGATGGCTTGTGGGACACCAAACCTAGCAATAATGTGATTGAATATGAACTGAGCAGCTATCTTACAGTCGGCGGCAAGTGTAGGTGTTACACAGCAATTTGTCACCGTCCCTGCAATCCCCCGTCCCGCACATTGGAGGACTCATTTCGTGACCTGTGAGCAGTGACATAACTTGAAAACACTTTCATGGCATTCCCCTGAACATGTACTTTCATTTCCCTGAAGACAACTGCTTGTGAAAAACCCTAAAAATAGCCTTTTTTGCATTGGCGCGGGTATACAGTTCAACCCTCGTGCCAGGGGGGGAAATACTCCAAAGAGGGCGCGCCAATTGGCGCTCTGTCTCAGAGCAGCACCCGCGCCAGGCTTAATAAGGAGTGTTTTTACAAATAAATGGCGGAAGATTGACTCCAACCAATTCCTAAACTGGTCTCTTCATTGAGTTGGGACGTTTGGCTTCGATTCTCCATGTAGAGGAAGTAGTTTTCCACCTCTCATGGAAGCTTCCTTGAGGATAGGGCCAATCCCATGATTGTAGGGATCCCAAATCCCCTTCCACCATCTATATAAGCTTGCCATTTTCCTTTGCAAGCTAATCTCCAAGAATCTCCAAGAGCTTTCAAGAGCCTAAGGAATGCTGTAGTAGTCCTCATAGTGTCAAATCTATAGCAAGGAGATTGACGATCGAAGAGAGAGGCTTGTCCCCATTCCCGATAAGCTTTACCGAGACGTATTCTGCTGGAGACCCGCTGAGGGAGAATTCAGCGTCAGAGCCAGGTTGTATTTTCCTTTGTATGAATTAATGATAAGCGACTATTGGTTATGGTTCCACTCGTTTTGTTCATTGTGATCATGAGTTGTGTCCTCTTTGACTGACACATAGTTTTATATATTGGATTTTACGCTTGTGTTTGTTGTGTTTCTTGCGTGTGCAGGTGTTCGATCGCGACGAGTGTGAAGGATTGTGATCTACCGGAGTAAGGGAATGGGAGCGCTACCTCCTCTACAAACGACAACGTTGGATTCAAGGTAAGCCTTCTTCGCAAGTTGGTTTATTGCAATTAGGAACTTGCACCATTGCGTGTTATTGTTGTTGCTAGACCCGATCTGGGCTAGTAGGGATCACCTCTGTCCGCAGAGGGGATTTACCTCTTCAACAAATTGGCGACTCCGCTGGGGATCATCTAGCTTGTTGTTTGCTTTGTAAACTACAGACGAAGCCTGAAGTTAGCCAGACAGCCTTCGAAACGCTCTTGCTCTGCATTAGCGAAAGTAGATGAATGCTGCTTCAGTCAATCTCCGGTCTAGTTTATGAATTGAACATTTGGAGTATTGTCTTGTATTTTCGGTCGATTCTTGACTTTACTTGCTTTATCAACTCTTTTGGCTGGCTCTTTCAGTGTGTTTAGTTTTTTGCTTGACTGTGCCATCACTAGTCTGCTTCTTGGATTGCTTATTTTTCATTTTTGCATAGCAAACTTGACTGGCGTGCTTATTAGCGTGACAGTCGTGCCAATTGGCGCCAGTTTACAATTTACTACTCGCGCCAATCCTTTTATGGCACTAGTTTCAGCCTGACAGTCACGCCAATTCTATAAGGTGCTAGGGTTTACTATGTTTTGAGCTTTCTGAGCTTGATCTGAGTGTTTGGTTTCATTTTTCGACTGGCTGAGTGTTCTGGAGCCTTGTTTGACTGACTGTGACCTTCGCCCTTTGGTTGTTTGCCCGTTTCTATCGATTTTACATTCTAGCCCTAGGGCATCTAGGTGCTATTGTGTGTCGAGCCGCCCTTGGGAGTTTTTGGTTTCTATCTATTCAGTCAACTTTGTGATTGCTTCTCTGCATTCGTTTTGTTGTAGCTCCTAGAGACAGCCTAGAGTTGTGATAGACCAGTGCCTAGGACATCTTAGCATAGCAAGGAGCATATAATATAATGTATGAAGTTGTCAGCTTCAGCTCACATGCTATCTCTTGTAAAAAAGGAAATAAACTAGAATGGGACCAAGACCCTCAGAAACTAACACAGAGAAAGGGATACTACAGAGGCAAAGTGCATAAATCTAATATGAAAGCAACAGACAATTCAGAGACAGTTTACTGCAAAGCAGGCCAATTCAAGTAATACGTCACAGATATCAATTATCAGAAGGAGCATGTAATGAAAGAAATGTTGAGAAGATATTAGTCCACATTGAGCTGATATCCAAATACACAATACCACCATGTATGGGCTTACAAATCTAAGAATCCATACATGATAATAGCGTTTTAAAAACACCCTCCCAAAGCAACTAATATAGCAGAAATACGGTTTAGATGAGTAATGGAACAGAATATCATGCATGAGCCATATTTAAAGTGATTGACTGATCCGAGCATGGGCATCAACTAGGATGAATCCATACCAAAAATCAGTGAGCCACTCGCATTCCAAAACATGATACAAGAAAGATGGATTAAATGAAATGATTTATTAATATAACACATAAAAGAAAAGTTTACACACTGTGAAATACCAAAGACCAGAATCCTCTTTGAAAGATAGAACTCCTCCTCACTGAGACCCTATGGGCTCTGAGCCTTCATACAAGAGCTTACAAAATGTATAAAAAAAGCCTTTTACTGCATAGTTTTCTGATAAAATCTGGAACCCTCAATACTCCGTTCTCCTGGAGTTTTATAGGAGAAACCAAAACCTAGTAAAAGAGGTAGGTAGTGAATATTTAATTGTCTCATTAAAACAAAATGGTGAAAAAGTGCCCACCCATACTGTTTGACGGCTCTGTAATGCTGTATGTACTTTGGGGCCTGCTTTCTGAAGTAAATGCTGTAGGTAAAAGTCTCTTCGGGAACATGGCATAAGGATGAAATCACATAAACAATCTGTCCTTTCCTGAGAGAAAATTCTGCTGAAATGAAACCTGGAGGGTATTATTTCTTGTGCATGGTACCCTTTGCCTTCTAGCCTTGGATTAAGGCCAAAAATATTAAATGCTGAATGCTGAAATCCTCTACCCTCCACTGATACTCTTTGCCGCGACATTAATATCTCCATTTGCGAAATTTGCGTTTTGAATTACTCTGGAGGGTTTGACAGATTTCCTACCCTACTTCATTAATAAAAGTTGTGTCATAACAGCTTCCCAAGCCTTTCTCCATAAATTTTTCCTCTGAAAAATTGTCCTTTGACGTGGTCTTGGCTTTTGTAATGGAGGCTGCGAATTATGGCAATTTTCTGCCGCTGTATCCATGCAAAATCCACAAACTCGTTAGAGAAAACCATGCAGGGGAAGGTGGACATAGTGGGGATGATGGTGAGATAGCGCGGCATGATGGACAGGTCGAGAAATGTAGGGTGATGATAGGCATTGCAGGGTGGTGGTGGAAGGTGGCGATGGAGAAGGTTGGTGGAGCGTAGCAGATAAAAAACTGTTGTATATGTCAGCCCCTACATATAAATTCTTGGCCTGCTGCCACTTTTGAATCCTCTTAAAACCTATGTCATGGCCTTGGAACTCCATATACTGTCTATCATTATCCTGCCTGCCCAGAAATTACACTGTACAAAGGAAAAAGGCCGCAATTAAAAATATGTCGGGCCTAGCCCTTTAGCCTTAGCCCCTCTTGCTTCGTCTTCCATGCGACCCGAATGCTAAGCCAGGTGCCAGGAGGAAAGGGGCTTGTCGTCAAATATTTCAGGCACATCTGGGGCCGCCTGATCAAAATCAGTCGACAGAGCGGAGTTTGTTTTCCTTGGTGGTCCCCGCGACCGAATCCCGTCGTAGAAAACCAGTTGTTTCATTCCGCACCGCCTATCCAAGGCTGGCGGTATTACCCTTTGGACCAGCGATTCCATTGAACGCGCGCCAAGTGTCCTCTGTATGGGCCTGAAAACTGCTTTTCTCCCACACGTTAATCTTCTGTTGGTGGATGGGCAGCGGAATTCATATTAACCGTTAGATCTGTAAGCCTCCATCTTACGGCTATCGTCCTCCAAAGCTGCACGAACTTTAGTTTCCATATAAAATGCCCCGGGCCCGCCATTACATCATCCTCCAGTTATGTTTTAACCGTTGAAATTGTGTGATGATCGTATGGCCTAGAATCACTTACACGTCGCTGACCATGTCCGCCGCATCTCCACATCACAGCGTCCACGTGTCATCTGTGTTTCCCTCCACCATTTATATATTTCATTTACGTGTCATATTACTGTGTTTATATTACATATCTCCGCCTCATGCATTCATCGTCATTTCCCTGCATATTTCTCCGTCAGCCTGCATCTCCTCGCCATTTCTTCCAGTTCACATCATCATCCCGAGGTCATGGTCTCACTCGTCACCCCAGTATCTGGTTTCCTTTAATGTGTTTGTGGATTTTTGCAGGTGTTTGGTGCGGAGGAATGCTCGTAATTTGTGGCTCACATTACAGATGTCAAATACATTTCAAAGGTCCATCTAGCAGGTGCAGAATAATGGAGAAGGGATCTGGGGGCATATACCGACAAGACTCTCATTTAATAAAGCAAGATGGATATTTATCTAATCCCTCTAAGCAATTCAAAGGGGGAAAATCCTGGTAGATGAAACATTAATGATGTCACAAATAATATCAGCAGAAAATCAAAGAGCTCAGAGTCCGTCATTGAGAAATATAAATTTCAGTTCAGGGCTCAAAGAGGTGAGAGTACTATGCACAAACACAAGTCATCTCAAGGTTTTATGGCAGCAGATTTTTCTCTTACAGCAAAGGGTAGAAAATTTGTATATTTTATTATTTGTGTCTTGTTTATATGGATATTTTCATCCTTAGCATTTATTTCTAGAGACAGATT
This sequence comes from Pinus albicaulis, assembly GCA_034641835.2. Lineage (NCBI taxonomy): Eukaryota > Viridiplantae > Streptophyta > Pinopsida > Pinales > Pinaceae > Pinus > Pinus albicaulis. Next base: position 16,388,265 of record CM076571.1, read on the forward strand.
GCAAAGTACAGATAATTATATCCAGCCATTCAACAGTATGGGCGCGAAGGCTTTCCGCCACTTTGTTTCAAATTAAATCATTAAATGTATCACCTACCTCATTCTCTAGAGCTTTCTACTTCTCCTATAAAAACTAGAAAGAAAGACATCGTAGAGGTTCCAGATTTCTATCAGCAAACTGTGCAGTGAAAGGCTTTTGTATACATCTTGTAAAATTTATGTATGAAGGCTCAGAGCCCGTAGGGTTTCAGTGAGGAGGAGTTATAACTGTAATGAGGATTCTGGTCTTTGGTATCCCACAGTATGTAATCTTTTCTTATGTGTTAATATAATATCTCATTTCATGCTATTTATCCTCTTGTATCATGTTCTAGAATGCGAGTGGCTCACTGGTCTTAAGTAAGGATTCATCCTAGTTGGTGCCCATACTTGGATTAGTCAAGCACTTTAAATAGGCCTAGTCATGATATACTATTCCATGTTCATTTCATCCATATTTTCTGCTATATTAGTTACTTGAGGAGGGTGCTTTTAAAACGCCATTTTCATGTATGGATTCTTAGTTGGATAAGCCCATATGTGGTTTTGTTGTGTATTTGGGTATCAACCTCATGCTAACTAGTATCTTCTTCATGTTTCTTCACTGCATCCACTTTCTGATATTTGATTTCTGTGGCATATTATTTGAACTGGCCCTCTTTGCAGTAAGATGTCTCTTAACTGTCTGATGCTTTGTATTCGAGTTTTGCATGCTGTTCCTACATTATTCTTATCTTTGTATCAACTTCTGAGAGAGTTTGGTTCCTTTTAAATTAATTTCCTTGTTTTACAAGAGATAGCAGGAGAGCTTTGGATTGACAACCCAAGTTACATTATACACTCCCTGCTATGCTAAGATGTCCTAGGCACTGGTCTATGGCAACTCTAGACTGTCTCTAGGGGTGACAAAATTGTCTACAAAATCTTTCTGGCGCCGTTGCCGGGGAACGAATTTAAGAATATCAGTTTCCCTGGGCCTCGACAAATCATATTCACTCTCTAATCAGGTGAGCACAGAGAGTTGAAGAGTTGCATATCTCTCACCTTGGCGACTCCACTTCTACTTGTTTGATAAATCTATTGGTAGTCCTGGCTCCTAGAAAACCACGTTTAAGGTCAGATACTACTAAGTCGAAGATACCTTCTGCGTCTAACCCAGAAAAGGTTATACATAGAAGAAGTTGGAGAGAAAGACAATCAGCCCGTGCTGTAGTTCCTGAATATTCTGTAGAAGATCATCCCTCCGCTTCTTCTCAAGAAATCAAAACAGAAAATCCCAACTTCACCGAGGAAAATTCCGAATATTACTCAGATAGTCCACCTAGGGGAGGTGCCATAATTAAAGAGAACTCTTATCCTATCCCTGAGGCTGAGGAAGTTAAAGAAGTTACAGAAGTAGCCCCTGTTAACCGTGAACTGTTTCCATCTACACCTCAAGCTTCTGTACAACATATTCTTATTGTTACTCATACTCCACTTCCTCCTCCTCCTATTCCTCCATTCGTACACCAGATCGCTGCACAACCCCCACCTCCTCCAATGGCTAATGTTCCTGCTTTCCTGTTGAAAAAATATGCCCCTTTGGCCTTACCTCAAGTACTAAATGATATTCCACAGGATTATTTGAAAATTTTACCCAGATTTAATGGAGAAAATGAGATTGATGCTCAGAAGCATCTTGAGGTCTTCTGTGCCTTCGCAGAAAACTTAAATGTTGAACATTTGGACGTGGTTTTAAGACTATTTGTTCAATCTCTTGATGGTGAAGCTAGAAAATGGTTCAAGACATTGGCAGATCGTTCTGTAAATACCTGGGAAAGAATGGAAGAGGTTTTTCTTAGAAAATGGGGAGAAAAGAAAGATCATGGAATGTGTCTCACTGAATTTAATACTCTAAAGAAGAAACATAATGAAGGTGTGTCAGAGTTCATTAAGAGATTTAATAAGCTGTATCTGAGCCTGCCTCCTGAAATGAAGCCCCACCAAACTGCTGCTAAAGTAGTTTTCATAGCAGCCTTTGATTCAGATTTTGGCTTCTCCCTGAGGGAAAGGAAACCTACCACTCTAGATGATGCTCAGTCAGATGCTCTTGAATTAGAAGCAAATTTTGCCTCCACAGGAAAGTTGAAAGGAAAAGCCAAACAATATACTAAGAGGAGAGGCAAAGAAGAGGTATCTACCTCAAATTAGGATAAAGATTCAGATAAGATGAGTGAAATCAGCAAAATGATTAAGAAGTTGGTCAAGCTTGAATTGGAAGCTGAAAATGCAGTCCCAAAGAATTTCCAGAATGCTCCAAACAGAGGATATAATCCTCAATATAGAAGACCACCACTGCAAATATTGCAGAAAGAAACCAAGGAGCAGCTAGATCAGGTACCACAGCCATTATACCTGGAAGGACCAGCAGATGAATCCACTGAAGATGCTGTTTATGAACTAGAAGATTCAAATCTTGCTTTTTCAAATAATGATGAAATAGAATGCCCATTGCAAGAAGAAGAAGATGAAGAAGCAGAAATTGATCATTGTTGCAAACAATTTGAGGATTATATGCTAACACAATTCAATAGAAAATATGATCTCAGATCTTCAAGGAAGAGGACCCGAACTCAAGATCAAGAAGAAGAGCCTCTCCAAAAAGAAGCACCTAGTCAAAAGGAGTCAACAGCGAAGAAAAACACAGATAAAGGTAAGAGTCCTCTAAATACCCCCTTGCAGCCTAATGATCAGATTCCTTCTTCTTCAAAAATAGTCAGTCCTCCTAATGCCAAATCTGTATCAAAAGAAATTAAATCCTTAGCTGAAAATAAAGAATCAAAAGAAGCTGTCATAGAGAAGTTCCCTCCCGCCTTTAGTCTGCAAAAATAGCTTGAAAAAATTAAAATTCCAGTCCCCTTGACTAAATTACTGAAACAACCTGCATATCAGTCTCAAGTTACTTCTTTCATATTCCCTCCTGAACCACCAGTCGTTCCAGATAGTCTCAACCTCCAAGAAGAGAGACCCATGGTAGTGTTTGGCCCTCATGTTGAGGAGATAGACCCCTCTAATCCTCCTTTTTATGTGTCCCTAGTGATCCATGACCTGCTGTTACACAATTGCATGCTAGATGCTAGAGCCTCCCATAATCTTATGCCTTTATCAGTCATGGAGCAACTAGGACTGCAAATCACACGTCCATATAAAGACCTATATTCATTTGATTCCAAAAGGGTTAAATGCTTGGGGATGATTAAAGATTTAGTGGTCAATTTGGCCCAATTTCCAACAAAAAGTGTAGTAATGGACATCGTGGTAGCCGATATCCCAGCCCGCTTTGGCATGTTGTTGTCAAGGTCCTGGGGTACAAAGATTGGTGGGTCAATTAAAATGGACTTAACATATGCTACTGTACCTGTCTTTAGGGGGCATGAAAGGAGGTTATACAGGGAGACTAGATTTGTTAAAATGGTAACTAAGGCTGAATGCTCAGAGAATTCCCTAGTTTACAACAAGGAGGGAGATTTTTCATGCTTAATTTTAGAAGAAGATCAGAATTATGCTCATGAGTCCCCTTTCTGTCAAATTCAGACCGAGCAGCCTTTGGAGGATCAGGAGGCAGAAATCTAGACATTAGATTTTGATGGAGCAAATTCAAGGGAAGGGAATGGAGCTGGGATATTATTAGTCTCTCCTACAGGAAAATGGGTACCATTGTCTTTTAAATTGGAGTTTGAAGCTACTAATAATGTGGCTGAATATGAAGCACTCCTATTAGGACTGCAAACAACCAAAAATATGAATATAAAAAGTTTAAAAGTTCTAGGAGACTCTGAATTGGTGGTCAGACAAGTCAGAAATCAATGTCAAACTAAACATCCTCGACTGAGAGCATATAGAAATGAAGTCTAGGACATGGTGGAGAATTTCTTCCTATCATTTAATATCCAATTCATGCCCAGAGAGCAGAATAGAATGGCAGATTATCTTGCTGTGGCTGCAAGTACATTTCGTCCTCCTCAGAATCCTCTCTTGAGGTACGAAGTTGAAATGAGATATAGACCAACAATTCCAGATAATGTGAAGCACTGGCAAGTGTTTGAAGATGATGAACAAATGAAAATATTTCTAGAAACAGTGGGGGAATTTTCAAATATGGAGATTGATGATAATGAAGAAGAGGAAGCTAAAAATGTTGCAGGAAATAAATGGGAAGATGAAATGGCAGGAAGTAAAGTGCTGCAGTTGAAAGGAAATGTTATACCTAGAGGATTGGTGCCTCTGGAAAGATTGTTTAACAAAAATGATGTTCCACTGCAGCATAACAAAGTAGTAGAAGAAGATCAAGTGGAAGATTTAAACCTGGGTACTGTTGCTGATCCCAAAATAGTCAAATTATCTAAGAAGGTCCCAGAAGAATATAAAGAGAAATATCTAAAGTTGTTTCAATCTTATAAAGATGTATTTGCATGGTCCTATCAAGACCTAAAAACTTTTGATATCAATATAATGCAGCATAAAATTCCTCTGAGGGAAGATGCAAAACCATATAAGCAGAAGCTCAGACAGATAAATCCTCTGTTGCTTCCTTCCATTGAGAAAGAAATCAAAAAGCTATTAAAGGCCAAAATCATTGTAACTCTGAGGTACTCTCAATGGGTGGCTAATCTTGTCCCTGTTCGAAAGAAGAATGGAGAAATAAGGTTGTGTGTGGATTTCAGGAATTTAAATAGAGCATCGTTAAAAGACAATTATCCACTGCCCAAGATGGACCATATTTTGCAGAAGGTGATTGGTGCCTCCAGAATGTCAATGATGGATGGATTTTCTGGTTATAATCGGGTGGCTGTACTCCCAGAGGATTAGAAGAAGACTGCCTTCATCACACCCTGGGGTACATTCATGTATGCCAGGATGCCTTTTGGATTAATTAATGCAGGAGCCACTTTTCATAGGGCTATGGATATTGCTTTTGTTGGTGAACAGGATAAATTTTTGATAGTATACCTCGATGATATTACAGTGTTTTCCAAGAATGATGATGAACACATTGAGCATTTACGAAGAAATTTTGAGAAATGCAGAAGGTATGGTCTTTCTCTTAATCCACAAAAGTCTTTATTTGCATTAGAAGAAGGCAAACTTTTAGGGCACATTGTGACTAAATATGGTATTAGAATAGATCCTAAAAGAGTTGAAGTTATAAATGGTATTCCTCTACCCAGGAATAAGAAAGAAGTGCAAGTGTTTTTAGGACGAATTAATTTTTTGAGAAGGTTTATTCCTAACTATGCTGAGATAGTTAGGCACATTATAGACATGCTTAAGAAGAATAATGAAGCAAAATGGTCCCAAGAATCTAGAGATGCATTCACAAGGATAAAACAGGAATTTGCTGAAGCTCCTGTGTTGGTTGGGCCAGATTATACAAAGTCGTTTATGATTTTTTCATTTGCTTCACCCCATACAGTAGCCAGAGTTTTATTGCAGAAAAATGAAGATGGATATGAACAGCCCATAGCCTTTTTCATTCAGGTGTTGCATGATGCAGAATTGAAGTACAACATACTAGAGAAGCAGGCATATGCCCTGGTGAAGTCCCTCAAAGCTTTTAGAATGTATGTTTTGCAGTCTCACATCACTGCATATGTCCCTACAGCAGCTGTCAAAGACATTCTTGTTCAGGGGGATAGTGAAGGTAAAAGAGGAAGATGAATTGAAAAAATACAGGAGTATGATCTGGATATAAGGCCCACTAAGTTGGTTAAAGGACAGGGGCTGGCCAAAATTTTGTCTGAATCAAATCATCAGGCTCTAGGCATAAATTTTTCTATGATAGAAAATGAAGAGTCTGAGAAGGGAGAAGAGCAGTATGGACTAGAGATGGCTACTCAAAAGATACACATAAAATATCTCACTAGTCCTTGGTACAAAGAAATAGTTGAATATCTCTTAACACTCAGCTGTCCTCCAGGTTGTGATAAGGTAAAGTATAAAGCTGTAAGAATGAAATCACAGAAATACATAGTTGCTAATGGACAGCTATATTGGAGAGATCCTTCAGGTATACTGCTACTATGCCTTACAGAAAATGAAGTGGAAAATATAACGATAGAATTTCATGAAGGAATCTGTGGAGGGCATTACAGCTGGAGGGCTACAGCTCAAAAGATCTTGAGGGCTGGTTTCTACTGGCCAAAACTATTTGGAAACATTTTTGCCTGGGTCAGAGCATGTGATAAGTGTCAAATATTTGCAGAAAGACAGAAGAAAGCAACTCTACCCTTAATTCCAGTCCATGTAAATGAACCATTTCAGAAATGGGGATTAGATTTCATAGGGGAGATACATCCCCCATCAAGTGGCCAACATAAATGGATACTAACAGCCACAGATTATTTTACAAAATGGGTGGAAGCCATACCTACAAGAAATGCTACAAACTCTGTGATAATCAAATTTGTGGAAGAAAATATCATCTCCAGGTTTGGCTGTCCTGCTAGAATTGTAACTGATAATGCACAGGCCTTCAAGTCTGCTAAATTCGTAAATTGTTACATTGAAAACTGTCACCTTGACATTCCGCTGACTGTATGAGCTCATTATTACTCATACTTCCTCCTTTTGCAAGTCCAATATACGAGCTCCTCATATCAAACTTCAAAATCAGAAGAAAATCCCTAAAATCCCCTAAGAATTGGTATCGCACTTTCTCTATGCATTCCCTGCGGTCCCGCACCTAAATCTCAGCCTGCCTGCGGAACCATACCGCATGTTCTTTGTGTAATGGGTGCGGACCTCTGTAAAACATAAAAGGCGAGAAAGTAAAGATAAAAAGATGAATTCCAGGTGAATTCTAGAAGGTTCTAGACGGGAATTTTCGGGAATGGATACGCCTTGAAGAGGTTCATGCATCCCTCACTTAATGGAGCTAACCCCTTGATGTAAGGAGCTTATCCCTTTGAAGGAGGAATCTATCCCTTCATATTTGGAACTAGAAACCTCCTCTCTTTCACTATAAAAAGAGGCCTTGGGTAGCCTCAAAGGGAGTTCAAGCTTATGAGATTTGAAGTTAAATGTTGTTGAGATTCAGACTTAGTTAACTAAGACTTTCTGTGAGGTTAAATCACTCATCTCCACTTGTCTTAGTTCAAAGAGTGCAATGCTTGTCAAAGTAGAAGAGATTCCTGCTTCGGACCCCGGGAGGACCTGCACAACATCAAGGCACAGGTTTGTAAAGGTTTTCTATCTTTGAAGTTAATACAAATATACTCATTTCTCTCATTAAACTGTCAATTTATGGTTTATTTCATAAATTCCTTGATCATTATGATAAGTATGATTTGTAATAATGTCTATACAGGTGCTGCTTAATATTTTTGCTTGTTTGTGATTGCAGATATACGAGGAACGTTCTTTCAGTGCACGGGAAGGACTTCAACAAAATCAAGCAAGCGTTGGACATAAGGTAGGCCTTACACCCGTATAGTGTTTTTATAAATCTTATATGCTTAGAGAGAGATTAGTATAATTGGATGTTTGTTGCTAGTTACCTTTTGTACTAGAGAGATCAGTCTTGTCCGCAAGACGGATTAATCTACACAACAAAATGGCGACTCCACTGGGGAAGAATTTGTTTGTTCTTGGTTCTCTTTGATTTTTGACTTGAGAAAACGTTTTTTCTGGTTTTTGATTGATTCACATCTGTCTGGGTACTTTAAATTTTTTCTGTTTTTGAAAATTTAGGAGTGTTTTGAGTTTTTCTATAATTTTTGCTAGGACCGCACTCTGCATAACTTTGACAGTGCGGGCAGTTTCGCACATTCTCTATAGAATACAGTGCGGGACCGCACCTGTCAACACTGCTTACATGCGGACCCTGTAAAAATTTTAGAAAATTTCTAGGTTTCTTTTTCTGGTTAATTTTTTAGATCTTTGGTTTCTGCCCAGACTGGTTATAGTGTCTATCAAAAATTCATTGTGTATGAACTCCAACAGTGTTAGTGTTTTGAATGATTTTCTAGGAGATTTTGCCGATTGGATTATTTTTCCTGCTTGGTCTTTGTAGTGATTCGAACTTTTGACAATTTGCAGTATCTCAGATTACATTGATCTCTTTTTGTCTTTTGAATCCGACCTGATTGTGGAAACATCCTATGTTCAGAAATTAAGCCTTTTGATTTCTTTGCAAATCTTCGAAAGAACTTGCTTTAAAGTTTTGAATTTCATTCTTTGAGTGTTTTGAAAAAACATATTTTGAGTGTTTTTGATCTGTTTGTTATCTGAACGAATAGATTCTTAGTTTGCTGAACAACTAAGAGAAACATTCATAAAAAAAACTCTAAAAAGATTTTACTCAATTTAGATTAGTTCTCAAGATTAGTCTTTGTAGTTTTGAATAGTTTTAATTTTTGTAGATTTCTTTCGAAAGAGAATTGTTTTGTAGCTTCTTGTTTGGAAAAGAAAAGAGTTTTTCTTGTGAGCTTTGATAGTTTATTGAAAAGACAAAATAGTTTCTTTCAATTAGTTTTCATGTTTGAAGAAGAAATTTAAAGGTTGCATTCTCTAACTCTTCTTTAGATAGAAAGTTCATTGAAAGAAAAAAGAATTGAATATCATCATAGGTGCATTTTAGTGTTTTTGGAAGTCGGGTCTTCACATCATACAAAGTTTCATTTCCGCACCCATTGACTTAAGAAACAGCTCTTAAAAGTAACGCTTAAATAAAATCCATCTAGTAATCTTTTTATTTCTAGGGCTCTCATCACCAACATAGCTTAGGCTAGTATCTTGGAGTAGGGAGTAGTTAACTCTCCAAGATAGTTAAAACAAACAAGTAGATATATCTTGCGGTAGGAAGAATTCCAGTTGTTGCATGTATGCTCTTAGGAAGCTCCTCTTAAAGGAGTTAAGCACGAGATCATATCTGAACCAGTGGGGTAATCAATCCTTCCTCATTGGGAACGATAGAAGATATACATGTATTAAAAACGGTAAACCTCGGATAGACCATTGTCGAGGAGCCAGGGGTCACTTGTCGGTAAACCTTGGATTCTGTTCAAGGAGCCTTCAAGGGGATTGAGCTTTGTTACTCTGCCCTTGCGTGTGTGTCGGATCGTAGACTATTCCCCCAGGTATATTTGTTTCAGTTGGTAACCTTAGAGACCATAATCTTTAGGATTCTTTCCTAAGGTGACGGTGGAGGGAAGATCCCACTGTACCTGGAACAGACGTCGACTAGACTCACTTGGACTCTCTGGGGGGTTCTCTTCACTCGAGATGGTTATGTGAAGAAACTTGTGCCATTCTGTTTCATTAAGCAGGTTGTCGGGGTAACTGTTCCAACCGCCCTTTTCGTGTTAAAACTCTACTAAGTTGGATTTCATCACCAACTAGTGATTTTAGTACGAAAAGTTACTTGTTTGTGTGTGGTTTGAACTCTTAGATTTATTAAGCGAGTGATTCAATTGTTTGTTTCTTAGAGACTTTAGGTGTTTTCATTGAAATTTTTCTTTGTTTGCGTGTGATTAGATAATTTTTCATCGTGGCGGAATTGCCGAGACAATCCCGGAGAATACAAGGAAAACCCCCTGAATTTACACCAGGTCATCTTGAAGGGCTTCGAGCTCTGGTACCACACAGTAGCCGTAGACTTAGATCAACAGAAGCTGAAAGCTCTGCTATTGTGATACATCCTGATCATCAAATTCCTACAACAGAATACATTCAAGAACCGATTTCAGTTTCTGAAGTCACTGAAAATATTTCTCCTTCTGGTGAATTATCTGACGAACCTGAAATCTCTGAACCTGAAACTGAATCTTCTGTGTTAGAAACGTCCTCAGGATTTATCTCACCAACTTCTAGCGATCCAAGTTCACCTAGGGTAAGAAATATAGTTACTGAAAATCTTCCCTCTGGACTAATTTCTATAGAAGAACTTACTAATCCAGACGAAGACATATCTCTTCCCAACTCCCCTCAATCGTTAAATCTTAGGGAGCGTGAATCTATTTTCTACAGCCCCATTCGAACTAATCCTTGGTATCTCTCTTTAACTGATTTTTTAGAGAATCCGGGTCTTGCTTTTTATCCACCTCGAGTTCCATTTCATCCTACACCCAGAGGTTATTATCCGTCATCTATTATGGCTGGAGAGTCATCCATGTTTTCGCAAATGCCTGAATCTTTTTTACATGGTGGTCCTTCTGTTCCTGCGGGATATTAGTCTTTGTCTGGTACTTTCTCAGGAGCAGCTCCTCAACCTATCGAAAATGTGTTATCATCTGGTCTTGGTGGACTTAAAATTGAAACGTCGAACGCAGAGCAAGTTTATATGATGTCTGGTAACATTCCTAATCCTCAAGCTCAAGGCAGTCAGTTTCCTTCTGGGGGTCAACCTCAGGGAACTCAGTTACCGCCTGGGGGGCAACCTCAGGGTAGTCAATTACCACCTGGGGGGCAACCTCAAGGTAGTCAGTTACCACCCGGGGCACAACCTCAAGGTAGCTTTTTCCCAGGACAAACTGTGGATCCATATTATTTTGGTGGACAACCCCAAGGACAGTACATACCTCAGGGTTACCAACCTCAAGGACAGTACATTCCTCAAGGTCAACCCCAAACTCAATATGCTCCTCAGGGTCCTCAACAACCTCAACTTCAGTACGTGCCTCAAGGTTATCAACCTCAAGGGCAGTACCCAATGCAAGGTTACCAACAGCCTTCTGGTCAACCATCTGTTCAAGGAGCCGGAACTTTACCTTATTATCAACCCTACGTTCAACCATGTTTTGGTCCTTACGTTCAACCTTCTACGGGACAATACCCCGGAATGATGGTGTGGGATCCATCCTAATATCAACAGCCTTTGCAGCCTACTGTGCAGTTACCTTATCACCCTGGTCAGCCATTGGTTTCTGGTTCAACCCAGCAACCTGTTCAGCCAGCTATTCAAACTCCTGCACCTAGTTCAGTTCAGCAGGCTGGGCCTAGTGCACCTCAGACTCCGCCCCAAACTGCTGCAACTGCTGCAACGTCTGTTCAACCTGTTACACCTGTTTCTGGAGTGTCTGTAGCCCCGAGTTCGGCTATCCCTGTATCTGTGCAAATCCCTCAAGTCTCTGTACCTTAGTCAGGACCCTCAGTTCAGACCACAGTTCAGATGCCTGCAGGACAAGCCAGTACAAGTACAGTTGTTACAATTCAACCTCAATTTACTTATCAACCGTACCAGGGGTAGCCGCAATTCGGTCCCTATGTTCAGAATCCAAGCTATCAACCATACCCTGGTTATACTTATCAACAACCTCAGTATGGTCCGATTCATCCTGGTTATCCAGGAGGTTATACAATACCCAATGCTAATCCGATTCCTAGTTATCCTGGGTATCCGCCTCCTGGATCTGCTTTGGCTTCTCAAAGTTTTCATGACCCTAACCGTCAGTTACCGTTCATCGCAACTTTGGACTTACCAGATTTGACACGCCTTACAAATGATCCTATTTTCTATTATCAGAACTGGCCGTCAATGCCTCATAAGTTGCCCAGTGATATACCGAAATTTGAAGGTAAGTCAGGAGAGGATCCATCAAATCATGTGATGACTTATCACCTTTGGTGTGCATCTAATTCGATTATTGATGATTCGATTCGCTTACGTCTTTTCCAAAGAACCCTCATAGGTCTTGCAGCCAAATGGTACATTGAGTTACCACGAGCCTCGTTTCATAATTTCAGTCAGTTAGCAACGTCTTTCTTAACTCATTTCCAGTTGCCTGTCAGATACGACAATGGCACAAAATTATTAACTTCACTAAAACAATCTACGTCCACGTATATTTCTGATCATATTCATGAGTGGCGACGTAGACGACGTTTGGTGAAGGTTTATATTCCGAATCAAATTTTGGCAGAATGGTTTGTAAAATCATTACTACCCAAGATCACTGAAGATGTAGCTAAGGCTGGTGTTGTTACTGAAGAGCAAGTAATTGCTCAGGCTCAGTACCTTGACCTCGTTTATACGCAGTCAGGTACTCTACATGAAAAAATTCACGATTTACCCAAACAAGGTCAAATAGCTGCTGCTCCTTCAGGGTCTCATGCCGCTGACGGTATGATTGGTACAGTTAGTTCTAAAAGTAAGAAGAAATCCTCAAAGAATTCTTCTCCAATTATAACTTTACCTGATTCCCCGAAGGGAGAATCCTCTCAAGAAGTTTCTGCCGATATTCATGTCGTTGAAACATCTACGGCAAAATCAAAATCCGGTGGTAAAAAGAAGGGGAGGAACAAAAACAAGAAAAATTCGAAAGAAAAAACAGATAAAGAAGAATCCAATGACGAGAAACGTAAACCTCGCTATCCTTGTTTCATTTGTGAACAAGATCACTTCACAAAAGAATGTCCATATCGAGAGGAGGTTACGAAACTCATTAAAGGATCGCAACAACCTGTTGTCTTGAAGGATCCTTTTCCAGTTCAAGATAGTAAGATGATTGGTTCTTCCTCGACCACTTTAGAAGAGCCTATTATGATGATGTCTCATGTAAGGGTTGCGACGCGATCGCAAGATTACGGTTCTAAGAATCCCGTTGATGGCAAAGAAGGAGAGTCTTCTAATGCAAATGCATCAAATACAACTCCTCTGTTTCCGGTCCGCTACAGATCGAGAAACAAAATCCAGACTTGATAATCAAACCGCCTGCTAAAGGTGTTCTTCGTAAATCAGCTTTCAATCCACATGCGAGAGCTGCTCAGAATTACAACATTGTTGAAGATTTAGCTGTTTCTCCTTCAGTGATGTCGGCTTTGGAAGTGCTGCAATCGTGTCCAGCACAGCGTAAATTGTTATTGTCTGCTATAGGAGCTGTTGATGTTCAGGATTCTAACCTCATAATCTTCGATTTAGAAACTAGTACACCGCGTCTTCCTCACCAAATGGCTTTCCAGATTCCAGTGTTAGTAAAAAACAGACCTATTTTTCGGACTGTAATTGATGAGGGAGCTTCAACGTGTATTATGTCGCTTCAGTGTTGGAAATCACTTGGTTCTCCTACACTTAACCAATCTCCGACGATTCTAAAAGCTTTTGATGGTCGAGGTTTTCAACCTTATGGTATTTTGCAGGATTTACCCATAGGGGTTGAAGGGAAAATCGTTAATATAGATGTGGAAGTGGTTGATGCCCCTCTAGATTACAACCTTCTACTGGGTCGTAGTTGGTCTTATGCTATGACTGCTGTTGTCTCTTCGGTCTTTCGACTTATAAAATTTCCATATCAAGGAAGGATCGTGACAATAGATCAGTTAACTTATTTTTCGTCAGACCTAGCCTCTACAGAAACAATCCAGCATGTTGGTAAAACGGCTATCCCTTATAAGGATGTTGGAGTAGGTTTAGTTAAAGATTCTGGTTTACTAGGAACTTTTTCCTTTCCTCCTCCTAACGTATCGTCTTCTACTGCAAGTATTCATATGATTTCATCAGACACTGTTATGTTTGATGATCCTTGGATTCTTCCTTCTGAATCCGAGATAGATTCATTTGATGGCGCGATGCCTTTGATTCCATTTGAAATTGCATACCAGGCTGTACAGTCTTTTTCCAACCCCTTTTCAACCGAAACCGATCCAATGAATGGGATCCAAGAGGAATCGCTTTCTATTTCTAGTTCAGATGCAACGACATTTCCTAAAATTGTTCATACAGATGAGCAAATTCGTGAGTTTTCGTCTGTTGATGATTTACCATGGGAAGATCTCCATCACCGGTCTTCATTCTTACCTGAATTAGATCATTTTGAAAATGATTTCGCTTCAATTTTTACTGCTGAATATGCCAAGGAACCTCAGAATCCATTGCAAAATCCTGATTGTGAGTTAAATTTGGAAAGTATATCTAGAACGGTTCCAATTGACATTTCAGTAAAACCAGGAATAATTGAAAACATTCATATAGGTGCTTGTTGTACAGATGAAGAAATTCAGACTTATAAAGCCCTATTTCAAGAATTCCGTGACGTGTTTGCCTGGTCTTATGAAGAAATGCCAGGAATTGATCCATCGATCGTGGTTCATGAAATTAAGACTTACCCGGATGCTAAACCTATTCGTCAACGATTACGTCAAATACATCCTAGAAAAGCTGCTGCTATAAAAAATGAAGTTGAAAAATTACTTCGAGCAGGATTCATTTATCCAATTCCCTTAACGGATTGGGTATCGAATATTGTTCCTGTCACTAAAAAACAAGGAACAATAAGAGTATGTATCGATTATAGGGATATTAATCGAGCGTGTCCAAAAGACAATTATCCAACTCCTTATATCGATCAGATAATCGACGATTGTGCTGGTAGTGAACTATTCTCCTTTATGGATGGTTTTTCCGGCTATAATCAAATAAACATACTCCCTGCAGATCAACCTAAAACAACTTTCATTTGTCCATGGGGAACGTTTGCCTATTGTAAACTACCTTTTGGACTAAAGAACGCTGGAGCAACTTTTCAACGGGCTATGTCTTATGCGTTTCATGATATTAAGCACATTGTTCAGCCATATCTTGATGATTTACCTGCTCATTCATTACGTAGGGCCGATCATCCCACTCATTTACGAGCAATTTTTATGAGATGTCGGCATTATCGGATAAGTTTGAATCCACATAAATGTGTTTTCTGTGTAGAATCGGGTCGTTTACTGGGATTTGTTGTTTCAAAATCAGGCATTCGTGTCGATCCTTCGAAGGTAGAAGCTATTGTTAAATTGCCTCCTCCTTCGACATTACGCCAACTCCAAAGTTTGCAGGGGAAAGCAAACTTTTTACGTAGATTTATTCCGAACTATGCCGAGCTTGCAAAGGGTTTTACCCGGTTGTTGAAACAGGACATTCCGTTCTTTTGGGACGAGGTCGCTGATCGATCTTTTAATGCACTTAAACACGCGTTGACCCATGCACCGTTATTGCATCCTCCCAACTACAACCAAGATTACATTTTGTATCTCGTTGCTTCTCATTCCACCATTGGGATGGTACTAGTTCAAGAAGATGAATCTCACAACGAACATGTGATTTATTATCTTAGTCGAAATTTGAATCCGACTGAAATCAAATACACACATGTGGAGAAATTGGCCTTGGCAGCTGTTCAAGCTGTCCAACGTTTTCGACATTACATATTGTTACGTAAAACTACAGTAATTTCTGATTGCAACCCTATGATGTATATTTTGACCAGACAATTGCTAGGGGGCAAGTATTCTAAATGGATAGTTATCCTACAAGAATTTGACTTGGAATTTGAGAAATCCAAGGCAAAGAAGTCTTTGGTTTTTGCGGAACTAATGTGTGATTTCCCCTCTACTGATATTGAAACAGTGGCAGAAGAGTCCATTGTGGACGAATCTTTGTTTCTTATCAGTACGCTTGATCCATGGTATGGAGATATTATTGTGTATCTCCAAACCCAATCTTTTCGGCCCGATATTTCACGAACTCAGCGACGGAAAATACGCTTCCAATCCCAACAATATAATATCATTGGTGATACACTTTATCGACGAGGAGCGGATTCTGTTTTCCGACATTGTCTAACTCATGAAGAAGCTGAGAAGGTCTTAAATGACTGTCATTCTGGAGCATGTGGCGGTCATATGTCTGGGTATTCCACTGCCCAAAAGATATTGCGTGCAGGTTATTTCTGGCCAACATTATTTAAAGATTGCATTTATGCGGTTCGGAAATGCCACAACTGTCAAATTTTTGATCGAAAAATGCGCGCGCCACCCGCTCCTCTTCACCCTATAATTGTTGTTGGTCCTTTCGCAAAATGGGGTATCGATTTTATCACATGTAACCCTCACTCGGCCGGGGGGCATGCCTATATTATTCTCGCAGTAGATTATTTTACGAAATGGGCCGAGGCGATGCCTACATATTCAGCTGACGGCAAGACTGCTACAACATTCGTATTCAATCATATAATTGCTAGGTTTGGTGTTCCTCAGGCTATTATTACGGATCATGGAAGTCATTTTCGGAACATCATGATGACTGAACTAACAGAACAACTTGGCCTACGCCACGATAGTTCCACTCCATACTATCCACAAGCAAATGGTCTCGTTGAAGCCATTAATAAAGTTTTAGTCACCATGATTAAACGAATCATTGGTATTCACAAAACGAATTGGCATTCCATGTTATTTTCAGCGCTTTGGGCATATCGAACCTCAGTCAAAACATCAACGGGTTTCACTCCTTTTCAACTGGTCTACGGTTTGGAAGCTGTGCTGCCGATTGAATGCGAAATACCATCACTAAAATTAGCCGTAGAATTACTTCCAGCTACGTCTGAAGAGGAGAAACGTTTCTTGTACTTGGCCCAATTAGATGAGAATCGACGAAGTGCTGCAATAGCAAACGAGGCTCATGTTAAAAGGATAAAAGCTCAGTATGATAGAAATGTGACCCCTCGAAATTTTTCGGAAGGAGACCTAGTTTTACTTTATGATCAAGCTAATGACAAGCTAGGAGCTGGAAAATTCGTGCCTATGTGGCATGGTCCTTACATTGTGAAACGAAAGTTAGCAAAAGGGGCTTATGAGTTAGTAGATTTTGACGGTGTCCCTTTGGATAAACCCAGAAATGGGCTTTATCTAAAGCGATATTATGCTTAAACAAGGTGTGGAGATTTTTGTTAGTTTAGGTTTCTTTACTGCTGGTGTGTTTTAGATTAGAAAAGTGTGCCTAGTTTAGAAGTGTGTTTTTGTCACTATGACTGCTTATCTGAGTTTTACTCTTGATATTGCAGATGTCGACGTCTCTTCAAACCTACATTGGTTTTTCTGATGGTGCTTGTCGTAGTACACGGAACATTTCTTCCGCAGCTTGGGTTATCTATTCACCCTCTGACGAGTTAGTATCCATGCATGGGGTAAGCCTTGGTCAAACAACAAATAACATTGCCGAGTATAGTGTAGTGATTGAGTTATTATCTGAGTCCATATCATTTGGAATTCGGAGTTTGATTGTAAGGTTGGATTCTGAACTTGTTGTATTACAGCTTAACAGGGTTTATACCATTAGAAATTCGGTGTTATTACGGTTATTTTTGAGAGTTCGTCTCTTGGAACGTGAGTTTGATTACATTGAATATCAGCATATTCCAAGACATTTAAATACATTAGCAGATTCAATTTCTTCTAGTATGATAAATAGACATTTGCAATAATTAAAAGCAGTAAAACAATCAACATTCATATATGTATACAGATAGCCGTCAAAATAGTGATATATATCATAGGAGTGTGTTCAAAAATATACATCGTCTTCGATCATAGGTTGAAAACACCTTATGATCGGCAAAAATGATAATACAAAAGTACAAAAATGAGTCTATACGATCATCCCATCACTGATGATGATCTCGATAGGAAACAACTGCTCGGGCCACCCTGCACAGGAACCTCCTGAAAGGTCCTGGGACTCCAATCACATATCTTTGTAGCCTGAGAGGGATGTCATCTATGCTGGTCTCTGGTATATCTAGAGTCAAGCGCTCTAGATGATGCTCCAAATCGGTCAAAATCTCTACTGATTGGCCTGCTGGGGCTGGTGCGGGCGCAACTGGTTGTCTCCTCTCGAAAGGTTGGAGATGAGCTGGTCGTTGTGGACCTACGTCTGTATTCGAAAAACTTTTGGTTATTAGTTTTCTAAGACGATAAAAAATTAAAAAAAAATTAGAACTTAGCAAACGTTGAAAAATGTTTTACCTGAATCATCCCATTGTTCCCCTGCAGGGAGAGACATCTCTCTGTCGCCGCGGAAATCCATCCCGGCATACGGAAAATCCTCTATCATGAAAACTTGGCGATCCAGCCAACGAAAATATGAAGCAGGGAATCGTACAATCTCAGTGCCCTCAATAGCATGACGGGCCATCAACGCGGACCAGCGAACCATTCTCGGTTCCCGAGGTCGACCGGCATCAACTGCAATACTCTGTGGAGCTAATTGAGGAATCCTCTCCAAAGCAAAAGAAACGAAGATGGATCCGTATCCAAAGTTTTTTAGTTTCCCGGTTTTTGCTCTAGTAAGTTGGCCTTTTATATTGGCCAACACGGCTTCACACCAGTTGAAGATGGTGCCGCGAAAACAGTCCACTGCAACACGCATTTGGGAACCAGTAGCTACATGAAGCGCGGCGCTCCCACATAGTTTGGTAACAGTGAATGCTATAACTTTCAGTTCAGGACGGATGATATGTTTTATGTCAATCCGTTTGTCCCGAGGATTTGCTTGATCATTGCAAAATTCGAGTTGAAGACTAGCGACAGTCTGGCCACCTGGCCTAGTCCCAAACAAGGATACATGTTCACCCCTCTTGGACAAACCAGTAAAAAAGTATATATCCTCCAGCTCAATTTCGAGCCGGTGGCCACCAATGAAGAAACACTGGTCCTCCACATGCCATCTGTCTACCAACCATGTTAAGAGTTCCACTTGTGCCCTCATGCCAGAGATGGCCCAGAATTTGTATAAGCAGCATGTTTTTAATGCCCTTTGTGTAGGAAAATGAAGTATTGCAGCTTCATCCACTTCCTCATGCTCCCTTTCTCACCAAATAAGCATCTTGTTAATCCTGCAACACAAAATAAGGCAAGTTAGAATGATTTCATTTGAGAAATTTTGGCAGAAATTTGAGAAAACCGTGCTTTAAATTTGACCGCGCGGGTACCGCACCCGCTCTTTGTAAATAGAGCGTAGCTCCGCACGCGAGATGTGTGCCGGGTGCGGTACCCTCGATTTTTTCCCGTTCAGAAAAAATCGGGGTCCGCAGGTAACCTGTGTCCCGCCTGCGGACCCCGCGGGCGCATTTTTGAACCAATTTTTGCCCTAAAAAATCAAACTAAAGCCTAAAAATGAATTTTAAACGGATGAAAAACAAGATAAGGAGGTCGTGGATTACCTGGGGCTGACGATTTTCGATTCCAACGGTTGAATTTTCCAGAATCTTCACGAGAACTTTTTATCCAAAAGCTTTTTACTTTTCACTCTGCAACTGAACGGTAAAAATGAAATAGAAAAAGTCCTTTTTATAAGTTTTTTCGAATGAATGAATTTTTAATTTGTTTATTTTTCACTTTAAAAGGGTATTTTTTGAAAGCATTTTTACTTATCTTAAACAGGTATGTGTAATGTTTTGAGTTTTTGTGCAGAAACATGATTTTTCAGGTGAAATGATCATTTTTCAACAAAGAGCATACTTTTATCACTTTTTCGGACTCTTCCAAAAATTTTACGAAAAATCGAAACCTTGGAGTCCTCTTTAAGCCCTTTTCAGACTCTCTAAATATGAAAAGATTGCCGAGTACTTGACTATTCGAACTCGTTAAAGTAAATGAACAGTCGTCCCTTCAGTATAAGTTTACCCCTTTTACGGACTGAAATGGACTATTTACGAAAAAGGTATACGTTGACTAAATACGGTCAATAGAGTTCTCTCCCGCATTATTTTATCCTTTTTTCGGGCTCGAGAGACTAAATTTACGAAAAAGAACACCCATGGAGTTTTCTTAAGTTTTTCTTCTGACTCCCTAAAACTGAAAAACACCGAGTTTCTCCTATACTGGACTCGTTAAAACTTAACAGTAAAGGACCTGTTTAATTTTCAACAGGAACGAACCACTCCTTCTTAGGGTTCGAATTTTTAAACTAAGTTGGACTCATCCGAAGGATGAGCTTATAACCAAGCAAATGTTATCCTCCTCAAGCTTGTCAAAAATAAAGAGGTACTTGCCAGAAATGGTGGGGGAAAAGAGAGAAAAATGGGCGTGTTTGTTGTATTTTAATCTTCGAAAACTCAGTCAACCACTCTTGGACACGACACTTATATTCACCTGGGTTGGGAAATCCTTTGCCTAACAGTTAATCAAACCACATTGAAAATTTTCAGCCGGTTTCTAGGTATTAGCTTTGGGTCAATTGTCACCAAGCCATCTGCAGTGTCGTTATGTGTCCAAGAGAACAGTTCAAATAAAACCATTCATCTGCAAAATATCTATCATCCATCATTGACCATCCCTGAGTCAGTCCTTGCCAACATATTTTCAAAACTTGATCTATGATTTCGTGTTGTGGGCTTGCCTACGACAGATCGCTTTCTATCGACATCGGCACATTATCTAGGAAGTTGATCCAGAAATCGTCAGTACCTTGAAATCTGCATGCCTCAATGGCAGGTTTCTCGCTTTCGACGACAGGTTACATCAATGACCTTCGATCGAATGACTCCGTGACATGTTCGACTTCAGCTCATTCATTCACATTTCATGGACTGTACTGAGTACTTTGAGAGACATTGACATTACTGGTGGTTTCTCTCACACTTGTTAACAGTTTACATCATTGACTGGTAATCAAGTGGTTTCTACCATGTTCGACTTCGACACATTCATTCACATGGATAGAATCGTACTGGTTCGAGATGCGGAAATCAAGACCCTGAATCTAGTTTCTACCATCCAGGCTGCGAGGAATTTTGTTATCATCTATACAGTAGACTATTGATAAACAGATGGCTGCGTCCATACTATGTCTACATATATCTGTACTATGATGTATTCAAAATCATTCCTGTATCAGAACGATTTCAGTTAGTTCATAGTTAGTTTTTATCTGAGTATGGGAATGCCTACCTCAGTGATGACATATACATGTATATACTTTGCATTGAATGTTTTTACAGGTACCGACTGGGGTGTCCATAGGATGATCTTTGAAATGATAAAGTACTGCACTCTTCATATATGACAGACTACAGCTTCATCTATTCCAGACTTTGCACTTTAGGGGGCAATTTGTTACATTGAAAACTGTCACCTTGACATTCCGCTGACTGTATGAGCTCATTATTACTCATACTTCCTCCTTTTGCAAGTCCAATATACGAGCTCCTCATATCAAACTTCAAAATCAGAAGAAAATCCCTAAAATCCCCTAAGAATTGGTATCGCACTTTCTCTATGCATTCCCTGCGGTCCCGCACCTAAATCTCAGCCTGCCTGCGGAACCATACCGCACGTTCTTTGTGTAATGGGTGCGGACCCCTGTAAAACATAAAAAGGCGAGAAAGTAAAGATAAAAAGATGAATTCCAGATGAATTCTAGAAGTTTCTGGATGGGAATTTTCGGGAATGGATACGCTTTGAAGAGGTTCAAGGCATCCCTCACTTAATGGAGCTAACCCCTTGATGTAAGGAGCTTATCCCTTTGAAGGAGGATTCTATCCCTTCATATTTGGAACTAGAAACCTCCTCTCTTCCACTATAAAAAGAGGCCTTGGGTAGCCTCAAAGGGAGTTCAAGCTTATGAGATTTGAAGTTAAATGCTGTTGAGATTCAGACTTAGTTAACTAAGATTTTCTGTGAGGTTAAATCACTCATCTCCATTTGTCTTAGTTCAAGAGTGCAATGCTTGTCAAAGTAGAAGAGATTCCTGCTTCGGACCCCGGGAGGACCTGCACAACATCAAGGCACAGGTTGTAAAGGTTTTCTATCTTTGAAGTTAATACAAATATACTCATTTCTCTCATTAAACTGTTTATTCATGGTTTATTTCATAAATTCCTTGATCATTATGATAAGTATGATTTATGATAATGTCTATACAGGTGCTGCTTAATCTTTTTGCTTGTTTGTGATTGCAGATATACGAGGAATGTTCTTTCAGTGCACGGGAAGGACTTCAACAAAATCAAGAAAGCGTTGGACATAAGGTAGGCCTTACACCCGTATAGTTTTTTATAAATCTTATATGCTTAGAGAGAGATTAGTATAATTGGCTGTTTGTTGCTAGTTACCTTTTTTACTAGAGAGATCGGTCTTGTCCGCAAGACGGATTAATCTACACAAAAGTCAGAGCATGTGATAAGTGTCAAAGATTTGCAGAAAGAGAGAAGAAAGCAGCTCTGCCCTTAATTCCAGTCCATGTAAATGAACCGTTTCAGAAATGGGGATTAGATTTCATAGGGGAGATACATCCCCCATCAAGTGGCCAACATAAATGGATACTAACAGCCACAGATTATTTTACAAAATGGGTGGAAGCCATACCTATAAGAAATGCTACAAACTCTGTGATAATCAAATTTGTGGAAGAAAATATCATCTCCAGGTTTGGCTGTCCTGCTAGAATTGTAACTGATAATGCACAGGCCTTCAAGTCTGCTAAATTCGTAAATTTCTGCCGATAGTATAATATTATATTGAATCACTCCACATCTTACTATCCACAGGGAAATGGCTTGGCAGAATCCTCCAACAAAACTTTGGTGAGGGCCTTGAAAAAGACTATTAATGAGAATCAGAAAAATTGGGATTCCCAATTAAAGTTTGCTCTTTGGGCAAATAGAATAACTAGCAAGAGAGCAACAGGGAAATCTCCTTATGAATTGGTGTATGGATGAGCAGCAGTGTTCCCTGTACAGTTGGTTTTTCCAGTGGCACGTTTCATAGAGGAAAGTGAAGAAGAACCAGATGATATGGTTAGAAGAATGAATCAATTGGTAGAATTGGAGGAAACACGAGACCAAGTGAATCAGAGGCTAGCTGAGTATCAAGAGAAAATGAAAAACATCTTTGATCAGCATGCAAAAGATAGGAAATTTCAAATTGGTGACTTGGTTCTCAGATGGGATGTCAGAAGGGCCGAAAAGGGAAAACATGGCAAATTTGATCCACTGTGGTTCGGTCCATTTAAAGTTGCAGGACAAATGGGAAATAACACATTTGTGTTGGAAAATTTACAGGGTGATCTGCTTGACAACCCTGTCAATGGCCAATTCCTCAAGCCCTACTTCCAATTCTGATGCAGGCTTGGAGTGCCTGTTTTATCATATTGTATATAAACTGTTTCAGTTTTTGTTTTCATAAAGAATGGGTGCTGGAAAATTATCAGAAGAAACGCAGAGGGATTGAAGAACAGAATGTACATACAGAAATGATTAGTGGTCTGCATGTTATCGACATGTCCAAGGATGAACATGCCGTCCCCAGATGGAGCCGATGTTGTATATGTCAGCCCCTACATATAAATTCTTGGCCTGCTGCCACTTTTGAATCCTCTTAAAACCTCCGTCGTGGCCTTGGACCTCCATATACTGTTTATCATTATCCTGCCTGCCCAGAAATTACACTGTACAAAGGCAAAAAACCGCAATTAAAAATATGTCAGGCCTAGCCCTTTAGCCTTAGCCCCTCTTGCTTCATCTTCCACGCGACCCGAATGCTAAACCAGGTGCCAGGAGGAAAAGGGCTTGTTGTCAAAGATTTCGGGCACGTCTGGGGCCGCCCAATCAAAATCAATCGACGGAGCGGAGTTTGTTTTCCTTGGTGGTCCCCGCGTCCGTATCCCATCGTAGAAAACCAGTTGTTTCATTCCGCACCGCCTATCCAAGGCTGGCGGTATTACCCTTTGGACCAGCGATTCCATTGAACGCACACCAAGTGTCCTCTGTATGGACCTGAAAACCGCTTTTCTCCCGCGCGTTAATCTTTTGTCGGTGGACGGGCAACAAAATTCATATTAACCATTAGATCTGTAAGCCTCCATCTTACGGCTATCGTCCTCCAAAGTCGCACGAACTTTAGTTTCCATATAAAATGCCCCGGGCCCGCCATTACATCATCCTCCAGTTATGTTTTAACCGTTGAAATTGTGTGATGATCATATGGCCTAGAATCACTTACACGTCGCTGACCAAGTCCGCCGCATCTCCACGTCACAACGTCCACGTGTCATCCGTGTTTCCCTCCACCATTTATATATTTCATTTACGTGTCATATTACTGTGTTTAGATTACATATCTTTGCCTCATGCATTCATCGTCATTTCCCTGCATATTTCGCTGTCAGCCTGCATCTCCTCGCCATTTCTTCCAGTTCACATCATCATCCCGAGGTCATGGTCTCACTCGTCACCCCAGTATCTGGTTTCCTTTAATGTGTTTGTGGATTTTTGCAGGTGTTTGGTGCGGAGGAACCCTCATAATTTGTGGCTCACATTACAGATGTCAAGTACATTTCAAAGGTCCATCCAGCAGGTGCAGAATAATGGAGCAGGGATCTGGGGGCATATACCGACAAGACTCTCATTTAATAAAGCAAGATGGATATTTATCTAATCCCTCTAAGAAATTCAAAGGGGGAAAATCCTGGTAGATGAAACATTAATGATGTCACAAAGAATATCAGCAGAAAATCAAAGAGCTCAGTGTCCGTCATTGAGAAATATAAATTTCAGTTCAGGGCTCAAAGAGGTGAGAGTACTATGCACAAACACAAGTCATCTCAAGGTTTTATGGCAGCAGATTTTTCTCTTTCAGCAAAGGGCAGAACATTTGTATATTTTATTATTTGTGTCTTGTTTATAAGGAGATTTTCATCCTCAGCATTTATTTCTAGAGACAGATTGCAAAGTACAGATAATTATATCCAACCATTCAACAGTATGGGCGCGAAGGCTTTTCACCACTTTGTTTCAAATTAAATCATTAAATGTATCACCTACCTCATTCTCTAGAGCTTTTTGCTTCTCCTATAAAAACTAGAAAGAAAGACATCGTAGAGGTTCCAGATTTCTATTAGCAAACTGTGCAGTGAAAGGCTTTTGTATACATCTTGTAAAATTTCTGTATGAAGGCTCAGAGCCCGTAGGGTTTCAGTGAGGAGGAGTTATAACTGTAATGAGGATTCTGGTCTTTGGTATCCCACAGTATGTAATCTTTTCTTATGTGTTAATATAATACCTCATTTCATGCTACTTATCTTCTTGTATCATGTTCTAGAATGCGAGTGGCTCACTGGTCTTAAGTAAGGATTCATCCTAGTTGGTGCCCATACTTGGATTAGTCAAGCGCTTTAAATAGGCCTAGTCATGATATATTGTTCCATGTTCATTTCATCCATATTTTCTTCTATATTAGTTACTTGAGGAGGGTGCTTTTAAAACGCCATTGTCATGTATGGATTCTTAGTTGGATAAGCCCATATGTGGTTTTGTTGTGTATCTGGGTATCAGCCTCATGCTAACTAGTATCTTCTTCATGTTTATTCACTGCATCCACTTTCTAATATTTGATTTCTGTGACATATTATTTGAACTGGCCCTCTTTGCAGTAAGCTGTCTCTTAACTGTCTGATGCTTTGTATTGGAGTTTTGCATGCTGTTCCTACATTATTCTTATCTTTGTATCAGCTTCTGAGAGAGTTTGGTTCCTTTTAAATTAATTTCCTTGTTTTACAAGAGATAGCAAGAGAGCATTGGATTGACAACCCAAGTTACATTATACACTCCCTGCTATGCTAAGATGTCCTAGGCACTGGTCTATGGCAACTCTAGACTATCTCTAGGGGTGACAAAATTGTCTACAACAAAAACTTTGAATTTGACCCTTAGAATGAGATATAAGGAAGGTGAAAGAGAATGTGTCGAATGGTACATGGAGTGGTGATGTGGAGGAGGACCGGGTCAATGGCATGGCACGAGTTTGATCAGGACCGTCCGACCTCTAAAAGAGACCAACGGTGGAAAACGCATCAGAGGGTGATGAGATGGTGGGCCAGGGGCACTGTTGACATGGTTTAATGCCTGTGCAGCTTCGGAGTGCGACGACTGTTGGATGATGACCTCTAGATTGGACGACTGTCATGAATATCATTGCGCATCTTTGGCCAAACAATAACGCGCGATGAACGGTGGTTTTGGAGCCGTACGCGAGGACACGTGGCACAGAGTGTATGGAATCGCTGGCCAAACAAGGATTATCGCCTACCGCCAAAAGGCGGTGCGAGGCATACCACCTGGTTTAGAATAGTGCACGGAGCGGGGACCACAAGGGTGAATAGATCGCGGACCGTTGATTTTGTGGTTTGATCGGACGGTAGGTAGAAAGGCTATGGGCACGACAGGGATGAACGAACGCCATCCGATCTGTACGGATCTACGGCCCAAAATGCGCCCGATATGCATTTGATAATCACCTCTCAGCCTAGCACAAGGTCTAACACCTGGGTTACGTGGAGAAATGGCAGAGGGGCTTGGGCCGAAGGGGCTAAGCCTTGAATATTTTCAAATATGAATCTTCAGCCTTTTAGAATGCGATTTGGGGGTAAAAAAATGGCACGATAAGCAGAAAAATGATTTCTTAAGGCAGGATGAGGAGAGTTCCGAATGGTCTAAAGGGGATCTACTTAACAAAATTTTGACAGGGGGCTGATATGATCAACATTGGCTCCACCTGGGGATGGCACGTTTATCCCTGGATGTGTCGAGAACTTCGCAGACCACTAATCATCCTGTATGTAGACTCTGCTCTCTAGCACTTCTTACTTTTCACATTATGATTCATCACATCACACGCATTATTCAACACAAAGATAAAAGTAGAAACTAATATACAATATGATACATCAGGCCACCTTTGCCTGAATCAGAACTGGAAATAGGGTTTAAGGAACTGACCATTCACAGGGGCATCAAGCAGATCTCCCTGTAAATTTTCCAACATGAAAGTGTTGTTGTCTCCCTTGTCCACAATTTTGAAAGGAACGAGCCAGAGGGGGTCGAATTTACCATGTTTCCCCTTTTCAGCTCTTCTGATATCCCATCTAAGCACCAAATCACCAATCTGCAACTTTCGGTCCTTGGCATGCTGATCAAACAGGTATTTCATCTTCTCCTGATATTCAATTAGTCTTCGACTTACTTGATCCCGTGTTTCCTCCAACTCCACTAGCTAGTTTATTCTCCTGATCATATCATTGGGCTCTTCCTAACTTTCCTGCATGAAACGGGCTACCGGTAAGGCTAGCTGCATAGGGAAGACTGTTGCACGTCCATATACCAATTCATATGGAGATCTCCCATTTTCTATCTTGCTGGTGATTCTATTAACCTATAGAGAAAATTTCAATTAGGAATCCCAATTCTTCTGATTCTCATTGATAGTCTTCTTCAGGGCCCTCACCAGAGTTTTATTTGAAGACTCTGCCAAGTCGTTTCCTTGCGGATAGTAAGTTGTAGAGTGACTCAGTATGATATTATATTGCCGGAAAAAAACTCACAAATTTTGCTGACTTGAAGGCCTGGGCATTATCAGTCACTATCCTGGCAGGGCAGCCAAACCTGGATATGATATTTTCTTCCATGAATTTTATTATCACATTATCTATAGCATTCCTTGCAGGTATGGCTTCCACCCACTTAGTGAAATAGTCTGTGGCAGTTAATATCCATTTATGTTGTCCACTTGAGGGTGGGTGTATCTCTCCTATAAAATCTATTCCCCACTACTGAAATGGTTCATTCACATGAACGGGAATCAAAGGCAAAGCTGCTAACTTCTGTCTTTCTGCAAATATTTGACACTTCTCACAAGCTCTGACCCAAGTAAAAACATCTCCAAATAGTTTGGGCCAGTAGAAACCAGCCTTCAATATTTTTGTGAGCAGTGGCCCTCCAGCTGTAATGTCCCCACAGATTCCTTCATGGAATTCAACCATTATACTTTCTACTTCATCCTCTGTGAGACACAGGAGTAGGATGCCTGAAGGATCTCGCCAATATAGCTGCCCATTATCAACTATGTATTTCTGTGATTTTAACCTCAGTGATCTGTACTTAGCTTTGTCACAGCTAGGAGGGCAGCTGAGTGTGAGGAGATATTCCACTATTTCTTTGTACCATGGGCTTGTGAGATACTTTATGTGTGCTTTCTGAGTAGCTTTCTCCACCTCTTGCTACTCTTTTTCGTTCTCAGACTCTCCACTTGCTATCATAGACAGATTTATACCCAGAGCCTGATAGTTTGATTCTGATAAAATTTTAGCTAGCCCTTGCCCTTTGATCAGATTCATAGGACATATGTCTAGATTATACTCCTATATTTTGGCAATCCACCTTCCCCTTTTCCCTTCACTGTCTCCTTGAATGAGAATATCTTTGACAGCTGCTGTAGGAACGAATGCAGTGATATGGGACTGCAAGATATACATGCGGAAGGCTTTGAGGGATTTCACCAGAGCATATGCCTACTTTTCTAATATATTATATTTCAGTTCTGCATCATGAAGCACCTGACTGTAAAAGGCAATTGGCTGCTCATATCCTTCGTCATTTTTCTGCAATAACACTCCTGCTACTATATGAGGTGATGCAAATGAAAATATCATGAAAGGTTTTGCATAGTCTCGTCCAGCTAGCACAGGGGCTTCTGCAAAAGCATGTTTTATCCTGGTAAAAGCTTCTCGTGATTCCTGTGACCACTTCACCTCATTATCTTTCTTTAGCATGTCTGTTATATGCCTAACTATTTCAGCATAGTTAGGAATAAACCTTCTCAGAAAATTGATGCGTCCTAAAAACACCTGCACCTCTTTCTTGTTTCTGGGGAGAGGAATACCATTTATAAACTCTACTCTTTTAGGATCTATTCTTACCCCGTCTTTAGTCACAATATGCCCCAAAAGTTTACCCTCTTCTAATGCAAATAAAGACTTTTGTGGATTGAGGGAAAGACCATACCTTCTGCATTTCTCAAAGGTTCTACGCAGATGTTCAATGTGCTCAATATCATCCTTTGAAAACACAGTTATATCATCAAGGTAGACTACCAAAAATTTATCCTGCTCCACAACAAAAGCAATGTCCATGGCCCTTTGAAAAGTGGCTCCTGCATTGATCAACCCAAAAGGCATCCTGGCATACATAAATGTTCCCCATGGCGTGATGAAGGCAGTCTTCTTCTGGTCTTCTGGAAGTATAGCTACCTGATTATAACCAGAAAATCCATCCATCATTGACATCCTAGAAGCCCCAACCACCTTCTGCAGGATGTGATCCATCTTAGGCAGTGGATAATTGTCCTTTAAGGATGCTCCATTTAAGTTTCTGAAATCAACACATAGCCTTATTTCTCCATTCTTCTTTCGGACAAGAACCAGGTTTGCCAGCCATTCAGAGTACCTCAATGGCACAATTATTTTGGCCTTTAATAGCTTCTTAATTTCTTTTTCAATTGAGGGAAGCAGCAGAAGATTTATCTGTCTAAGCTTCTGCTTATGAGGTTTGGCATCTGCTTTCAGGGGAATTTGTGCTGCATTATACTGATATCAAAAGTTTTTAGGTCTTGATAGGACCATGCAAATACATCCTTGTATGACTAAAATAATTTCAAGTATTTCTTTTTATGTTCTTCCGGGATTTTCTTGAATAATTTTACTATCTTGGGGTCAGCATTAGTACCCAGATTTAGGTCCTCTACCTGATCTTCTTCTACCACTTTATCCAGCTGCAATGGGACATCATTCTTGTCAAATAATCTTTTTAGAGGCACCAGCCCTCTAGGTATAACATTTCCCTTTAATTGCAACACTTTACTACCTGCCATTTTCTCCTCCCACTTGTTCTCTGAAATATTTTCAATCTCCTCTTCTTCACAATCATCAATCTACATATTAGAGAATTCGCCTACTGTCTCCAGGAATCTCTTCATCTGTTCCTCATCTTCAAATACCTGCCAGTGCTTGATATTATCTGGGATTGATGGTCGATATCGTACTTCAATTTCATACCTCAAGAGAGGGTTCTGAGGAGGACGGAATGTACTAGCAGCCACAGCAAGAGAGTTTGTCATTCTATTCTGTTCCCAGGGCATGAACTGTATATTAAATGCTGAGAAGAAATTCTCCACCACGTCCCACACTTCATTCCTGTAAGCCCTCAGCCGTGGATGCTTGGTCTGACATTGATTCCTGACCTGTCTAACCACCAGTTCTGAATCTCCCATAAATTTTAAACTTCATATACCCATGCTCCTGGCTGTCTGAAATCCGAGCAGAAGTGCTTCATATTCAGCCACATTGTTAGTAGCTTCATATTCTAACTTGAAAGACAACAGGACCCATTTTCCTGTAGGAGAAATCAATAATATCCCAACTCCATTACCTTCTCTTGAATTTGCTCCATCAAAATGTAGTGTCCAACTTTCTGTTTCATGGCTCTCTGAGGGCTGCTTAGTCTGAATCTGACAGAAGGATGGTTCATGAGCATAATCTTGATCTTCTTCCAGCATCAAGCATGAGAAATCCCATTCTTTACTATAGACTGGTGAATTTACAGAGTTATCTGCCTTAGTCACCATCTTGACAAATCTAGTTTCCCTGTACAAACTCCTCTCCTGGCCACCAAAAACTGGGATAGTGGCATATGTTAAGTCCATCTTGAGTGACCCACCAATTTTTTTTCCCCAGGACCTTGACAGTAACATGCCAAAGCGAGCTGGGATGTCAGCTACCACGATGTCCATTACCACACTTTTTTCTAGGATTTGGGCCAAATTGACCACCAAATCCTTGATCATCCCCAAGCATTTAACTCTTTTGGAGTCAAATGAATAGAGGTCCTTGTATGGATGGGTGATTTGCAATCCTATTTGTTCCATGACCGACATAGGTATTAGATTATGGGAAGCTCCAGAATCTAACAGACAATTATGTAATAGCAGGTCATGAATCACTAGAGACACATAGAAGGGAGGAGTAGAGGGATCTATCTCCTTGACGTGTGGGCCAAACACCACCATAGGTCTTTCTTCTTGGAGGTTGAAACTATTTGGAATGATTGGTGCTTCTGAAGGGAGCATAAAAGAGGTGACTTGAGATTGGTATGCAGGCTGTTTTAACAATTCAGTCAAGGGGACTGGGATTTTGACATTCTCAAGTTCCTTTTGCAGACTGAAGGCGGGAGGGGACTTATCCGTTACAACCTCTTTTGAATCTTTATTTTCAGCTGAAGATTTGGCTTCTTTTGACACAGACTTGGCATTAGGGGGAGTGACTTCTTTTGAAGAGGAAGGAATTTGACTATTAGACTGCAAAGGAGCATTTAGAGGACTCTTACCTTTGTCTGTGACTTTCCACATTGTTGATTCCTTCTGGGGTGGCTCTTCTTCTTGCTCTTGAGTACGAGTCCTCTTCCTAGAAGATCTGAGATCATATCTTCTATTGAAATGTGCTTGCATGAAATCAACAAATTGTTTACAATAATGATCAATTTCTGCTTCTTCTGTGTCTCTGGTCTCTTCTTGCAATGAGCACTCAGCTCCATTATTTCCTTGCAAAGGGCATTCTTCTCCATCACTATTTGAGAGGGCAAGATTCACATCCTCCAGTCCATATGCAGTATCTTCAGTATAATCATCTACTGAACCTTCCAGATACAATGGGTGTGGTACTTGATCCTGTTTCTCCTTTGCTTCCCTTGGCAATATTTGCAGGGGTGGTTTCCTATACTGAGGATTACAACCTCTGTTTGGAGCATTGTAGAAATTCTTAGAGGCTGGATTCTTGGCCTCCAGTTCAAGCTTGACCACTTTCTTAATCAATTTGGTCATTTATTCTGTTCTGTCAGTTTCTCTATCCTGATTAGAAGTAGATACCTCTTCTTTGCCCCTTCTTCTAGTATCTTGTTCAAATTTCCCTTTAATTTACCAGTGGCAGCAAAATTTGCCTCCAACTCTAGAGCATCTGTCTGAGCATCATCCAGGGTGACATGCATTATTTCCCGTAGAGAGAAACCAAATTCGGAGTCGAAGGCTGCTACAAAAACAACTTTAGCAGTAGTTTGGTGAGGTTTCATATCAGCAGGAAGGCTTAGATACAACTTATTAAATCTCTTGATAAACTCTGACACCCCTTCATTATGTATTTTTTTGAGTGTGTTGAATTCGATAAGGAAATGCCCATAATCTTTCTTCTCCCCCCATTTTCTGAGAAAATTATTCTCCATTTCATCCCAATTGGTTATGGAACGGTTTCCTAATGTCTTAAACCACTTTCTGGCTTCACCATCCAGAGATTGAAAAAACAGTCTTAAGACCACATCCAGATGTTCTACATTAAAGTTTTCTGCGAAAGAGCAGAAGGTCTCAAGATGTTTTTGAGCATCAATATCATTTTCCCCATTTAATCTGGGTAAGATCTTCAAATAATCCTGTGGCATATCATTTAACACTTGAGGT
This sequence comes from Pinus albicaulis, assembly GCA_034641835.2. Taxonomy (NCBI): domain Eukaryota; kingdom Viridiplantae; phylum Streptophyta; class Pinopsida; order Pinales; family Pinaceae; genus Pinus; species Pinus albicaulis. Next base: position 16,420,374 of record CM076571.1, read on the forward strand.
AATGCCAAGGGAGCATATTTATTCAACAAGAAGGCTGGAACATTGGCCATTGGAGGAGGTGGAGGTAGTGCAACAGTCTGATGTGTAAATGGAGGAAGAGGAGGAGGTGGAAGTGGAGTATGAATAACAATAGGAATATATTGTACAGCAGCCTAAGGTGTTGATGGGAATAGTTCACGGCTAACAGCAGCTACTTCAGTGACTTCTTTAACCTCTTCATCCTCAGGAGTAGGGTGAAAGTTATCTTCAATTCTGACACCTCCTCTTGGTGGACTATCTGAGTAATAATTGGTATCTCCCCCAGTGGAGTCGGGATTTTCTAATTTAGCTTCTTAAGAAGAAGAGGATGGAAAGTTTTCTAAAGAAAAACCAGGGATTTCAGTGCGTACTGATCACTTTTCTTTCCAACTTCTCCTATGTATGATCTTTTCTGGGTCAGACACTGAAGGCGTTTTTGGTTGTGATGTATCTGACCTCAGGTGTGGCACGAGAAGCCAGGACTGCAAATAAAATTATCTGATTAACAAATGTGGAGTCGCCAAGGTGAGGGATCTACAACTCTCAACTCTCTGTGCTCACCTACTTAGAGAGTGAATAATGTTTTGTTGAAGCCCATGGATTTTAATTTTCTTAACTTCATCCCCGGCAACAACGCCAGAAAGATGTTGTAGCTCCTAGAGACAGCCTAGAGTTGTGATAGACCAGTGCGTAGGACATCTTAGCATAGCAAGGAGCGTGTAATATAATGTATGAAGTTGTCAGCTTCAGCTCACATGCTATCTCCTGTAAACAAGGAAATAAACTAGAATGGGACCAAGACCCTCAGAAACTGACACAGAGAAAGGGATACTGCAGAGGAGAAGTGCATAAATCTAATATGAAAGCAACAGACAATTCAGAGACAGTTTACTGCAAAGCGGGCCAATTCAAGTAATACGTCACAGATATCAATTATCAGAAGGAGCATGTAATGAAAGAAATGTTGAGAAGATATTAGTCCACATTGAGCTGATATCCAGATACACAATACCACCATGTATGGGCTTACCAATCTAAGAATCCATACATGATAATAGCATTTTAAAAACACCCTCCCAAAGCAACTAATATAGCAGAAATATGGTTTAGATGAGTAATGGAACAAAATATCATGCATGAGCCATATTTAAAGCGCTTGACTGATCCGAGCATGGGCATCAACTAGGATGAATCCATACCAAAAATCAGTGAGCCACTCGCATTCCAAAACATGATAAAAGAAAGATGGATGAAATGAAATGATCTATTAATATAACACATAAAAGAAAAGGTTACACACTGTGAAATACCAAAGACCGGAATCCTCTTTGATAGATAGAACTCCTCCTCATTGAGACCCTATGGGCTCTGAGCCTTCATACAAGAGCTTACAAAATGTATAAAAAAAGCCTTTTACTGCATAGTTTTCTGATAAAATCTGGAACCCTCAATAATCCGTTCTCCTGGAGTTTTATAGGAGAAACCAAAACCTAGTAAAAGAGGTAGGTAGTGAATATTTAATTGTCTCATTAAAAAAAAATGGTGAAAAAGTGCCCGCCCATACTGTTTGACGGCTCTGTAATGTTGTATGTACTCTGGGGCTTGCTTTCTGAAGTAAATGCTGTAGGTAAAAGTCTCTTCGGGAACATGGCATAAGGATGAAATCACATAAACAATCTGTCCTTTCCTAAGAGAAAATCCTGCTGAAATGAAACTTGGAGGGTATTTTTTCTTGTGCATGGTACCCTCTGCCTTCTAGCCTTGGATTAAGGCCAAAAATCTTAAATGCTGAATGCTGAAATCCTCTACCCTCCACTGATACTCTTTGCCGCGACATTAATATCTCCATCTGCGAAATTTACGTTTTGAATTACTCTGGAGGGTTTGACAGATTTCCTACCCTACTTCATTAATAAAAGTCGTGTCGTAACAGCTTCCCAAGCCTTTCTCCATAAATTTTTCCTCTGAAAAATTGTCCTTTGACGTGGTCTCGGCTTCTGTAATGGAGGCTGCGAATTATGGCAATTTTCTGCCACTGTATCCCTGCAAAATCCACAAACTATTTAGAGAAAACCATGCAGGGGAAGGTGGACACAGTGGGGATGATGGTGAGACAGCGCGACATGATGGACAGGTCGAGAAATGCAGGGTGATGATAGGCATTGCAACGTGGCGGTGGAAGGTGGCGATGGAGAAGGTTGGCGGAGCGTAGCAGATGAAAAACTTTGAATTTGACCCTTAGAATGAGATATAAGGAAGGCGGAAGAGAATGCGTCGAATGGTACGTGGAGTGGTGATGTGGAGGAGGACTGGGTCAATGGTGTGGTGCGAGTTTGATCAGGACTGTCCGACCTCCGAAAGAGACCGACGGTGGAAAATGCATTGGAGGGCGATGAGATGGTGGGCCAGGGGCACTGTTGACATGTTTTAACGCCTATGCAGCTTCGGAGTGCGATGACCGTTGGATGATGACCTCCAGATCGGATGGCTGTCATGAATATCTCTACGCGTCTTTGGCCGAACAATAACACGTGATGAATGGTGGTTTTGGATCCGTACGCGAGGACACGCGACACAGAGTGTATGGAATCGCTGGCCAAACAAGAATTACTGCCTACCGCCAAAAGGCAGTGTGAGGCATACCACCCGGTTTAGAATAGTGCACGGAGTGGGGACCACAAGGGTGAATAGATCGCGGACCGTTGATTTTACGGTTTGATCGGACGGTAGGCAGAAAGGCTATGGGCGCGACAGGGATGAACGAATGCCATCCGATTTGTACAGATCTACGACCCAGAATGTGCCCGATATGCATTTGATAAGCGCCTCTCAGCCTAGGACAAGGTCTAACACCTGGGTTGCATGGAGAAATGGCAGAGGGGCTTGGGCCGAAGGGGCTAAGCCTCGAATATTTTCAAATATGAATCTTCAGCCTTTTAGAATACGATTTGCGGATAAAAAAATGGCACGATAAGCAGAAAAATGACTTCTTAAGGCAGGATGAGGAGAGTTTCGAATGGTCTAAATGGGATCTTCTTAACAAAATTTTGACAGGGGGCTGATATGATCAACACGTTTGGTGGTTGTTTATTGTTTTATTGCGCTATTTGAGTGATTGGTTTCTTCCTCATTCGAATTCCGCTTTGTCTCGCTTTGAGCCTAGATTACATTGTTCATTTGAGTCTTGGAGATTCTGCTTGAAGTGGTGAGTCTGGTCTTGGTTGGGAGAAATTCTTTGTTTTTTCATTTTCAGGCGTTGGCGCTTGTTGTCAGTTAGCAACCCGCGCCAATTGGCCATTGGCGCTAGTTGTCAGTGAGCAAGTCGCGCCAGTTGGCGCTAGTTTTACCTACAAAAGTCGTGCCAATTTCAGGGTATGTGAAAATTGATATTTTTTCCCTAAATCCTTCACCAGTGTGTCTTTCCCTTCTGGTATTTTCACTGTATGAGCATAGATTACATTGCTCATTGTTTGGAATGTCTTATTTCCATGATTGTTTGATGTAAAAGCGAATGAATGCCTTGTTTTGATCTCTTGCTTTGGAAGTCCTCTTTGTGTTTGACCTCATATGACTTGTCGCCTTTTGAGGGATTTCATGACAAAGTGTTTGAAACAACGATTGCATTCTTAGTGTTTGTTTACATCTCTTTTGCATTCATCCTTCATTAAGGAGATTTGCGTTCTTTTAGTTTTCGTCTCAAAGTTTGCTTTTGTTAAAATGCATTAGATTACATTGCATTGAAAAGTATTTTTTGAGATTTATCATTAAACTTAGGTTGCATTGTTTAATGATTGAAAACTAAAAATTGCTTCGAGTGCATTCTATTTCATTAAAAGCATGCATTGAGTAGATTCTCATTTCATCGAAAAATGCATTGAGTGCATTCTTATCATTTCAAAATAAAAAGGGAAATTGTGCATAGATTACAATTGCATAGTTTTCGGAAAAGAGGATTTTGCATAGATTACATTGCATTATTCGCATCGTTGAATGTTTTAGAATACTTTTGGATAGTGAAAGTCATCTAGTTTGGAAAATTTTGTTCGCAGTGTTGTTGTTTGTTGCATCATTGTTTGAAAATCTTACCTTAACTAGATAGCATTCATTGAATGAAATGATATACTGTGGCATGTAGTGTGCATTTAGGAGATTTTGAGACATAACACTCGCTAGGGCCTGAAAACTGAAACATAATTGAAGATAAACATTAAAATTTATTCAATTTACACTAAGGCAGCATTGAAATCTAACGAAACACATTTAGAGGTCTAGGCTAGAGACGTGTTCTGGTGTCTTAAAACCTAGTAGCTGTCGTTCGCCTCTTGGCTTTAGACAGCGCTAGTACGGACTTGTGCTCCCCGTACCATCGCGTATATAAAGGGAGACCCCACTAGGTTGCCATCCTTTATCCATAGGAAGCCGAGTCTGCCGCCCTATACTCGTGATACACCGGACATAACATTCGAGGAGATTGCCTGCACGTACACTAAGTCCTTGGTTGATTTCTCTTTCATTTTGAAACCAAGGTGTATATTGCAGTTCATGGTTATTTGGTACACCCTTTGCCTAGAATTCCTGAGCAGTCATTTTGATATTTTCTGACTCCTTAAATTTGAAAAGATCACCAAGCGCTTTTCCTTTCACGCTTGTTTCAAAACTGAAAGAGATAGAGTCACCTTTCATCCGTTTCTTGACTCTTAAAACATGAAACGGTGAAGTTTCTAAGTTTCAATGTGGTAAAATAAATCACCTATGATCACACGCCCTTGTAGAGTTTGCTTGTTGGCCATTTGATTGTGTACCTTGGTTTTTAGCCTGTGTGTGGTTTTGAGTTGTTGATGGAAACTTTTCCAGAGTTCACCAACCAAGGAATCCCCTCCGATGGGAATCCTGGTCATTTTCCTCCTTTTGGAAATGTTGGTGCTCCTTATATGGCAACGTTATCCCTTCCTGGGTTAACTGTTGGGTTGCATGTTTGGTTGTTTTCAACCTCTGTGGTCCCAAATGTCTCAGCTACTATTCAATCAGTTCCTTCGCCTGAAAAACATCATGTTGATTCTAAGGTGGACCTCTCCCCTTCTTCGCCTGTTTCTGCATCCTCCTCTTCTACTTCGCCTAGTGAAAGTCTGGATTCGAGTAACCAGGTGGCTAAGAAGAAGAAGAAGAAGACAAAGAAGAAGTTCGATAAAGGAGAGGCTAGCTATGCGGCTATTGCACCTAAGAAGCCTTCCGTCGATAAACCTCCCAACCCTTCGTGGAAAGTCAAGTTCCCTTGCATGTTGTGCACGGGAGAACATCTTCTTCGAGATTGCCCTAGCATTCCCAAGGTACTCGAAGCATGGTCCAACGGTCATCCACCATTGCCTTTGACTTCCAAGAGTCAAGTTGGGGGCATGTCTTCAATTGGTGTTGGTAAGGCTCCTAAGAAGCAGGGTAAGATTACCCATCCTTATAAGTTGTGTGAAGGGCATCATGCCATTCACCTTTGTCCCTACATGGATGAAGCCAAGCGAGTTTTGGACAACTCAGTTGTTTCTACACCATGCCTTCCAACTGGTTATAATCAGCTTTCTTTGAGTCCTCCACCAGTTGATCCTATGATTGGTCAAGAGTCATCCTTGGTCGATCCCACTCTCCCGGAAATTCAAATTCAGGAATCCATTCCTGACCAACCATTGGTCGTGGGATCGGTTGAGTTGGCCCCTCCTACGGTGCACCAGGTATTTTCTGTTGAGAGTGGACCTCACATCCCTCAGGTTCTTCTTGTTTCTTCAGATTCCTTGGACTTGGAGAAAGATTCTCCTGTCCCTATATCTCAAGAAGCTGCTCCTCTGCCTCTCGTGATGGAGGTCCCGGAGGATACCCCTCCCACCTTCGAGATGGAGGTCGTGGAGGATGCTCCTTCTTCTTCCATAACACCAAGTGAAGACCATCCTCAGTTCGATGGTAGCCCCTCCAAGTAGTTTGGTCGCTTCCTTTGACTAGAGTCAATTTGCAGGATACCGCCTTCCGTCTTATGTGCCTTTTGAGATAACGGTACAGGCCTTTGGTCTGGTTGTACCCAGCACAATTATAGATGAAGGCGCGTCTGTTAGTATTCTATCCTCAACTACTTGGAAAGCTTTCGGTTCACCACCGCTTGTGCCTGTTATGCAGAATCTGTTGGCATTTAACAGAAGAACTAGTCAACCGTTAGGGATCCTTCCAAGGTTACCTGTTACCTTGGGAGGTAAAACCATCCATATGGACATGATGGTTGTTCCAGGTCCCTTGGATTTCAATCTGCTCTTGGGGCGTGATTACACCTATGCCATGGGAGCACTTGTCTCCTCCCTTTTTCGTGTGGTTTGTTTTCCACATGAAGGACAGATCGTGACCATTCATCAGCTTTCGTTCTTTGGTCCTGATGTGGCAGCTGGCTCGCCATCATCCCTTCCTAGTTTTTATCCACCCGCTGTATCTGCCTCACCACAGGTTAACTATGTGGCTACCTACCCTGTGCCTATACCCAGTGATAGTGCCGTTGTGCATCAGGTGCTGGCGGCATTGGGTCCTGACTTCCAAGATGTTTTCCTTCCATCGGATGGGAAACTCTTCGAAGCAATGAATTCTTGTTCATTATGATGAGGTCATCGGAGCATGGTTCCTTTCCTGTGTCAAGCTCGCTAAAAAATGAAACTAGGTTCCCGGAGCAGAGTTCCTTGTCTTGTGTCAAGCTCCTTAAAAAATGAAACACGGTCGTCGGAGCAGAGTTTGTTTTCTTGTGTCAAGCTCCTTAAAAAATGAAACAAGCTGGTCAGAGTAGAGTTCCTTGTCTTGTGTCAAGCTCCTTAAACCATGAAACAAGGTGTTCCGAGGATAGTTCTTTTAATGTTTCAACCTTGTTAAAACAATGAAACACGTTCCCGTTCAATTCGAGTCTTTGATAAGATATCGTAAAATCCCAGTCGAGTCTTTCTCTTGATCTCGTAAATTGAACCTTCACTGCATCTGCCTTTCATATGGACTGAAGCTTGGGGGGCATGCACCTCGAATTGAGTCACCATGCTGGGGGGCATGCTTACTTTTTCAAGCATAGTTTGTTTCCGTTTCAAGCTTGTGTAAAAATGAAACTGGTTTCAAGCATAGTTTATCTTTGTTTCAAGCTTGTGTAAAAATGAAACTAACTTCAAGCAGAGTTTCTTGATTTCAAGCTTGTGTAAAAAGGAAACCATTCCCATTTTACCTCTTGTGATTTCCATTTTATCAGCCTGTTTTTCTCAGATGAGCCTTGGTTTTCTCACTCCATCGTCACTATTTGCTTGGCCGATCATATGCCTTCACTTGGTTGTTTTACCCGTTCCTGAGGAACCACTGCGATGAGTGGTCTTGTTAGCCAGCCTCTTAACATTTACTTGTTCTGAGAAGTTCCACCATTACCGGAACCAGTAGCTACCCTGTATACCACTCGTTCCTCCAGGAGGAGTCAACTTTCAGCTCTTTTCTGACTCTTAAAAATTGAAAAGATTGCCGAGTCGATTGTTGTTTTGATCTCGTTAAATTGGTTATGAAACGACATCTACCCAGTATACATTTACCCCTTTTTCGGGTTGGGATAGATTATTTACGAAAAAGGAATACCCTAGCCTATCGCGATTAGGAGGTTTTCTCAGACATAGTTTTCTACCTTTTTGGATCTGAGGAACTATTTAAGAAAAGGGACCCTTGGAGTTTCCTTTTCTGCTGTCTTTTCAAACTCTCTAAACATGAAAATACGCTGAGTTCTTCCTTTGTCAGACTTGTTAAACCCTGATGACATCGGATTCAGTCATAATGACGATATTCGAGTTCCTCCTTCCTAGGGCTCGTGAAATGTACTAGGATGGATCCGTCCAAAGGATGGATTTATATGACAAGCATATGGTATCCTCTTCAAGCTTATGTAAAAATAAAGAGGTACTCACCGAAATGGTGGGGGAAAATGGAACCAAAATCATTGTTGTGTCGGCAGTATGTCGCTCTTGAACATGGCACTTGTCTGCATTCATGTCGGGTTGGGGACATCTCATCTCATTTTCACTTGCCTCCATGGGTTTGGGTGATCCATTTTGACCTCTCATCTGCTCTTTGCCTTGTCACCATGACCTCTGATCTGTTGATGTCAAATACTGCAAAACTCACTGTTGTGCTGCCATATGTTCAAGAGAAGTTGACCTCCGCAAAATTCCAACCTCTGATTCTCATCTGATCCTGATTCACAAAAGACATTATGTTCCTCTGTCTCACGTCGATAATGTGGGAAACACTATGGCCCACCTTCGATCAAGTTCACTTCCTACCGACTTCAGCTCATTATCCAGGAAGCTGATCTAGAGACTCCCTTTTGGTACCTTGGAGCCTGCATGCCTCAATGGCAGGTTCTTCGTGTTCAACGCGAGGTTTTCATCATTGGCCTCCGATCGAGTGATTCTATGGTTGTTCGACGCCAACTCACTGATTCACATGCCGTAGATTGTACCTATAGTACCTTGAGGACCATTGTCATTATTGGTGGTACCTCTCGTGTCTGTTAACAGCTTTCATCATTGGCTGGTAATCAGACGATGTTCTTGCATGTTCGACTTCAGCTCACTTATTCGCATGCTTGAACTTGTACTTTGTTCGGTTTGACATGGAGCGCAAGACCCTGGATTTTGTCTGTTAGAATCCAGGCTGCGATTTTGTGGATTATTATGATTAGTTACATGACTCGCTGATTGGATGGCTGCGACCATACCTGAGTCTATCCTTCCGATCCTCACTGGATGGCTGCGTCCATACCTTGGATCTTGATTAGTGTATACTCTATTATGGATGGCTGTGCCCATACCACATATATATCATGTATTTGAGATATCAGTTGTACTTCTCTACGTAGGTTTTCTGACGGCAGTGTTTTCAGTTGGACACGTTCTCATAAAGCATTTCACCCCTCTCTCTGTTTCGGGCCTCATGCTTTAGGGGGAATTTGTTACACAGCAATTTGTCACCGTCCCTACAATTCCCCGTCTCGCACGATGGAGGGCTCATTCCATGACCTGTGAGCAGTGACATGACCTGGAAACACTTTTATGGCATTCCCCTGAACATGGAATTTCATTCTCCTGAAGACAACTCCTTGTGAAAAATCCTAAAATTAACGTTTTTTGCATTGGCGCGAGTACACAGTTCAACCCTCGCGCCAAGGGGGGAAATCCTCCAAAGAGGGCGTGCCAATTGGCGCTCTGTCCCAGAGCTGCACCCACACCAGGCTTAACAAGGAGTGTTTTTTAAAAATAAATGGCGGAATATTGACTCCAACCAATTCCTAAACTGGTCTCTAATTTGAGTTGGGAGGTTGGCTCCGGATCTCCATGTAGAGGAAGTAGTTTTCCACCTCTCATGGAAGCTTCCTTGAGGATAGGGCCAATCCCATGATTTTAGGGGTCAAAACTCCCCTTCCACCATCTATATAAGCTTTCCATTTTCCTTTGCAAGCTAGTATCCAAGAATCTCCAAGAGCCTTCATAGCCTAAATAATGCTGCAATAGTCCTCATAGTGTCAAATCATAGCAAGGAGATTGACGATCGAAGAGAGAGGTTTGTCCCCATTCCCGACAAGCTTTACCGAGACGTATTCTGCTGATGACCCGTGTTGAGAATGCAGCAAGATGATGGAGCTTAGTGAAATGAAGTCGCGTTCACTAAGTGGGCCCGCAGGCAAATTCTGGCGCAAAGTCTATTTTTAGACTATGTCTATTTTTAGACATACGGAGCATAATTTGGGAATTCTACTTGGAGATTCTTGGAGTATGCGACATGTCGGTAAAAATAGATGAGACCCTAATTTTTAGGACCCAGGCTATTTTTAGACTGATCTCCTAAAATATGGAAGTCAAATATTATTTACCCTTAATAATATTTTGACTATAAACAGCAGTTTACTCTCTTGGCGCACTTCAGTTTGAGTCATGGAGGTGGCTCATGAAACTGACACAAGGAATCACGTGGTTCCTAGGGTTTGATGGCATCTTGCATGGTTGGCTTCAGTTAGACTTCAGTGGCAGAAGTTTTGGAGGAGTTAACGGGACAGATAGTGGAGTTGTGTTCTGTTGGTTTTAGTTGAACTAGTTGGGATTAGTTAACTAACTAATCAACTAGATATGAGTGGAGTAAATTAAATAATATTTAATTTACTAAATATTAAACTCATTAGTCAACTCAAGAACACTTCAGTTCACTACAGTGCATGATCAGTTCAGTGGAGACCAGTGGAAGAGGTAGATGAAAGGGTGAGTAAAGCTATCAGTTGGTAGATTTGTTTTGCATGAGATTTTCATTACACTTGGAGGAATTGTCCATGACAATTACGCAATCAAGGCAAAGGGATTCGAACCTTGAACCTCTTCATATACAGGCCATGATTGCGCAATAGAGGCAAGGCAATTGGCGGGGAGTTTTGAACCTCAGACTTGTTCAAAACTGAGTCAGATTGTGAGTAACTTCATGAGAGAGTACCGAGTACTTGTGAGGAGTATTGTACTTGTTTGGTTACTTGATTTCTCCATTATAATATACACAATAGCTGCGGGGTTTTCAGCTATAGGCTTTCCCCATACATACTGAGTTAATGTGTGATTGATTTGATGTGAGATTGCTTCTGTTATTTCCGCATGTGACAATTAATTGTAGAAGAAGGTTATGTTTTATGTATGCAATTCGAAATTGATATATGACCAGGTTAATCTTCAGTGAATAAGTGATTTATTCAGCTAATTTCTACATGGTATCAGAGCGAGATTAATTGTCGAAGTCTATTACGGTGATTGCAAACTTATTTCCTCGGACAGAGTCTGCATGCGGGCCAGGTAGCCTCCGGAATATTCATCCTTCTTTGTAAGGTGAAAAATCTGGTGAATGCCCTTTGCAGTCAATCTCTGATTTGGAAATAATTTGTTTTTCAAGTATAGATCGGAAGCGATAGAGCTTGGAGTTTGGAATTCGAATTTTGCATAAGGTTGTTCTTCTTGGTGCCGGTGTTGAAAGATGTCTTCTTTCAATGGTTTGCGACTCGAATATGCTCTTGAAGGCAGTTCGAACTATATTGCATGGAAGGATCGAATGGAAGCAGTGTTAGAAGACAATGGTCTGAAGGAGTTCGTGGATGCAGATGTCCCAAAGCCCACTGATGCAGCTTTGGTCGATGCATGGCAAAAGAAGATCGCGAAATGTCGAAGGATCCTGTTGGAGGGCGTCAAGGATCATATTGTATCCAGCCTGCATGGAAAGGCTACTCCATATTTAATGTGGAAAGTTTTGACGGATCTATTCCAGAGTAAGAGTGACCAAAGGAAGCTGGCGCTCAAAGATAAGCTCAGGAACATCAAGATGGAGAAGGGCGACAGTATCGCCAAATACCTCACGAAGTTCACTCAATGCAGAGATGAGCTGGGAAGTGTGGGAGTTATTGTCGATGAAGAGGACATGGTCGACCTGGCTCTCCTTGGTCTTCCGAAGGCTTGGCACTCATATCAAGACAGTGTCAATGGTCGGGAGAAGCTGCCGGGATGGGAGCACCTGTGGGCGGATCTCATGCAGGAGGAGATAAGGAGGACTACTCGAGATGGATCTTCATCAAAGGGAGCTGATGAAGAAAACTGCGCTTTGGTGTCCAAAGCAAAGAAGGGGAAGGGTAAGAAAACCTCTCATTCTGGTGCTAAGGGCAAGAAGCAAGATATGGCGAAAGTGAAGTGTTTTCACTGCCATGATCACGGACATTATGCTACCAATTGTCCAAAGAAGAAGAAGAACAAGCAAGCGGGAAGATTTGCAGATGGAGAAGCTTTGGCTTCACAGTTCGAGCTTGACTTTTCACTGATTGCATGCTTGGTTTCAAGTGTGATGGGATCGGTGTGTTTCTTGGACAGCGGTGCGTCATTTCATATGACGGGAGATCGGGAGTTGTTCTCAGATCTGGAGGACAAGGATTTGGGTATGCACATCGAGATGGGCGATGACGGTAGATACAGTGCGACTGGTATCGGCACCGTATCCTTTCAGAGGGAGTCTGGTAAACCCTTTGTCTTAAAGGATGTCATGCATGTACCTGGATTGAAGAAGAACCTGATTTCAGTAGCGATGTTGGAGGACATGGTTACATGGCCCCAACATGAAAGCGTTCGCGCAAAAGAAGACCACCGAGTAGGACCCAGAAGATAGGGGTTCGAACCTTAACCTTTATCACTATGGTGTATATGACCGCGTTAGCCCATGGTACGCAAGGTCGTAGGATAAGAGTCAGATGATGAGGGCGAACTATGGCACAGGAGATTGGGCCATCCTCACCATGGAGCCTTGAAGATTCTGCAGCAGATTTCTACTGGACTTCCTAAGGGCACCCTTGCGCAGTCAGATCAATGCAAGGGGTGTACTTTAGGGAAGTATGTGAAAGCCACCTTTCACGAGAAGGATAGTCGCGCCACGACGATCCTTGAGAGAGTTCACACAGACGTGTGTGGTCCTTTCTCTGTTGCTTCGACAGCAAAGCACAGGTATTATGTGATCTTTGTTGATGATTTCTCTCGAAAGTGCTGGATCTTCTTCATGCAGAAGAAGAGCGATACATTCGCGAAGTTCTGTGAGTTTAAAGCACTGGTCGAGAATGAGTCTGGGAAGAAGGTGATTGCTCTAAGGAGTGATAACGGTGGTGAATTCATCTCGGCTGAATTCAAGGAGTTCTGCAGCGCAGAAGGGATTCGGAGAGAGCTCATCGCACCCCACAACCCACAGCAGAACGGGGTGGCTGAGCGGAAGAACAGAACGATCGTGGGTGCTGCACGGGCGATGTTGCATGATCAGGGCCTACCCCTTCACTTGTGGGCTGAGGCATGCAATACAGCAGTGTATGTGCATAACCGTTGTCCTCACAAGGTTCTTGGCATGAGTACACCAGAGGAGGCTTATTCTGGCAAGAGGCCTGATATTTCCCATTTGCGGATTTTTGGTTCTCCTGTCTACATGCATGTAACGAAGGATGCGAGAAGGAAGCTGGATCCAACTGCTGAGGTTGGAATATTTGTGGGGTACACTGATACACCTCATAACTATCGAGTGTATGTGCCAGACAGTCGCAAGACTGTTTTGCGACGGGATATAAAATTTCAGGAGGAGAAAGCCATGCAGTGTTCGCTTGAGAGGGAGCTACACTTGCATGCAGATGAGGAGATGTTAGTTCCTAAGGAGGAGCTTCCGAATGTGGATCAGCCACAAGAGGAGGTTCAGGAGGTGGAAGAAACCACCCAAGCAGCGCCAACCATCAGAGGGCGCATGCGCACTACAGAAGCTGAGCGACTGGCTCGGGATGCAGAGAAGGTTGTAGGACCACCTATAGCACAGCGCAGACAGAGACAGTCACCGGATCGGTACACTGGATACATGGCTCTTATGAGTCAATGTGTTGTGACAGAGCCATCCTCTTTTGAGGAAGCTGTGGAGGAACCCGCATGGGTCGATGCCATGATCGAAGAATATGATTCGATCATCAGGAACAGTGCATGGGAGATTGTCCCAAGACCGGTTGGGAAATCAGTTGTAGGTTCGCGATGGATCTACAAGGTGAAGCAGGCGGCTGACGGGAGTGTGGAGAAGTACAAGGCGAGATTTGTCGCCCGTGGCTTCTCACAGATCGAGGGGATCGACTATGAGGAGAATTTTGCACCTGTCGCAAGGTACTCTTCCATACGGACGATCCTTGCTCTCTCAGCGCAGATGGGGTGGCACATTCATCAGATGGATGTGAAGACTGCGTTCCTCAATGGAGTTATTGAGGAGGAGGTGTACATAGAGCAGCCTGAAGGTTTTGAGATCTTCAGCAGTGAGTCGCATATGTGCCGACTCAAGAGAGCACTGTACGGGCTGAAGCAAGCACCTCGTGCTTGGTACACTCGGATAGACAGCTACTTCACCGGGCTTGGATTCTCCAAGAGTGAGGCGGATCCAAACCTGTACCAGATTGTGGTGGAGGGGAAGCTGTTGATCATCGTACTGTATGTAGATGATCTGATTTTGACCGGCGACGAGCAGTTGATACTTTCATGCAAGGAGGATCTTGCACGAGAGTTTGAGATGAAGGACCTGGGCATCCTTCATTATTTCCTGGGATTGGAGATTTGGCAGCGCAGTGGAGGACTGTTTGTTTCTCAGGGCAAGTATGCCCGGGAGATTCGGGAGAGGTTCAACATGCAAGGCTGCAAGCCTGTTGATACCCCTCTTCCTGGTGGATGGAGGAAGGGAGATGCTACTTCGGAGGAGGTAGTGGATGCCATTGTCTATCGACAGTTGGTGGGGTCGTTGATGTATTTGGTCAATACTCGACCCGATATATGCTATGCAGTTAACCAGCTTTCGCAAGCTATGGTTAAGCCTACCAAGCTCTTTTGGAAGGCGGGAAAGCATGTATTGCGCCATATCAGAGGCACACTCTGATGCGGTTCATGGCACCTACAGAGGATGAGTTGAGTGCAGCACCGCTTCAGCATCGTACCATCACATCAGAGATTGTGTTCAGCGGAGGATCATGATGCTTTCATATGTTCCCACGGAGGATCAGGATGCCGACATCCTGACTAAGGCGCTCACCAGGAGCAAGTTCGAATTCCACAGAGGCAGGATAGGGATTGCAGATAATCCATATCTTGCTGAGAGGGAGTGTTGAGAATGCAGCAAGATGATGGAGCTTAGTGGAATGAAGTCGCCTTCACTAAGTGGGCCCGCAGGAAAATTCTGGCGCAAAGTCTATTTTTAGACTATGTCTATTTTTAGACATACGGAGCATAATTTGGGAATTCTACTTGGAGATTCTTAAAGTATGCGACATGTCGGTAAAAAATAGATGAGACCCTTATTTTTAGGACCCAGGCTATTTTTAGACTGATCTCCTAAAAATATGGAAGTCAAATATTATTTACCCTTAATAATATTTTGACTATAAACAACAGTTTACTCTCTTGGCGCACTTCAGTTTGAGTCACGGAGGTGGCTCATGCAACTGACACAAGGAATCACGTGGTTCCTAGGGTTTGATGGCATCTTGCATGGTTGGCTTCAGTTAGACTTCAGTGGCAGGAGTTTTGGAGGAGTTAACGGGACAAGTAGAGGAGTTGTGTTCTGTTTGTTTTAGTTGAACTAGTTGGGATTAGTTAACTAACTAATCAACTAGATATGAGTGGAGTGAATTAAATATTATTTAATTCACTAAATATTAACTCATTAATCAACTCAAGAACACTTCAGTTCACTACAGTGCATGATCAGTTCAGTGGAGACCAGTGGAGGAGGTAGATGAAAGGGTGAGTAAAGCTATCAGTTGGAGGATTAGTTTTGCATGGGATTTGCATTACACTTGGAGGAATTGTCCATGACAATTGCGCAGTCAAGCCAAGGGGATTCGAACCTTGGATCTCTTCATATACATGCCATGATTGCGCAATAGAGGCAAGGCAGTCAGCAGTGAGTTTTGAACCCGAGACTTGTTCAAAACTGAGTTAGATTGTGTGTGACTTTATGAGAAAGTACTGAGTACTTGTGAGGAGTATTGTACTTGTTTAGTTACATGATTTCTCCATTATAATATACACAATAGCTGCGGGGTTTTCAGCTATAGGCTTTCCCCATACATACTGAGTTAATGTGTGATCGAATTGATGTGAGATTGCTTCTGTTATTTCCGCATGTGACAATTAATTGTAGAAGAAGGTTATGTGTTATGTATGCAATTCGAAATTGATATATGACCAGGTTAATCTTCAGTGAATAAGTGATTTATTCAGCTAATTTCTACAACCCGCTGAAGGAGAATTCAGCGTCAGAGCTAGGTTTTATTTTCCTTTGTATGAATTAATGATAAGCGACTATTGGTTATGGTTCCACTCGTATTTTTCATTATGATCATGAGTTGTGTCTTCTCTGACTGACGCATAATTTTATATATTGGATTTTACGCTTGTGTTTGTCGTGTTTCTTGCGTGTGCAGGTGTTCGACCGCGGTGAGCGTGAGGATTGTGATCTGCCGGAGCAAGGGGACGGGAGCGCTACCTCCTCTACAAACAACAACATTAGGTTCAAGGTAAGCCTTCTTCGCAAGTTGGTTTATTGCAATTAGGGACCTGCACCATAGCGTGTTACGATTGTTGCTAGACCCATTCTGGGCTAGTAGGGATCACCTCTCTCTGTAGAGGGGATTTACCTCTACAACAAATTGGCGACTCCACTGGGGACCATACCTGAGTCTATTTATCAATCCTCACTGGATGGCTACGTTCATGCCTTGGATTCGGATTATTGTGTACTATGTTACGGATGGCTGCGCCCATACCACATATATATCATGTATTTGAGATATCAGTTATACTTCTCTATGCAGGTTTTCCGACGACGGTGTTTTCAGTTGGACACGTTCTCGTAAAGAATTTCACCCCTCTCTCTCTTTCGGGCCTCATTCTTTAGGGGGCATCTGTTACACAACAATTTGTCACCGTCCCTGCAATCCCCCATCCCACACATTAGAGGACTCATTTTGTGACCTGTGAGCAGTGACATAACTTGAAAACAGTTTCATGGCATTCCCCTGAACATGTACTTTCATTGCCCTAAAGACAACTCCTTGTGAAAAACCCTAAAAATAGCCTTTTTTGCATTGGCGTGGGTATACAGTTCAGCCCTCGCGCCAAGGGGGGAAATCCTCCAAAGAGGGCGCGCCAATTGGCGCTCTATCTCAGAGCCGCACCCGTGCCAGGCTTAATAAGGAGTGTTTTTTAAAAATAAATGGTGGAATATTGACTCCAACCAATTCCTAAACTGGTCTCTAATTTGAGTTGGGAGGTTGGCTCCGGATCTCCATGTAGAGGAAGTAGTTTTCCATCTCTCATGGAAGCTTCCTTGAGGATAGGGCCAATCCCATGATTGTAGGGATCCCAACTCCCCTTCCACCATCTATATAAGCTTGCCATTTTCCTTTGCAAGCTAGTCTCCAAGAATCTCCAAGAGCCTTCAAGAGCCTAAGGAATGCTGCAGTAGTCCTCATAGTGTCAAATCTATAGCAAGGATATTGACGATCGAAGAGAGAGGCTTGTCCCCATTCCCGACAAGCTTTACTGAGATGTATTCCGCTGGCGACCCCCCAAGGGAGAATTCAGCATCAGAGCCAGGTTGTATTTTCCTTTGTATGAATTAATGATAAGTGACTATTGGTTATGGTTCCACTCGTTTTGTTCATTATGATCATGAGTTGTGTCCTCTCTGACTGACACATAGTTGTATATATTGGATTTTACGCTTGTGTTTGTTGTGTTTCTTGTGTGTGCAGGTGTTCGATCGCGACGAGCGTGAAGGATTGTGATCTGGCGGAGCAAGGGAACGGGAGCGCTACCTCCTCTACAAACGACAGCGTTGGATTCAAGGTAAGCCTTCTTCGCAAGTTGGTTTATTGCAATTAGGAACTTGCACCATTGCGTGTTATGATTGTTGCTAGACCCAATCTGGGCTAGTAGGGATCGCCTCTGTCCGCAGAGGGGATTTACCTCTTCAACAGTAGGCATTGCTTCGGCCCATTTGGTGAAGTAGTCGATGAATACGATAATATAAGCATGCCCCCCGGCCGAGTGAGGGTTAAACGTCATAAAATCGATGCCCCACTTCACAAAGGGACCAACGTTAATGATAGGATGAAAAGGAAAGGGTGGCGCACGCATCTTGCATTGGTAAATCTAGAAATCATGGCATTTACGAACCACGACAATGCAACCTTTGAAAATAGAGGGCCAAAAGTAACCAGCATGAAGGATTTTTAAGCAGTAGCATAACCAGACATATGACCGCCATAGGCGCCACTGTGATAGTCATTAAGGACTTTCTCAGCTTCCTTGAGGGTCAAACACCGATGGAGAATGGAATCTACTCTGACACGATAGAGGGTATCCCCGACTATACGATAAGGTTGCGACTGATGGCGGATGCGTCAGCAAGCATCCTTCGTCAACTCAGATCTAAAAGACGAAGTTTGGAGATAAATGATGATATCACCGTACCACGGATCGAGGGTGCTAATCAAGAAAAGTGAATCGTCTGGAATGGATTCCTCAGAATGAAAAGGAGCGGAGTCGGAAGGGAGAGAACAAAGCAAGTCAACAAAAACTAATGATTTCTTATATTTGGCAGTAGTAAATTCCAAATCAAACTCTTGGAGGATAACAATCCACTTAGAGTATTTCCCCCCCAGCAATTGTCGAGACAATATGTAAGTCATGGGGTTGTAATCAGAAATCACCATCACTATGCGTAAGAGAATATAATGACGAAAATGTTGGACTTCTTGAACTGCAGCTAATGCTAACTTCTTGACATGAGCATAACGAGTTTAGGGGTAAAGAAGGTTACGAGACAAGTAATAAATAACATGCTCATGACCATCATCATCGTCTTGTACCAAAACCATTGCAATTGTGCTGAAAGCGGTAGCTAAATAAAGGGAAAAATCATGATGATAATTTGGAGGACGGAGTAGAGGAGCATTGACAAGCAATGTCTTCAACGCATCAAAATATTTATGAGCGATTTATTCCCAACAGAAAGGGACACCATGCTTCAACAATCGTGTGAATCCTTTAGCTACTTCAGCATAGTTAGGTATAAAATGACGTAAAAAATTATCTTTCCCTTGTAAATTCTGCAAATGGTGCAATAAGGAAGGAGACGGGAGATTAATAATAGCCTCAAATTTGAGAGGATCGAGGTGAATTATGTCTTGAGACACGATAAACCCTAAGAGTCTACCAGAATCAATGCAGAAGACACACTTGTGTGGATTAAGCTGAATATTATAGTGTCTACAACAAAGAAAAATCTGACAAAAATGGTTAAGGTGATCCTTACACTTAGCCGAATGAGCCGGAAGGTCATCCAGATAAGGCTGCACAATGTGACGAATATCATGAAAGGCGTAGGACATTGCGCGCTGAAATGTGGCCCCAACATTATTTAAACGAAAAGGGAGCTTCTTATATGCAAAGGTACCCCAAGGACAGATGAAGGCAATCTTGTGTTGATTAGTCGGGATAATTTTTATCTGATTATAACTAGAAAAACTGTCCATAAGGGAAAAATCTCACTCCCGGCACAGTCGTCAATGATTTGATCAATAAAGGGAGTAGGATAATTATCCTTGGGACAATCTCGATTGATATCACGATAGTCAACACATACATGAATATTACCCTATTTCTTATCTACAGGAACAATATTAGAGACCCACTCTATCAAGGGAATTAGATAAGTGAAACCAGCTTTGAGAATATTTTCCACTTCAGCTTTAATGGCAGCAGCTTTCCGAGGATGAACCGGACGAAGACGCTAGCGAATAGGTTTCGAATCGGGGTAAGTAGGAATTCCATGTACCACAATGCTAGGATCAATGCCAGGCATTTCTTCGTAGGACCATGCAAATACATCACGGAATTCACGAAAAAAGGCTAGTATAGACTTGTACTTCATCGGAAGAACAAGTGACCCTGATATGGACGTTCTCGACAATTCCCGGTTTAATAGAAATGTCAATAGGCATCATCTGTGTAATGTTACTCAAGTTACCTTCTGAAAAAACTTCATGGATCTGAGCATGCGTTTGAAGCGGAGGAGAAGTAATATGAGAAGAAAAATGCTCAAGACAAGTAGACATGGCCCTAATATTTGGAAGAAACGAGGAACGATTATGATTATCGTCCTACAGGAGATCTTCGAGAGAAATGGTTTCCACGATGGCCTCATCGGAGGGAAACACTTCTTTCAAAGGATCTGGCGAATCAAAATCACCAAGCCAAGGGGATTGAGAATAAATGTCAAGAGACAAGCTCGAAGGAGCAGAATCAGAGGACGGAGTGTCTGATGCAGTGATGAGTTCACAATAATCAATTTTAATCGGACTCAACGGCATCGAATCTCCAAAAGGATCGATCTGTTCAGGAGAAGGGATAACCCGTGGGTCATCAGTGCGAGAAATCATGTTGACCTGAACAATATTTGGTAGTGGAAGAGGGAAAACACCCATGAGGGCAGGATCCTTGAAAAGGCCTGACCCTACGCTCTCGTAGGGAGTAGGAATATTATCCACATACAGAACGTTTTTCTCGGAAGAAGAAGTGAAAAAATACAATTGATCAACAGTAATAATCTTTCCTTCGTGTGGGAATTTCAAAACATGAAAGAGAGTGGACGGAACACATAGCATTGCGTGATTCTAGCTGCGAACGAGGACAAGATTATAATTGAGTTTAGCATCAATGACTTCAACTTCGACATTGACTATCTTCCCTTCTAATGTGATTGGTAAAATAGCGAGAACACCAAGAGGTTTAGACTCTCTTCCATCAAATCCTTCAAGGTCATTGGGTGACGAGATGAGAGCTGGAGAGCCAATGGCTTTCCAAAAAGTAGATGACATAACGCAGGTAGATGCACCTTCATCCATGACTGCCTAGTGAATTTTCAAACCATTTATACCAACTTGAATGATGAGTGCAATTTGGTGTGGGAGTCACGATACAAAATTCTCTAAATCGAAGGCAAGTAAGCTAGTATCATCAGGATCAACCCCACCTATCATGGATAACAACACTTTCCTTTGTGACAGACAACTATGAAGTACTTCTAACGTAGACATTGGGGATGGCGCCTGAGCCAAATCCTCAACAATACTGTAATGTTGAGTGGCACGGGCGTTGGGATTGTACGAAGACTTGCGAAGGACACCTTTGGAAGGTGGTTGCACAACGGATTCACTATTAGTCCGTTCAATCTAAAGAGGGCCAAAAACAGGTGGAGGAGGAGGACCATCAACGATATCCTTCCCTGTTGCCTGACATGAACCAGAATAATCTTTCGATCGAGTAGTAATAGAAATAGGTGCAGAACCGTTCATCATAAAAACCTGAGAATCAAATGGGGTAGAGGACTGAGGTTTCTCTACCATCTGAGTTTGCTGAGTAGGAAAAGGTTCTTTAAGAACAACCAGAGCTCCTTGAGTTCCTTTGATCATTTGGCTCACTTCGGACCATCGAGGACAGTCTTTGGTGAAGTTTTCTTCGTCACAAATTAAACAAGGATACTTCGGTTTGCGTTGAGTACTATCAGCAGAACGAGGTTTCGAAGAATCCTGTTTCAGGGTAACAGCTTTGGCCTTACCTTTAACCTTCTTCTTACCTTTAGAAGCGTTATCTTTAGGATTGGCCTGAATGACATTCACTTCTGCGGGTTTTCTAGAATTCGGAACGGACTAAGAAGCAACATTATTGGAAGAAGTAGACTTCTGCTTCCTAGAATTAGACGGAGAATTTTGAGAAGTCTGAGATACGGAACCAATAGTACCATGAACGGATGGATTCGTTGGTGGTTTAGAAGTTCCAGGTTGAGGAGCATCAGGCAAGATATCATATAAAGCGTCGGATTGAGAGTACACAAGATCGAGGGACTGGGTGTAAGCAATGGCTTGTTCCTCGGTTACGCATGCCCCCATAGCTATGTCTTTGGCGATCTGATTGATAAAGGAGGTAGTGAACCAATGATTTAGAAGCTGATTAGGAATTTCAAACTTGATCATGCGACAATGTCTCCTCCACTCATGAATGTGATCCGAGATATGAGTAGCTTGGTCCTGTTTCAATGAAGTGAAGAGGCGTGTCCCGGTCTCATAGCATACCGAGAACTGGAAATGTGTAAGGAATGCCATATCTAAGGAATTGAAATCTTGAAAAAATCCATGAGACAACTCAATGTACCACTTTGCAGCAGCACTAGTAAGAGTTCGTTGGAAAAGACGGAACCGAATAGAATCATCAACCCAAGAGTTAGAGGAACACCACAAGTGGTAAGTCATAACATGCGTTTGGGGGTCTTCACCAGGTTTACCCTCAAATTTAGGACAATCACCAGGAATCTTGGTTGGAACCAGAGGCCAATATGAATTATGAAGAATAGGATCTGTTATCACCAAAATAGGAACCTGATAGGCTGCTAATCAGACTACCTTAGTGTAACTATTTCAAACCAACCTTTTAGCTGAGGCTTAGCCTCCTTAGCCTGAGAGGGATCTCTCAAGGGTTTATGATATTGATTAATGATAATATAGATGGCTAACTCTATCTAGGTTTTGTATGTTTGTAGGTTGAAAGATGAAGGCTTGCTACCATTGGGTTATGGAGTCAATAAGTCAGTAGATTCAGTGGCAAGGTTTCTAGACATGGAAGCTGAGGAAAATGGGATTTTAAACAAAGACAATTCACTCAAGAACATAAGGTCAACACAGTAATTTCATTACTAAAGGAATTCAGAGCATAGATTTATGAATTCTGAGTAATAATAATGAACTCTACTATTAGTGGTTCAAAGGCAATTCACTCATAGAACACAGAAAAACACAGTCACCTCATTACTAAAGGAAGTCAGAGCATAGGGTTATGAATTCTGATTAATAGCAATGAGATCTACTACAAATAGTTAAACATAATAGGTAGATCAATAAAGCATTAAAACCCCATGATAATCTTAGGTATGTCAAGAAGAAAACCTTTCTGCATTACTGATCACAGTCAATTACATAAAGCAACAACTTTTGCCAAAAAGTCTCCAACCCCTTGCTAATTTGACCTCTTTCTTCATATATAGCTTTTAAAATATTGGATTCTATGATCCATCATCAAGAGAATTCAAATTTCTATGATTGACACCTATTCTACTCTTAAAACAGACTCTTAATTACATTGACAGCTAACTGTATCTTTTAGGAGTCCTAATACAAATAGGAGTGAAACTCCTAAAAAATGTTTCAAAAACCTTATCTAAGACTTAAATACTTCCTTTGACAGCTGCAACCTCATGAGGTCGAATTTGGTGATGCCTCCAGCCTTTTTATGAAATCTTGTTGACTCATGTGTTATCTGCCCTAAAAACCAGGAAACCTGTTTTCTGCAATTATGCCTTTACCTTCATTGATGATCTTCAAACCATTTTGTTGGAAATTTCGACTTCTTGAGATAATTTTCATGTGTTGTTACCTCCATGGAAACATACCTTCCACCTATAAAGAAACCAAGCCTTTGAAAAAGTAAAAGGAGAGATGGTATGGCTGCGCTACGAAATGAGCAGTTGTTTTCGTAGCGTAGAATTTGTATCTTTGTAACCTCTCTCAATGATCCAATTTATTT
This sequence comes from Pinus albicaulis, assembly GCA_034641835.2. NCBI lineage: Eukaryota > Viridiplantae > Streptophyta > Pinopsida > Pinales > Pinaceae > Pinus > Pinus albicaulis. Next base: position 16,443,638 of record CM076571.1, read on the forward strand.
TGCTTTAAGACTTGGAGTTTCATTTCTGAACCCTTTCCAACCACCACTAGCAACCAAATTCAGAAATGAAGCTTGTTTACCCTTTTAAACCCTTATAAAATTTTCAAAAATGCACCTACAGCAGTTTCGTAGTGCGCTACGAAACTGCTGTGTATATCCTTTTTACATAGTATTTTCATAATATTCATATCTTAAGAGTATTTACAGCCCTTTAATGATTTTCTTGATTCTAATATACCTTAAAAATCAACACAAGTCGACTTTGCAATGTTTTCAAAAAGTGGTGTCCCCAAAACAAAACTGTATTAGGGATTTGTCACTTACTGCCCCATTTTTATCTAAAAAATAGGTTTTGAGACAGAGCTTTTATCTTCTCACCCATAATGTATTTTGAAATAATGAAGGAGGCTTTTGGATACCATGATGTATTGACCAAAAACCTATCTTGGTTTTTTGAAATACCTCTCCTATTGCCCAGAAACTGTCTTTGAACAAACTGTATAAAACTGGAAAATCCTGATTTCTGAAAATATGGCTTCAAAGAAAGCCTTTTATCTCCCAACCGGTAACACTTGTGGGAAAAATGAGATAGGTTATTGTAGCTTGGGATTTTATGAAGAGAAAACTCCTTCATAATTTCAAAATACTTTTGCATGTGTCCAGAAACTGATATTGAAAAAGACTACTAAAACCAGAAAAGAAAGTTTTTCTCTCAATGACTTTTAGCAGTTTTGTGGTGCAAGTTAAACCATAAATTTATCCCACCTAATAATGAATTTAAAGAAAATGAAAGGTTTTTTTGTAGTTGATTATGTTAGGAAGAAAAACCTCTTTCAGCTTAAAAAAATGAGTTTTCAGTTTCTCAGGAACCCCTCTGGAAGTTGACTACCTAAAACATAAAAACAACGTTTTTTTTGCTGAAAAAGGCTATTTCAGCCATTTTGTAGCGCGCTATGAAAAAATCATTTTCGTAGCACAAATCACCTTTTTTTAACTAGCTACACTACGAAAACATGGATTCCTATCATGATTGAAAAATTTGACCCTAAACCTAATGGAATGATTTCTAAATGGATGATGGGACCTTTAAACCATGGAATAAGGTTTTTAAACTTTATTTGACAATGAAAATGAGATTCTAACCCTATCACTTAACCCTTTAAGCATGAAATGAACTACAACCTATTTAAGACCATGACTAGAGATAAGGCAAACTTTCAGAGTTTATTGATCATGGAGTGGACCTAGAAGACTTCATTTGAACTTGTAATATGACCTATCCTTTACCAATGACATAAATGACTTCTAAACCTCCTTGAAATCATGACCAAAAGTAGAGTTGACACAATGATGTTTTGAGAATTTTTGGGTGATAACAGTATCATTTGTCAATTTTGACACATCAGGTAATTCCAACATAGCAAGAAATGGTAATTGAGTATTAAAAGTAATCAAGGGTCTTTGATAAGGACCCATGTGTACATTCCACCTAGTTTGAGCGGGATTCTGTCCCCATACATTCTGTCCTGAAAGATTCAGATCGTATGGATTAGAAGTAGGATAATTTGATTGATACTAGGGTTGAGGACCAGGATATGGGGTCGAAGTAGAGCACGAAGGTCCTTGCTGAGCAGTATAAGGATTCTGCTGTGGAATGTAAGCATGAATTTGAGGTTGATAATACAGAGGTGGATTTTGAGGGTAAGGAATCTGAGGTTCACTATATACCGGTTGATATGAAACTTGAGGGTAGTAAGCACCCTGCGGTTGAGCAGGTTGACCTTGCAGAGCAGGTTGAACAGGCTGCTGAGTAGGGTAAACAGGTAGAATCGACTACGGAACCGAAGGAATCTGTTGGTGGGCAGGTTGAAATGGCTGCTGAGCTGGTTGAACCGACTGTTGAAAATGTTGTTGGGGAACACCAGGTTGTCCTTGTGGAAAAGGCTGGACTGATGGTTGTGATGGACCAAGTTGTCCCTGACAACCAGGTTGACCTGGAGAAGGACCATAAGTTTGTCCTGGTTGCAGAATATTTGGGCCATACTGAACATGTGGCTGTGATTGAGGTGCAACAGTTTGTCCCTGTGATGGATAATGTTTCCCCATAGGACCAAAAGAGGATCCTGGTTGATTCCAAGGTTGACCCAAAAGACTAGAGGGTTGTCCATGTTGGGCCAAAGGCTGACCTTGTGAAGGTTGGACTTGTGGACCGTATGGTTGTCCCTATGGACCAGAGGCAAGGCCCTGCTGAGCTAAAGGTTGTCCCAATGAGGGTTGTCCTTGCAATCTAGAGGGTTGCGCAGGCAGGGTAGGTCCCAAATGAGTAACAGTCTGATAAGGATCATAAACAGCCTGATAAGGATCAATAGGAGGAAAATAGACCAGATTACCATACACATCATAATGGTGCGGATAGATGTATACGGGATTACCAACAGCATCATAGTGATGGAATCGAGGATTACCAGGAGCCTAAGACTACTGAGAACCCTGACTACTCTGCTGCTGAACAACCAACATATATTCTTCAAAATTAAGACCGCCAGGAATCACAGGAGGAGTGGAAATGGAACTAGAAGCCACACAAGCCGTCGGTTGGACTGGAACAGATGTGACAGTAACCGACGAACCAAGAATCGAAGGTGATAGCCCTAACGAAGGTAGGACCGAACTCTAAGGAGGAGTTATTGTACTGGATTGCGTAATGGAGGCAAATCCAGACATGATCTGACTTAAGGATCTATATCCAAGCATAAGTGAGACCGACAGTGGAGAAGATTGGATAGAGGCACCAGAGAGATCTTCAGGAAAGAGTTGATATTATCCTGTGGAAACAGGCATTCCTTCACTGCAAATAGGACTAGAGGAATCCATATCTGAGTCCACCGTAATATCTTCGAAACGACTACGAGGACTAGGAGGTACCGCAACAGCAACAAAAGGCGATCCTAACGCAAGAGGAGGAAATTATCCTTCTTCCACAAAACCAAACCAAGCACTTGAGGGAGGCCAATTGAACTCAACCAGCTCGTCAAGCAGAGATCGAGTAGCAAGGGGTTGGACAAATAGAAGAATAGGCTGCGAAAACTCGACAGACCTAGTGGATTGAGGGGTTTCAAAAGAAACGTCCATAAAATAACCACCACTAGGAGGCAGTGAGGATGACGAAACTGGATGTTCCGCCACTTTGACTGTATATCAGAACAGGAAGGAAAAGAGATAACCAATCGAAGGTGCCAAAATTGTTGGGTATGTGTTATATTCTTTCCACGATTAGCCCCACACGCTGTATGTTGCGTCGGGCGTGACAGAGGTCACGAGGCGAAACGTTCCTGTTGGGGTGCGGGGCGGCGCCCGTATGCTAAAGTAGTTTTGTGCGGACCCACTCTGGCTGGCGGATCCACTTTCTGGTTTTCATTACTGGTTTTGCACATGGTTTTGGGGTACGATGGTTTTCGACACCTGGTATTTTGTAGATCCGGTCAAGGGAACTACGGTTATGTTCTAATCCAGGGTTAATGGATTGGGGTTTATGTATGCTTCGGCATGTATATATATGTGTTGTAACACTAAAAGGAATATAATGAAAAATCAAACTGGTCGTCCCGATTTGGGATCCAGGGGAAAATCTCTGTGTTTATCTGTTTTATGTTTTATGCTCTTGCTATTGTTTATTTTCTGTTATAAGAATCGTGTGTAGATATTTCTGTTCAGGGTTAAAACCTACAAAAATAAGAACCAAGGAAACCAATCAGGCCAAGTAATAAACTTTTAATATGCATGTGATCGTAGGTGATTAATTTTATAACACTGAAACCAAAATTCATTATTTCATGTTTTAAGAGTCGAGAAACAGGCAAAAGATGACTCTAGTAACTTTCAATTTGAAACGAGCATGAAAGGACAAGTGCTCAATGATCTCTTCTCTTATTTAAAGAGTCACGAAAATATCAAAATGACTTCTCAGGAATTCTAAGAAAGAGGGTGTACCAGGTTTCTGTGAACTACCATATAAACCTTGGTGATCAAATGAAATAGAAATGACCAAGGAATTGATGTACGTTTAGGTAGTCTCCCCGAATGCTATGTTTGGTGTATCACGGTTACAAGGTGGCAGACTCAGCTTCCTATGGATAAAAAGATTGCAACCTAGAGGGGTCTCCCTTTATACGCAACGGTATGGGGAGCACAAGTTCGTACTAGGCGAGTGATAGCTACTAGGTTTTAAGACACTGGAACACGTCTCTAGCCTAGACCACTAGAAAAATTTCGTTAGGTTTCAATGTTTCCTTAGGTTCATTGAGTAAATTTTAAAGTTAATCTTGGATTATGTTTCAATTTTCAGGCCCTAACGAATTTGGAGCTCAACTTCCTAAATGCAAACTATATGCAAATGAACACCATTTCAGTTCAATGAATGCTAGTTATAAGAAGGATAGAAATCTTTCAAACAGCAATAAACAAAGAAAGTATACAAAGAAAACCTCTAATGCCTCTAATGCAATAAATTAAAAATGAAATTTCTTCCTAGATGACAAAGGCTAGTTATGCAAAGGAATGTTTCAATTTCGATGCAACAAAAGAAGGCAAAACATATTTTTTTTTAATTTCTCAATGAAGAAAGCACACAATGTACTAATTCAAATGGAAAACAAAATAAACACTAGTTTGAGTTTTGCAAATGTAGGGATTTAAAATTGAGTGACTCAACCAAAGAAAAACAAACACAAAACATTCAAGCTAATGCAACAAAATTTCAATAAAATAAAGAGAATTTCCAAAATCGATACAACACAAGAAATGTAATTGATGCCTGGAGCATTAAGGGTAAAGATCAATTGATGAAACAAAAATACCATTCAACCAAGACACTCAAAAGGATAAAGGAAAACTTAGTGTAATGGAAAAAAAAAAAATGAGGCTGACAACAATCAAAGAGACTTGCGTTTCAAACAGAAGGCTCAGTGTACAAGAACACTCAGAAACCCTAAGGCCTTAAATGACATTGACAGGAAAATGGACAAACAACTGAAAGAAAGAAGTCTACAATAGTCAAGATAGTTCCAAAGGCTAAATCACACCCAAAAAATAACCCAGAAGCAAGCATAATTGACCAAAAGATTCATTAAGGAGGTCAAACTAAAACCTACAGGGGTTGGCATGAACGTAAGGTTGTAATCCGCGCCATACAGGGGTTGGCGTGAGTGCAAAAAGAGAAACCTGTGCCAATCAGCGTGACTGTTCAGACAAAAACCGCACCAAGCTAGATACCCATGGGAAAAAGAGAAAAACCCAAAACTTGATGAGCATAGGCCAACCTTGACACTCTGGGTTTGAACAGAGGATGGAAATTAAGCAAACAAAATAGAAAAAGACATAGAACAAAATCGATAATCAAAACTGACCCAATAGGATGAAACGACAAACTCACACTGATCCCCAGCGGAGTCGCCAATTTTTTACATAGGTAAGTCCTCTCTGCAGACAGAGACAATCCCTCTAGCCCTAGGGTGGGTCTAAAAACAAAGGGATACGCTAAAGTGTTGCTTCCTTGTTAATGAATGAACAAGAGACATGGTAGATCAACCTACCTGGAATCTAATGTTGTTGTTGTTGCGGAAAGAGTAGTATCCTCTCGCTCCTGCCTTGGAAAATCACAATTCGTTTGCTGTTACACCTAGATAACTGCACAGAGAATAAGAAACAAGAACAACATACGACATCATAGTTTCACTCATAACTATTAACTAGTCAAAGAGGGCTAAAGCTATCGTATTACACAAACATCATAAAAAAATAGTGAAAGCAAACAATAGTCATGTATATATAAGTAGAAGGAAGAGGTACAACCGATGCTTTGATGTCGCAGTCTCCTCCAGCGGGGTTCAGCTGAAGCGCGTCTCATTACCTGTCAAGGGATTTAGATGGGATGAGGGAATCGATTCAAGATCTCCTCAACGTAATTCCTTCTATCTATCTTCTCTAGTCATTCAACTATAGTATCAGCTCTCCAACTTCAGCTAGTTTGTACTAAGAGAGATAGCTTCTTTTATAGAGGAAAAGGAGGAGGTTGGGATCCCTACAAAAGCAGGAGGGAGTCCTATCCCTTAGGAGAGTTCCAAGGGAGGTGGAAACTACTAACTAAAGGAGGGAGTTCGTGGTTGTTTCAGTTAAACCACTCCCAATGACTCATCCTTGAGGTGGTTGGAATAGAACCTCCACCTCTATTTTTTTTTTAAATTCCATAAACATCTTGGCGTGGGCGCTTAACTAGGACAGAGTGCCAACTGGCGCGGGCTCAGTGTTAACTTTCCAGCTCGGCACAAGAGTGTAACTGGCTACTCGCGCCAAGGCAAAAACAAGGGTTTTTACAGTCCTACTCAGGGAATTGTCAACAAGAGGAATGTTACTCTCATGCAAAGGAATGTAGTGATGGTTTTTTCAAGGCATGAAACTGCTTATTGGTCACAGAAACGACCCTCCAATGGGAGAGATGGGGATTGCAGGGATAGTGACAAAATGTTGTGTAACACACCCAGACTGTAGATCACTGGGTTGATAGTATTTTGGATGGATTTGTAACATAGTTTGCAGTCGATTAGTTTATGTCCTATTTTGAAGTCGAGCGAAGGTTATTCAAAGGATTTAGGGGCAAGTTTTTACAAATTTTTCCACCGCTGATTAAGATGCTATTGCGTGAAAAGGGTGTCATGTGCAGTCACACTGAGTGAATGACCTCCTACTAGAGCAGAAGCACAACACGAAGCGATAAATACTACCGGGTTAATCAAGAAGGAGATAAGTCAGTATATAGCCCTCTAAGAGATCCACGTCATCTGAACAAAGATGGGACTGCGCATGCAGAAACCAATCCCCCGGCTATGCCACCTTCGAATTCGTATAAGGGTAAGAATCCTCCTACCCCACCTCCACCACCACTTGCAGACGATATGGCCACGCACATGAAGTTAACCACCTTTAAGGGCATGGGGGATGAGGATATGGATTGATTCTGGTTCGTGGCAGATTAAGTATGGATTGCGCAAAATTTTACTAATGATGCTGTAAAAAGAGCGCAACTATCAATAGCCTTTAAAGGGCGGAATTTGGGTTGGTTCATGGGATCCATTGTTGAACATGTGAACCCTACAATACAGGAGATTAGATATGCCCTGAAGAAATATTTCTGAAAACCTAAATCCTATTCTCAATGCGTCGTTGAATTAAAAGACATTAAACAGGGACCTACAGAGTCTGTTTGGGAAGTTGACCAATGGTTGAAGAAAGTCATCAGTGATGGAGAATTCAAGTATGAGGATAAACAACACAATGAATGGTTCATCGCCATGATGTTGCCACATCTACGTGGACCTATGGTTCAGCAAAAGATTGATTCATAAGAAGAGGCCCTGGAAATTTCCATGAAGCTAGAATCTGTGCCAAGGGACGATGCTCAATTTGGGGCGATGCAAATCCAGATTTAGCTAGAGGCGATGCACTTGGAAATTAAGAATTTACGATAGGAGCGGGGAAAAGAAGCTAGCGCAAACGTTTGGTACATACACTATAGGGTATTACACCACACCAAGGATCAGTGTCCTCTACTGTCAGACTACATGTAGGTTGGGGGACCAAGCCCATTACGACCAAGAGATATTACTAGATCAAGTACACCTATGTTGTGGTGCTCTGATTTTTGGGTAGCAGGATTGTATGATACAAACCACTACCCATGACTAGGCGCGTATGTCCTAGAATTGAAGAAACAGTGGTGCAGATTTTTCTCTTCGGTGGGTCACGATGAGAAAAACTGCCGAAAATATGATCTAATGATAGATAGAGAGAACATTTACTAGGTACAGGTCGACCCCTTGTTACCAGTATCTCCCTCCGGGCAAGGAGGATCCCCTACAAGAGGGCAGGGAGGGGGGAGAGGCGGAGGCGTAGGTCAAGGAAGAGGTCAACTAATTTCCTACAACTGTGGGGATGTTGGAAATTATGCAAGAGACTGCGTGAACCCTGCGTGTCAATCCTATAGGTATTGCAGATAGTTCGATCATGTAATTGAAGAATTTCCTGTGCTAATAGAAAAGATGCAGGAAAAACAACAGACACTGACAAAAAATGTACAACGGGTTAAGGTAGAACCACGTGATGATGGGCTGAGTATCAATGTAATTAAGTGTAGTGGCATGGCCACTAGAGGAGCTGAAGAAAAGTTTGTGGTCAAACCGCTAATCAGAAAGGCCTTTGACAAAAAGGAAAGCCTGGACCTGCAGAAGGAGAAAGAGACCTTCATTGAAGCTAGGAAGGATTTTGCTAAAGACGAAGCGTCCACCTCAAAGAACTCTATGGCTCCAAAGGCAGATGAAGCAGTGAAGCCATTCCTTCAAGCGTGTATGAAGTTACTGCGCAACTAGAAGGTGTTGGAGAAACTCCGAGCATTAATAGACAGTTGTGCAGAAAGGGATGCCCCCCGAGTGGAGGTTAAATCTTTGGATAATATTTATAAGAACACAAAAAGGACAGGCCGGGAGATACTATGACTGCACAGATTGGAGAATATGAAATGGACCAAAGTCATCTTGGATCTAGGATCCGATGCTAATGTCCTGCCCAAACAAACATGGCAAAGAATGGGAGAACCTAAATTGGAGTGGTCCACCATCCAACTGCGCATGGCTAACTAGTAGAAGATCATTCCACTAGGAAAGCTACCGAAGGTTGTGGTAGACATTGCGGGAGTTAAAGTTTATGCATATTTTGAAGTAATCCATATTGTGGAAAATGCAGACCAATATCCTTGTTGGAATCATGATTGTCGTTAGACCAAAACCCGCAGGTGTTAGTCAACGATCGTATCGCTAGAGATAAGGATCCATGAGAGGCGGTTAGTCCATGTCGCGAAACACACGGGGAGCATTGGTTTATCCAATGTCCAACAATCTCCCCCCCAACGTGAGCCAGGTGTGGATCAAACTCGTGACCTATGCTCTGATACCACTTGTTGGAATCACGATTGTCATTAGACCAAAACCCGCAGGTGTTAGTCAACGATCGTATCGCCAGAGATAAGGATCCACGAGAGGCGGTTAGTCCATGTCGCGAAACACACGGGGAGCATTGGTTTATCCAATGTCCAACAATCCTGCACTCTTAGAACTAGATTCGGATATTGACATGGGAGGTATCATCAACCTAAAAAGGAGGAGCATGATTTTCGAGAATGATGGTACACGTGTAATAGTCCCCCTGGATCTAGCTGAAGGAGAATGCTACATAGAACGTGTTAGCCACCTATGAAATTTTTTCCAAAGCAAATAGGTGGCTAAAAATGTTTCTGAGTCTTCAAGAGAAACATTTCCCTTGTAAATCTATCATTCTTGAAGCCTCCATGTGTCTTCTATCTTTTAAAGAATCTCCACTTCTGTTTCCATTAATGAACCCTACTGTTTGTGAAAGAAGCTATTCTCAAAAAGGCCTCCATTTGCTCCATTTCATTCCCACAAAATCCCCATTTGTCACCCTTATTCCCCTTCACAAAATTCCTCTATAACCCTTCATTTGACCTATAGATCTTTCTAAAACCCCTTTAAACCTTATAATTTCCCTTTATTTGGTTTAAAAATCCCTCCTTCCATTTATCGGACCCTCCAAATTCCTCAAAAAACCCTTCAAAATCCTTAAAAATCTTCATTTTTGCATTAAGGCCTTAAGCCCCTTTCGGCCTTAGCCCTAGCCCCTGTTCTCCATATAAATTGCGCTACGACCAAGCGCTAAGGCATAATCTCATCGCAATTATTCATCGCATCGCAAACATATTTTGCTTGTTTTACATGGTTATTTGCCTCCCGCCGATGCGATCTCGCGATCAATTTTCCACTGTTGATCTGATCTGCTATGCCCAGATCTAACGGACCATATTTCTCCCCGTTCCAAAACCCTCCATTCCTCATTTTTCTTCATTGTTAAATCTCCCTCGTCGATCTAGTTTTTCAGATCAATGGCTCTCATTCCATCGCAAATCGGAAATCACGTTTTTCCCTTTTGCATTTTCCTTCCCCTCCTACGATGTCGATCCCCCGATTTAATCTCAGCCATCAAATCCACAAGAACCAATGGCTAGGATTCAATCGTGCTCCGCTCATGATCCCATCACCCGCGCCCACTGATTTGATCTGGACCGTTGAATCCACAAGAACCAACGGCCAGGATTCAATCACGCTTCGCTCGCAGCTCCCGTCATCGCTCCACCGATTTGATCTGGACCGTTGAATCCACAAGAACCAATGACCAGGATTCAATCTCACTCCAATCATAGGCCGTTCTACATTACACCCTTCGATCAATCCCGACCGTTGATCTCCCCTCTGATCCAATGGCCAGCGCTTAATCGCATATCGAAAACTCAAAAACCCTGGTGCTTTGGCCTCTTTCTTTTTCTTTGATGCGATTTAATCTCAGTCGTTCCTTCCACCAGATTCGATGGTTCACGCTTCATCACATTGCGCTCGTCCCTCACGTAATACTCCACCATCCCGACCTCCTATTAAATCTCCACCGTTGATCAAGTTTAATTGGACGGTCCACATTACCTCTGCTCTTCAAACCATGCCCTTCTCATTCTCCCCCATCGACAGATCTCGACCGTCGATCCTCACAATCCGACGGCTTGCATTGACCTCAGTAATGGACCCCGCCTCCTTTTTCCCGTGCATCTAACCTTATGTCGCATTTCACTCACCCTGTCAAATTTCTCCGCTGATGATCCAACGGCTTAAAATCAATATCACATAATTTCTGCGCCTGAACGTTAACACTCCAAAATTACATGAAATGGGCGGTTTTAGAAATCCACATGGCGATCAGTGTATGGAATCATGTTTTTTTGGGCATTTCCACTTTCCCCTTTTTTGTTGCGCGAATACCACTCTGATTTTCCGCCTTACCGCCCTCCGCAAGAAAACTTTGGATTTTAATCGCAACTGTTGATCTCTGAGATCGGACGGCTCCTGTTATATCACACCCCGTTCACTTACCTTTCATTTTCACTCCTGAATGATTCCATCAGCCAATCCCCACCGTTGATTTTTTCTAATCTAATGGCCCACATTTAATCTTGCCTCATTCGTCTACCATCCGCCTAACTTCCCAAAAGACTTCATCGACAAATCTCCACCGTAGATCACCGTTGATTATTCTAATCCAACGGCCCACAACCCACGATGCCCCAAACTCCCATCAGACCTATTTTTCACCTTCCACCATGGTTTTTCAGCTATTTTTCCGCTGCATCCACCGTTTTCCACCACTGCTCCTCCATCCCCACGAGCCTCTGAAGCAGCCTACCCCACTCCCGATGGTTTTTATAACAAGTTTTCAATTTTTTTTAGGTTTCAGAGCATGGTGAATCCATACAGTCTCCACGGTCACTGTCATGGTGATATATAGTTCTGAAAGATTGTTTCAGAGCCGAAGATCACAGAAGACACCCCTAAGGAGGTTTAAAACGTGTTTTATTGAAATATCAGTGTTATTAACCCTAACATGAACCCTCTAGTGCCGCTGTAACCTGTATATTCACTCAAACAGGTCAGCAGAAAGTTTAAAGTGTATCAGAAGAAGATTAAAGGGATCAACGCATTGTATTTAAGGCCTAATCCACAGTTACAGACTTAGAGGACGCAGATAAAGACCTGAAGATGATCAAAGAGGCCTAGTGAGGCCTAAGCACATAAACAAGTCATGTCAGTATTTCAAAGAAGTTATATCAGTGATTTAGTACCAGCAGAACATTCCTTCAACTGAAGAAAGGACCAGATCACTACTACCCATTCTCTATTATTCATTAAGCTCTAGAGTAGTCATTATTCTGACCAGAATGTCCTAAAACTATCAGTGCATTAGTTACAAAGTATGGAAGACCTGAAAGACAAGATCTTCACCTTTCTTGTCTCAGAGTACAATCAGAGTACTACAACCAGAAAGTACTTCATGGAACATACCCTTGGGGTTATTATCAAAATGACGAAGACCCCTAATTCATCTAAAGGGTACTAAAAGTTAATGTAAAGATATTAAAATAGAATGGGCTTCGAAAGACACTTCTCCCTCTGTTTTAATGAAACATTTAAGTTCTATCTACCACTACTATCGCTCTTTCACCTATAAGAACTCATGAGAAATACATTGTAAACATGGGTTGGTTGGTTGGATATTGTAAAAACACTGATTGTAAGCTATTTTACGGAGTTAGAGTTCTGTGAGTAGTAGTTGTAAATAGGCCGGGAGATGATTTCTGGATGATATCAAGCTATTGGACAAGGATGTATGTGACTGGATTTGCTCTTCTAATATGACAAGCATGTTCATTGGATCCTGATCTAAATCAGTGGTGATGTGTTGTATCTTTGTTATTTTTTTTCCTCTGTCATACATCATGTTTCATTTCTCTGATAAGAATCAGTAATTTTAGCTTAGGATATATTGCTGCAAGTACCCTAATGCTTCCTGCACTTTCTTATCTTTATGTTTTCTACTATTTGTGTATCTAAGAATTAATTCAACATAATTTAACCAGTATAGAAGTTGGTTTGTCCATGCTTACTGATGTTCGAATTTAGAGTTTGTTTCTTAGATGTTCTTGTTTGGTTTTAGCTGAAAGAATTAGGAAACTGGGAGATTTAGAGTTAGCCCTGTCCCACTAGGTTCCTTTTCCAACAGTTAGCCTTTCTAAGATCCCTGTGAGTTGAATGCCGAAAGCAGAGAAGGTTAAAAGTCTTTTTCTGAGCTTAGAATTCACTCTGTGTTAAAATTAAATGTTTTCTATTGTCTGAAAGTAGTCAGGAGGACTGCTAGATTGTTGTCTTCGGAGTTAGCCTCATTAGGAGTTCAGATCATAAAGGTTAAGGCATGCCCTGTCCCTAGATTTACTCCGAAGTGGTCACCTTGGAAGGTTTTCCTTGTCATTCCTATTCATTTCCTTATTGTTTCATCCCACACACAATCATCTTAAGTGATCCTCTATTTTGGATGACTATCCCTTTGAAAACCTTGGATATTTGAATTGCAATTAAATCCTTTATGACCCCATTGCCCAATAGACTTGTATTCTCTTTGAGTTATCTCCCCATTGCCATAAAATCTTTCTCTACTCATTTCTTTACCTTACAATGAACCCTTATTTCATGTTTCCCAACCAAACAAACAAATCAAAAAACCTTTGTGCCTTATAGCTAGCCTAATACTTTAAATTGAACTTCAAAGACATATTATTATTTTATTTTATAGAGAGATCCCTCTTTGGATCCAGGAGGGATAGATCCTGAGATCCCAAAGTGGTTTGATGTTTTCTTGTCATTTGGTATTGCCAAATCTGCCAAATCACAGGAACTCCAACATAATGGCGACTCCACTGGGGACCTTTGAGTGAAACACTCCTTAAAACATCTCTAAGAACTCAAAGAAGACCAAATTAGCCTTGATTTGGTAGTTAATCACTGTGGTGGACAGTAAATCTTCTTGAACATTTTAAACCCTCCACCCGGTGACTCCACGGTTCCTAAATGACCAAAAGACTCCACTGGTGATCAGTAGGCTTGCTGATTATCTTTGTTTTCATAAGACTCCATTGGGAGACTAGTTTCATCAGAACATCATCCATACCAAAGGAAACACATAGGATTAAGCTTCTTTGTTTAAGGATAATCTGCCTCTTAAAGATTGTTATACTTAACATACTGGCTTCAAGAACAATCCATACCAGAGCTTATCCTGATCCAAATCCTCTTGAAATAGTTGACAATCCAGAGAGCATTCTTAGGAAGTCTTTCACATCTAGGGATCCAACTATTGTCAGAACCATTCATAGAGCTAGCTCAGCACCTAAAAACCTTGCAGCTCTATTAGATACTCAATTTGACTTAGATTTACCAAGTAAGTTACCAAGAACTAAGTCATTCATTGGTGTAGATCAGAAAGACTTTGAGCCTCCAAGTTCACCATAGCATAGTGGTCAACATATTAGTGACAGAGGAACCCCTCCATCAACACCTCCTGAAATCCACTTCATTCATAACTTGGGTCTCTCTCACCCTAAGTCAGCTCAACAGTTTGTTGCTGGTCCAAGAATTTCTGTCATCCACATACCTGCTGTCCAAGCCACTCCTTCCCCTCCACAAAACACTATCATGGCAGCATGGTATGCTCCCCTAGTGTTGCCACAGCCTCTAGCTCCTTTACCCAATGACTATTAGTCTAAAATTTCCCATTTCATTGGAAAATAATCTACCATAGCTCAACACCATGTAGATAGGATGGAAGATGCTTTTGATTATATGGAAATAGAAGATGAGACCATTAAGATGAGAATCTTTGCTCAAAGTTTAGGAGGAGAATTAAAAAAGTGGTTTAAAGGCTTAACACCTAATAGCATCAATGAACTTCCCTCTTTACATGAAGCTTTTATAAACAAATGGAAAATCAAAATCAACCCTCTCCAAATATTTGCAGAGTATAAAAATCTCAAAAGAAATCAGGGAGAGAGTGTTCATGATTACTCCACCAAGTTTAACAGTGTCTACAATGCTCTTCCACCCCACATGAAACCTCCCCAAGGAATGGCCTTAGTGAAATAACCTGAGGGTTTTTATGCTGACATGGCCTATCAACTAAGGGAGAGATACTATACAACTCTAGAAGATATACAGAAGGGAGCTGTGAGTGTAGAGGCAAAATTAATTGAAAAAAGAGCTAGGATGAGGGCTAAAAAGAAGGTAACCTATAGGGAAGACACCACATCTTCTACATCTGATCCCAAATATGATGATCTAGCAAAAAACATGAATAGGCTAGAAAGAATGATGGAGAAAATGGTTGTCCAAGTCAGGAATCAGAATAGAAATCAGTCTCAAAACCAGAACCAAAACTTTAGGAGAAACACTCCTCCCAATAGACAAATGGATTCTGACCAAAAAATCATACCTCCATTCCAAGAGAATTTCCTTGATGAGGATGAGGGAATAATAGAAGAATCAGAGGGAACTATTATAAACATGGTGGGAGTATATAATCAAGATCACACCTTTTTCATAGAAGATAACCAGACCTCAAACACACATTGGGATGAGGAAGGGTTGGAATTTGAAAAATATAGGTTAGGATTCGAGAATGCCATGATGTAGGTCCAAGAACAATATGATCTCAGAAGTAAAAAGAACATAGATACTCCCAAACCAAAAACCTCTAAAATCACTATTAAGAAAAGACCTGAAAAGACTCCTAAAGGGACTGCTGAAAGCAACAAAACAACAGCTGAGGGTTCTGGAAAAATCAAGGAAAAAGACATCCAAACCATTGATAAACCAAGTCAAGAATCTAACAGCACTAGCATTACAGCTAATTCTCCTGAAAAAACAGTTACAACTAGTGTACATAGTGAGAATCAGCAAGCTAACCTTGCCAATAAAACGGTGACCAACAAAACATAATTGAACCTTTCAGAGAGTCAATCTCCTTTCAATCTGGAGAGTGAGATTGCCAAAATAAAAATTTTGGTCCCTCTCATTGATTTGGCCACCCAAGATGTATATAAATGTCAAATCTTGAAAGTTTTAAACTTAGGAGAAAACAATGACTCTGTCAACTAAAATTATGATCAACCAGCTCTCTTGTTTGGCCCAAAAATTGAAGGAAAATTTCAGGAAGGAGTAGTGCCTCCTTTCTATATCAGTCTAAATATCCATGAAAAAATCTTACACAATGCTATGCATGACTCAGGGGCTTCACACAACCTCACGCCAAAGGTGATCATGGAAAAATTAGGCCTAGAGATCACCATACCATATAAGGATTTATATTCTTTTGACTCTAGCAGAGTGAAGTGTTTGGGCCTGATCAAAGATCTATGTGTAAATTTGACCCAAATCCCAGCCAAGTGCATGGTAATGGATGTTGTAGTGGCTGATGTACCTCCCAAGTATGGCATGTTGCTGTCAAGATCATGGCGTGCCAAGCTACAAGGTACAATGCAAATGGACATGACATATGCCACTATCCCTGTTTTCAGCCAGCTTAGAAGACTATATAGGGAAGCACACATGAAATTTGTGGTTAGCAACCCAGAAAAACTAGAGAATTCCCCTATTTACTTTGTCCATATAGACCTAGACTCTTTTATCCTTTACAATGATGAGTTTACGGATGAGCAAGAGCTAGAGAATAAAAATTCAAACAACAGAGTAGAGGCCACAAATATAAACATAATGGCCACTCTGGATACAGAGGAAAACAAGAGAGAAACATTTGAACAATCTGCAGAATTAGAAAATAAGAACCAAGACTGTAGAGAGAAGATTACCCATCAGCCTGCTAACCTCAAGAAACAAGAAGACAGTAAGGAGGAAATTAATAACAAATCTGCAAACAATCCTTTATGGAGCATGAGCTTTGATGGGTCTTGCACTAAAAGGAATGTAGGAGCTGGTGTATGGTTGCACAATACTAAAAAAAATTATGCTGAGAGTCATGCCTTCAAGCTAAACTTCAAATGCACAAACAACATAGTAGAGTATGAAGCTCTCCTCTTAGGATTGCATCTATTGAAAAAACTAGGAGCTAAGAGGATAGTTGTTCATGGAGACTCAGAGCTGGTCATCAAACAGATAAATGGAGAGTACACTGCCAAACATCCTAGATTAAGGGCATATAGAAAATATTCCATGGATCTATTGAAAACATTTGTAGAATATGAGCTTGTGTTTGTCCCTAGAAGTCAAAACATACTTGCAAATGGATTGGCCTGCGCTGCTAGTTCATATCAGAGACCACTTAGTGACAAACAAATCATTGTCCAAACAAAATATAGACCAGCAGTACCAGATAATGAAAAATATTGGCAGGTCTTTGAGGGTGAAAAACAGATAGAGGATTTCTTGCTTTGCAGGAATGAGTTTGAATTACCTAATTCAGACTCTAAGTCTGATGAAAATTGTCTGGATAAAGAACCCCCCGATGATGATAAACCATTCCCTACTGCAGAAATAAACATGCTGACCAGAGAATTGGAAAACCAAACAAAAGAATACATGAACACAGATAAATATTTTGTGTAACCAGCTCCAAAAATAGAAGAAAAGAGATATCAACGCCTTAGAAATAAGCCACTTCGAGGGGGCAACCTCCAATAAATTAAATAAATGAACAATTCTTCGATGATACAATTTACAAACCCTCCTTTCTATATATAGGAGTCCATGTGGCCATAATGTAATCCTAGTGGGCCACAATGTAATCCTAGCCGACCTAACAATAATAATTTAAGGGCACAATAATAACAAAATGGGGGTTACAAGGGTACAATAATAACAATAAGGGGTTACACTAACAACAATAAGGGACTATATTAGTATTAGTAATATAGGGACCTAACATGCCCCTCTCCTTCAAAAAAGTGTTGTCCTCAACGCTTGAGTAGCTCTGGGTGCTTCTGTATAAAATCCTCATCCTCCCATGTAGAATCTTCAGTGGGTAAGTTCTTCCACTTGATGAGATACTCTGAAATTGATCGATTCCGTAGTTGTCGAGTTCTTGTTTCCATGACTGCTTCTGGTTCCAATATGATTTTTCCTTCCTCATCAAGTTCTGGCAATATTGTTTGAATTGGAATATTTTCACCTATAACCTTCTTTAAGCATGAAACATGGAAAACTGGATGCACTCGCGAAGAAGCAGGAAGCTCCAATTTGTATGCCATAGTACCAATATTTTGCAACACCTTGTAAGGACCATAGTACTTTGGCGATAATTTATTATTTTTATTAGCTTGCTTGAGGGACATTTGTTTGTATGGTTGTAGCCATAAAAATACCCAATCTCCTACATCAAAACTTCTCTCGCTGTGATGTTGATCTACCTATTGTTTCATTCGATTTTGTGCCAAATTCAGGTTATCCTTTAAGAGTTGGAGAACTTCTTGCTGATGCTCGATGTGATCTTCCACTGCTTGAACCTTCGAATTTTCCCTTAAAGATGATGTGATGGATGGTAGATGATATCCATAAAGTGCCATAAATGGGGTCATTTTTGCTGCATTATGGAAGGAAGTGTTATACCACCATTCAGCGAGAGGTAACCACTTGACCCATTGTGTTTGTTTATCATATACAAAACAACGAATATATCCTTCCAAACATTTATTTACTATCTCAGTTTGACCATCAGATTGAGGATGATAAGATGAGCTATGAGCTAATTGAGTACCCAAACAAGAAAATAACTCCGTCCAAAAATTTTCAGTAAAAATGGGATCTCTGTCACTCACAATAATCCTTGGGCTTCCATGTAGCTTTTGAATTCTATCCATAAATGTAGTAGCAACTTTACTTTCTTTAAATGGATGAGATAATGCACAAAAGTGTGCATACTTGGTAAGTCTATCAACTACCACCATGATGACATTCTTTCCTTCGGACTTAGGTAAACCCGTGATAAAATCCATTGAAATCTCCTCCCAACGTTGACTTGGAATGGATAAAGGTTGTAGAAGTCCTGGGGTCTTAATTGTTTCCACTTTATTCTGCTGGCAAACCAAACATTCCGCCACAAACTTTCGAATATCAGATTTAAGGCCATCCCAAAAAAATTCTTTCTTCACCCTGTGGTAAGTTTTTTAAAATCTTGAGTGTCCTCCTAAAGGAGAAGTGTGCAATTCCAAAAGAATATTTTGTTTTAGTTGGGAATTCTTACAAAGATATAAGCGATCTTTGTACCATAAGGAATCATTTTTCCAACTAAATGTATCAGATGTACTAGGATCTTGCTGCAACTTTTGAATGAGTGTCCATACATCTTGTCCTTCTTCCATTCATCTCTTGCTTCAGTTATCCAATCTGGTTGGATAATAGAAATGGCACAAAGCAATGCTTCCACCTCTTCATTCTTTCTTGAGAGTGCATCTGCAACAACATTAAGCTTTCCCTTCTTGTAGATTATTTCAAAGTCATAACCCAACATCTTTGTGACCCATTTTTGCTGCTCTTCTGAAGATAGTCTTTGTTCCAAAAAGTGTTTAAGACTATCATGATCAGTTTTTACCTTGAAGTGTCTTCCCATTAGGTAAGTTCGCCATTTCTTTAGTGCATGCAGTATTGCTAACATTTCCTTCTTATAAATAGGTTTTTGTAAATACTTTCCTTTGATTGGACGACTTTCAAAAGCAATGGGTCTTCCTTCCTACATTAAAACTGCACCAATTCCATTTCCTGAGGCATCACATTCCACAATAAAGGTTTTTGTGAAGTCTGGTGTAGCTAAGACCGGTGCTAGACACATTGCCTCTTTAAGACGTTCAAAGGCCTTAGTTGCTTCAGGAGTCCATGAAAATGCATCTTTCTTCAATAATGTTGTTAGAGGTGCTGCTATTCTCCCATAATTCTTAACAAACTTGCGATAATACCCTGTTAACCTGAGAAATCCTCGCAACTGCTTTATGGTTGTGGGGACTTTCCATTCCTTAATGGATTTAATTTTGTTAGGGTCTACTTTAACACCCTCGTGAGATACAATATGACCCAGATATTCCACCTCTTGTACTCCAAAGAAACATTTGAATGTTTTTGCATATAATTGTTTCTCCTGCAATAGTTTGAGCACCCTGTCAACATGTTCAACATGATCCTTCCAAGACCTGCTATACATTAGTATATCATCAAAAAATACTAGCACAAATTTTCTAAGGAAGGGTTTGAAAATGAAATTCATCAACCCTTGAAATGTAGAAGGTGCATTGGTAAGGCCAAAAGGCATGACCAAAAATTCATAATGACCCTCATGAGTTCGAAATGTTGTTTTTGGAATATCTTCAATCTTCATTCTAATTTGATGATATCCCGAACGAAGATCCAACTTGGTAAAATAAATTGCTCCATGTAATTCATCCAATAATTCATCAATCACAGGAATGGGAAATTTATCTTTAATGGTGAGCTTATCGAGCTCCCTATAATCCGGACACATTCGCCATGATCCATCCTTCTTGTGTACCAATACTACAGGAGCAGAGAAAGAACTTTGACTAGGTTGAATTATACCCGCCTCTAACATTTCTGCAATCATACGTTCAATTTCGCTCTTTTGGACGTAAGGATATATATAAGGCCTGATGTTTGGAGGAACACTTCCTGGAATCAAATGAATAGCATGATCATGATCATGAATAGGTGGGAGTTCTTTGGGAGTTTCAAACACCCTGGAATGATTGTCCAAGCCTTGTTGGAGATCTGTAGAAATAGATGATTTTGAGGTTGGAACTTCTAGTGAGCATAATTGTGCAATTATGCCTCGTTGTTATTTCTTTAGAAGCTTTGTCATGACATTAGAGCTTATTATCTTTCCCGGCTTCCCTGCAATACCTTGTAATTCAACTTCCTTTCCTTCTAAAAAAATTTCAAGAAAAGTTCTTGAAAATTAAAAGCTACCATCCCCAAAGATTGTAACGATTGTACTCCTAGTACAACATCAGCACCTCCCATAGGAATGGAAAGCATTGGACTAGTCAATACATATTCCCCCATGGTTAGCTTGATATTATGGCATTTTCTAGAGCAATTTATAGTTCCTCCATTTGCAACCATCACTTGACATTCTAGTGCTGGGTATAGGAAACAATTTAATTCCTTGGCTATCTTAAAATGAATAAAATTATGGGTTCTACCTGAATCAATCAACACTATTACCTTTTTCTTCTTGATATGTCCTTCTATCTTGAAAGTTTGAGGAGTGGTAATTCCTGCCAGTGTATTACACGATATGGTCGGATTCATTTCTTCCTCTTCTAGGGCTGGTTCCTGGTGTATATCCTCTTCTTGTTCATTTTCTTCTTCCTCTTCACAATCTATGTAAAATAATTTCTTCTCAGCACACTTATGACCTTTAGTGTATTTTCTATCACAACTATAGCAAAGCCCTTTTTCTCTTTTTCTTCCAATTTTTGTGGTGTCAACCTTGTAGGTTGTGGAAATATAGGCGTAGCAACACTTCCTTCTTTATAGAATTGAGTGGTAGGCTTCCTTGTCGCCATAATTTTACATTCAACTTTTCTTGCCAACCTGAATGCCTTCTCCAATGAATCAGGTTCCAGAACGCGAACTTCATGTTGGATGTTATCCTTTAAAATGCCTATGAAGAGATCAATCCTGTGTTCCTCTGGAATATCAGTTACCCTTATATTCAATTTTTGGAAGTCCTCAATGTGCTGCCCCACTAAATCCTTTTGTTTGAGATTTATCAATTGGCTAAAGAAGGTGTTGCTCTTTGTATCCTCATAATGTGCTATCATTTCCTCCGTAAAAATTGACCAAGTGACAATTTTTTTACGGGAGCAAAGCCATCGATACCATGCAAATGTATTTTGTTCTAAATGTAAAGCTACAATGCGTACATTTTGTGTGTTTTGCATGTTATGGAGATCAAAATATTGCTCCATCTGTAGTATCCATGTTACAGGATCCTTTCCATCAAACTTCCTCATATCCATTTTTGGAATATGGTGGTTCTTCCCCCCAACATTAGAGTTTATGAAATCACGATTAACATTTATTTTGTTCTCATCATGAGGTTCTTCTACTATCTTTTCACCATTAGGAAACATTTCTTGTATCAACTTTGTCAAACCTTCGATGTATGCTTTTAGATCATTCTTCATGTTTTCCATGTTGTCTTTCATGTCATCCATCTTAGCTTCCACGCCTTTCTTCAAACCATCCATCTTCGCTTCCATGCCTTTCTTCAAAACTTCCATTTCATTTTTTGTTGCTCTTTGCGAGAGTGAAATTTGTTGCACTTTCTCTTGTAATTTTGATAGATCATGTTGCAATTATTCATCTTCATGAGTCATAGTAGAACCTTCTGAAGGCTTAATGGGTGTTGAATTATTTTTACGGGGCATCTTTTAGAACCGAATACTGATATCTATTCTACAATATGCCCTTGGAATCAATTCAAATTTATTCTTCAAACAAGACTTATGCAATTCGAAAAAAAAAATACACACCTTTTTCTTGCTTTTGAGGAGCTCGATATTGAAATTGAATTATCTCTGCGATTGCAGCACTTCAATATTTGAGTTTTGGTACCAACGTATCCCTCTAAAGTATCTTTCGAATGCCACAGGTCTGACCTGATTTGGATTCTCCAAGACAAATTTGTGTCCAATCTCCCACAATGGCCTAATTATGGACTGGTTCAGTAGAGCGAACTTGTACGACTTGCCGTGTGTCACTGTTTCATCCTTCAGCTCTGAAATTGATATTCAAGAAACTACAGTTCGTGTACTTGCAACCACTTTTTACAGCACTCCAATCTGATGCTCAGAGAGAGAGTTATGAAGATTTTCCCACGATCACCTCTTTGAGATGAAATTTAGGAGCTTGAAAAAGCACTACCTTCCACAAATCATATCTCTGAAAATATTGCGAACCAAGCTCTAAATTTTTTTGAATATTTTCCTTAGGATTTCAGCTTCGCACCCTAAACATTTTAGCTTCTGAAACTTTGTAGAAAACAAGTTATAGTGAAAATGCCACAATGACTTGTTTAGTAGCCTGAAAAAAGACCTAACTTCCACAGATCATATCTCCAAAAATATTGTGAACCAAGCTCTGAAAGTTTTTGAAGAAGTTCCTTAGGATTTCGGCTTCTCACCCTAAAAATTTCAGCTTCTGAAACTTCGTAGGAAAAAAGTTATAGCGAAAATTCCACGATGACCTGTTTGGAGCAACGAAACCCTAGAATCCAAAGCTATGATACCAAATGTTGTGTAACCAGCTCCAAAAATAGAAGAAAAGAGATATAAACGCCTTAGAAATAAGCCACTTCGAGGGGGCAACCTCCAATAAATTACATAAATGAGCAATTCTTCGATGATACAATTTACAAAACCTCCTTTCTATATATAGGAGTCCATGTGGCCATAATGTAATCCTAGTGGGCCACAATGTAATCCTAGCCGACCTAACAATAATAATTTAAGGGCACAATAATAACAAAATGGGGGTTACAATGGTACAATAATAACAATAAGGGGGTTACACTAATAACAATAAGGGACTATACTAGTAATATAGGGACCTAACAAAAGAAGACATAGAGGTACTGCAGTCCAAAGACAAAATCATACCTAGAGGACTAGCACCCCTAGAGGACCTCTTTGATTTTAATGATGTGGCAAAGAAGCCCACTATAGAACCCACTGAATCTGATGTTGAAGAATGCAATATAGGCAGCAAAGACAATCCCAAAATGATCAAATTATCTAAAACTTTGCCAGCACATATCAAACAGAAATATATTGATTTATTTAAAGAGTTTGTTGATGTTTTTTCTTGGAGCTATGAAGATTTGAAAGCCTATGACACAGAGATCATCTAGCATAAGATTCCATTGAAATAAAACTAGAAACCTTTTAGGCAAAATCTGCACAGAATAAACCCTGTACAGTTACCCCTGGTAGAAAAAGAAATTAAGAAAATGTATGAGGCTGGAATCATAGTCCCTGTGAGGTTTTCAATTTGGGTATCTAACCTTGTGGCTGTAAGGAAAAATATAGGAGAAATTAGGCTGTGCATTGATTTTAGAAACTTAAACAGAGCCTCATTAAAATAGAATTACCGTTTACCCAAAATGGAACACATCCTACAAAGGGTAGTTGGTTCTAAGAGGATTTCTCTGTTAGATGGATTTTCAGGGTATAATCAGGTCTTAGTACTCCCAGAATATCAACTTAAAACAACTGTCACCACTCCTTGAGGCACTTTCATGTATGTGAAAATGCCTTTTGGATTAATGAATGTTGGGGCCACCTTTCAAAGAGCCATGGACATTGCATTCTCAGAAAAACAGGCCTATGCCTTGGTAAAGGCTTTGAAATATTTCAGAGTTTATATTTTACATTCACATATTATTTCCTTTGTGCCTAACATAGTGGTAAAAGACATTTTATCACAAGATCCAGATGGTAAAAGAGGCAAGTGGATTGCTGTGATACTAGAGTATGATTTGGAGATCAAACCCACTAAACTCATGAAGGGTCAAGGCTTAGCACAATTAATGGCTGAATCTAACTTACAAGCCCTTGACATAAATATGGTAGATGCATTGGATGAACATGAAAGATTACCAGCTCCTACTGTTGAAGAACAATTCCAAAACTCACCTTGGTATGCTGATATTTTGTATGTGCTTACCAATCTTAATGCCCCTCCTCATTTATCTAAGACAAAGGCAAGGTTTTTAAAGTTGAAAACTAGAAATTATTGAATTTTAAATGAATGTTTATATTTGAAAAATGCCAATGGTTTACTGCTTAAATTTTTGCCTGAAGTTGATGCAGAAAGGATCAAGCATGAGTTTTATGAAGGAGAGTGTGGAGGCCATCTCTACTGGAAAACCACTGCCAATAAAATTCTTAGAGCTGGCTATTACTGGCCCGCCCTCTTCCAAGATGTCCACAAAATGATAGTTGCCTGCCACAAATGAAAAATATTTGAGGGCAAAAGAAAACTCCTTCCTTTACCTTTACAACCAATCACTGTTGAAGCTCCTTTTCAACAGTGGGGCCTAGACTTCATAGGGGAAATACATCCTGCTTCATCTGCCCAACATAGATGGATACTCATAGCCACTGACTATTTCACCAAATGGATAGAAGCCATCCATTCTAGGAATGCCACAAACTCAGTCATCATAAAACTTCTTGAAGACCATATCCTATATATATTTGGCTGCCCTAGGAAAATTATCACTGACAATGCTGCTGCATTCGGTTCCAAAAAGATGATTGATTTTTGTCGCAGGTATCAGATTGCACTTGGTAATTCTACTGCATATTACCCTCAAGGTAATGGGCTGGTAGAATCATCAAATAAGAGTTTGGTGACCACATCAAGAAGCTGCTGGAAAAAAACAAAAAATCATGGCATAACAAGTTAGTGCATGCTTTGTGGGTAGACAGATTGACAACAAAGAAATCCATTGGAATGTCTCCCTATCAACTTGTCTATGGAGTAGATGCAGTATTCCCTACTAGTTTTGGGGTACCAGTGATAAAATTGGTCCAATAAATACAATCAAAAGAAGAAAGCATGATAAGGAGGATCAATCAGACCATACATCTCCAGCAAACAAGGGAAAGTCTACAATAGAGCTCAGAAAGTGCAAGAAAACATCAAAAAGTTGTTTGATAAGAGAACAAAGGCATGTGATTTCAAAACTGGGGACAAATTACTCAAATGGGACTCTAGGAGAGAGGATAAGGGTAAGCATGGCAATTTTGACAGTTTATGGCAAGGCCCTTACATCATTCAGTCTGCTATTGGTCCCAATGCATTTTTTCTGCAAGAATTGGATGGTACAGATCTGTTTGGGGGTCCTATCAATGGTAAGATTCTCAAGCATTATTACTGCTGAAGTTCAGTTTAAAATTTTCACTTCCATTGTAAATACCATTGCTTTGTTTGTTTGAAAAAAGAAAAATACAAAAAAAAATGAGAAGAAAGGTTCAGATAAGCTCAAATCTTGAACCTATGAAGTTCTAAAAATAATGGCTCAAATCAGATCAAAACCTAAGCCAGGGAAAGTGAAAGGCTGGTTCTAACATGCTCAAAACTTGAACCAGCAAAGAAAGAAGGAAGAAACAACTCAAACAGGGTCAAAATCAGAGCTGAAAGGAAGAAAGAAAGGCGACTCTAAAAAGCTCAAAATCTAAGTCACAAGAAGAAGGAAGGATGCTCTTAATTTTCAGAATTTCAAGCGTTCACAATTTTGTTTGAATTTTCTGCAAATTTTCAGTTCATGTGCAGCTTGTCTTTATGCCATGGACCCATAGCAAATCAGACAGTCTAATCCTGGTTTGCTGTATTTAAATTTCTGTCTTAGAATGTAGAGAATGAAATTTGTCAGACAGTTTAATCTTGGCAGATAGTAGTTTAGGTAGAGAAGCTATGAGACCAACT
Organism: Pinus albicaulis; assembly: GCA_034641835.2. Taxonomy (NCBI): domain Eukaryota; kingdom Viridiplantae; phylum Streptophyta; class Pinopsida; order Pinales; family Pinaceae; genus Pinus; species Pinus albicaulis. The sequence continues at coordinate 16,469,644 of CM076571.1, forward strand.
GTTTAATCTGGTCTCATGGAGAAATAAGGGTAGCAGTAGATAGGTTTATTTTCTTGTTTTCAATAAAAATAATGGTGTGAAAGGTCTGCAAGTCTAAATGCACCTTGAAGAAAAAATGTTAGGACAATAGGATGGGTAGGTAGATTGTTTGGAGAAGTATTGTTGCTGATATAATATCTATCATGTTTGTAATAGCTGATCAAAGAAGAAAAAGATGGTCAAGTACCAGGCATCTGGCCTACTTCCAAAGATCATATCTGAGATTCTTGACACCTTCAAGAAGATTCCATCCCCATGTGGAGCCACTATTAGCCACCTATGAAATTTTTTCCAAAGCAAACAGGTGGCTAAATATGTTTCTAAGTCTTCAAGAGAAACATTTCCCTTGTAAATCTATCATTCTTGAAGCCTCCATGTGTCTTCTATATTTTAAAGAATCTCCACTATTGTTTCCATTAATGAACCCTGATGTTTGTGAAAGAAGATGTTCTCAAAAGGGCCTCCATTTGCTCCATTTCATTCCCACAAAATCCCCATTTGTCACCCTTATTCCCCTTCACAAAATTACTCTATAACCCTTCATTTGACCTCTAGATCTTTCTAAAACCCCTTTAAACCTTATAATTTCCCTTTATTTGGTTTAAAAATCCCTCCTTCCATCTATCGGAACCTCCAAATTCCTCAAAAAACCCTTCAAAATCCTTAAAAATCTTCATTTTTGCATTAAGGCCTTAAGCCCCTTTTGGCCTTAGCCCTAGCCCCTGTTATCCATATAACCCACGCTATGACCAAGTGCTAAGGCCTAATCGCATCACAAACACATTTTGCTTGTTTTACATGGTTATTTGCCTCCCACCGATGCGATCTCGCGATCAATTCTCCACCTTTGATCTGATCTGCTACGCCCAGATCTAACGGCCCATATTGCTCTCCGTTCCAAAACCCACCTTTCATCCTTTTTCTTCATCGTTAAATCTCCCCCGTCGATCTGGTTTTTAGATCAATGGCTCTTGCTCCATCGCAAATCGGCAATCACATTTTTCCCTTTTGCCTTTTCCTTCCCCTCCTCCGATGCTGATCCCCCAATTTAATCTCAGCCGTCAAATCCACAAGAACTGACGGCTAGCATTCAATCACACTCCGCTCATGAGCCCATCACCCACACCCGCCGATTTGATATGGACCATTGAATCCACAAGAACCAACGGCCAAGATTCAATCGCGCTTTTCTCATAGCCCCCGTCATCACTCCGCCGATTTGATCTGGACCGTTGAATCCACAAGAACCAACGGCTAGGATTCAATCATGCTCTGCTCATAGGCCCTTCGTCATTACACCCTCCGATCAATCCCAACCATTGATCTCCCCTTTGATCTGACGACCAGCACTTAATCGCATATCGCAAACTCAAAAACCCCGGTGCTTTGGCCTCTTTATTTTTCTTCGATGCGATTTCATCCCAATCGTTCATTATGCCAGATCTGACGGTTCACGCTTCATCGCATCGCGTGTCCCTCACGTAATACTCCACCATCCCGACCTCTGATTAAATCTCCACTGTTGATCAAGTTTGATCGGGCGGTCCACATTACCTCGCTCTTCAAACTGCGCCCTTCTCATTCTCCCCCATCGACAGATCTCGATCGTCGATCCTCACAATCCGACAGCTTGCATTGACCTCAGCAATGGACCCTGCCTCCTTTTGCCTGTGCATCTAACCTTATGTCGCGTTTCACCCGCACCGTCAGATTTCTCCACCGATAATCCAGTGAATTAAACTCAATATCGCATAATTTCTGTGCTTGAACGTTAACTCTCCAAAATTACGCGAAATGGACGGTTTTAGAAATTCACGTGGCGATTAGTGTATGGAATCGCATTTTTTGGGCATTTCCGCTTTCCCCTTTTTTGTTGCGAGAATACCACTCTAGTTTTCCGCCTTACCACCCTCCGCAACACAACTTTGGCTTTTAATCGTGGCCGTTGATCTCTGAGATCGGACGGCTCCTATTATATCACACCCCATTCACTTACCTTTCATTTTCCCTCCCGAATGATTCCATCAGGCAATCCTCGCCGTTGATTTGTTCTAATCTAACGACCCACATGTAATCTCACCTTATTCGTCTACCATCCGCCTAACTTCCCAAAAGACTTCATCGACGAATCTCCACCGTAGATCACCGTTGATTATTCTATCCAACGGGCCACAACCCACGACGCCCCAAACTCCCATCAGACCTGTTTTTCACCTTCCGCCATGGTTTTTCAGCCATTTTTCTGCTGCATCCACCATTTTCCACCACTTCTTCTCCATCCCCACGAGCCTCTGAAGCAGCCTACCCTGCTCCCAATGGTTTTTATAATGAGTTTTCTGTTTTTTGCAGGTTTCAGAGCATGGTGAATCCATACAGTCTCCACGGTCACTGTCATGGTTATATATAGTGCTGAGAGACTGTTTCAGAGCCGAAGATCACAGAAGACACCCCTAAGGAGGTTTAAAACATGTTTTATTGAAAGATCAGTGTTATTAACCCTGACGTGAACCCTCCTATGCCGCTGTAACCTGTATATTCACTCAAACAGGTCAGCAGAAAGTTTAAAGTGTATTAGAAGAAGATTAAAGGGATCAACGCATTGTATTTAAGGCCTAATCCACAGTTACAGACTTACAGGATGCAGATAAAGACCCGAAGATGATCAAGGAGGGCTAATGAGGCCTAAGCACATAAACAAGTCATGTCAGTATTTCAAAGAAGTTATATCAGTGATTTAGTACTAGCAGAACATTCCTTCAACTAAAGAAAGGACCAAATCACTACTACCCATTCTCTATTCTTCATTAAGCTCCAGAGTAATCACTATTCTTACTAGAATGTCCTAAAACTGTCAGTGCATTAGTTACAAAGTATGGAAGACCTGAAAGACAAGATCTTCACCTTTCTTGTCTCAGAGTACAATCAGAGTAATACAGCCAGAAAGTACTTCATGGAACATACCCTTGGGGTTATTATCAAAATGACGAAGACCCCTAATTCATCTAAAGGGTATTGAAAGTTAATATAAAGATATTAAAACAGAATGGGCTTAGAAAGACACTTCTCCCTCTATTTTAATGAAACATTTAAGTTCTATCTACCACTACTATCGCTCTTTCACCTATAAGAACTCATGAGAAATACATTGTAAACATGGGTTGGTTGGTTGGATATTGTAAAAACACTGATTGTAAGCTATTTTACGGAGTTAGAGTTCTGTGAGTAGTAGTTGTAAATAGGCTGGGAGATGATTTCTGGATGATATCAAGCTATTGGGACAAGGATGTATGTGACTGGTTTTGATCTTCTAATATGACAAGCATGTTCATTGGATCCTGATCTAAATCAGTGGTGATGTGTTCTATCTTTGTTATTGTTTTCCCTCTGTCATACATCATGTTTCATTTCTCTGATAAGAATCAATAATTTTAGCTTAGGATATACTGCTGTAAGTATCCTAATGCTTCCTGCACTTTCTTATCTTTATGTTTTCTGCTATTTGTGTATCTACGAACTAATTCAACATAATTTAACCAGTATAAAAGTTGGTTTGTCCATGCTTACTGATGTTTGAATTTAGAGTTTATTTCTTAGATGTTCTTGTTTGGTTTTAGCTGAAAGAATTAGGAAACTGGGAGATTTAGAGTTAGCCCTGTCCCACTAGGTTCCTTTTCCAACAGTTAGCCTTTCTAAGATCCCTGTGAGTTGAATGTCGAAAGCAGAGAAGGTTAAAAGTCTTTCTCTGATCTTAGACTTCACTCTGTGTTAAAATTAAATGTTTTCTATTGTCTGAAAGTAGTTAGGAGGACTGCTGGATTGTTGTCTTCGGAGTTAGCCTCATTAGGAGTTCAGATCATAGAGGTTAAGGCATGCCCTGTCCCTAGATTTACTCCGAAGTGGTCACCTTGGAAGGTTTTCCTTGTCATTCCCATTCATTTCCTTATTGTTTCATCCCACACACAATCATCTTAAGAGATCCTCTGTTTTAGATGACTAGCCCTTTGAAAGCCTTGGATATTTCAATTGCAAGTAAATCCTTTTATGACCCCATTGCCCAATGGACTTGTGTTCTCTTTGAGTTATCTCCCCATTGCCATAAAATATTTCTCTACTCATTTCTTTACCTTACATTGAACCCTTCTTTTATGTTTCCCAACCAAACAAACAAATCAAAAAACCTTTGTGCCCTATACCCTATAGCTAGCCTAATACTTTAAATTGAACTTCAAAGACATATTATTCTTTGCTTTTATAGAGAGATCCCTCTCTGGATCCAGGAGGGCTAGATCCTGAGATCCCAAAGTGGTTTGATGTTGTCTTGTCATTTGGTATTGCCAAATCTGCCAAATCATAGCAACTCCAACAGAACCGGTACGCGAAGAGGAGGATATTGACCATATTTATAAAATGACTACACAAGATGATGATTGGATTAACTCTACAGCTGATGGCATGTTGTGCTGGGAGAAATAAAACGCATGTCTCTCAAACTTGGATGGCAAGATAGAAAATTGGCAGAACCGGTTGCACGACATATCTGTGTTGTGGTGCCTCAAGATCACAAAGAGCTTCCGATGCATCTCCTCAGAGGTAAGATAACTGCCTTACTTCGATGGGTCTAGTAGTGTTAAGGAATTTCTTAAAGCATTAGAATCCGATGTCCCTAAATAACAGAGAGTTTGGGCACTTAATTTTGCTATGCATGCAACCCCTGCGTGATGGTGGGAAACACACAAGGGGGGATTTTAGAACTGGTCGGAATGCCAAAAAATGATGATCTTGTGATTCAAACCTCCAATCCACCCACCCATGGAGGTATTCTCTGGCCAAGGGGACCTGCACAAACACTTGGCCATGTGGATGGAGGTATGGAATGAAAGGACTTAGAATGAATGGTTCCATATGTTTATTCACGCCTTGGGACCAATCCCTACCACCTGGTATTTAGATGCAGAGCTACACCAACGCACTCACCACTAGGGCACACTGACAGAGGATTTCATGGTGACATTTGGGTTAGTTGGAGGGACGAAGAAATTGGATGAAGCCCTGTAAGATATTGATGCCCTTATCTTTGATGAGTCTTCTCCTCGAACAGAATGTGCTGCATAGATGTAGGATATTTTCAACTGTCAAAAATTGTCAATGGAAGACTCTAAGGAGGTGTTAGCCATCAGTATTTTTTACATGTTAGTGATGACTATATCTATAGCTGAGTTTTCTAGAAACTGTTTTCCTTATGTCAATATGTCATCTAGAAAACCCTCCTAAAATTTTTTTTGCCTTTCTACTTTTCAGTCCACCCCTGTCGAAATCAAAACCTCATTATCACTATCCTATCTAGCTTCAGCCTTCTTGATCTGCCCATCATCTTTAAAAGGCAAATCCACATCTGTTTCAAAAGTCTCCCCTATGTTAGGAAGTGGCGTTTTAAGACATTTTACCCTTGGCAATCATCAAAAAGCCAAAAAGCCTCCATCTGCAACAGACCTACCATGACTGACCTCTTACTTTGCAAATTAATTTGACAAGCAACCCTAAGTCGCGCAACTCACATCCCCTAGATCTTCGCACTACATAAACCCCAATCTCAAGCTGACTATTAGGTTTTTCACAGTGTTCTATGGTTTCTACAAAGGCAGGAAATATAATTTCATCTCATGGAGTAAATGCTTAAATTTATAGTTAGAGGAACAACTGCTTCTAAATGTAACTTGAGCCTGAGATATGTCTGCAAAACAGAAAGCTACTCATCCAGACTTTACAGCTCTTTCCAGCATGAAAATCACAGTAAGAAAGGGACACCACTGTCTCAGCAAACTGGTAAATTGTCAAGGCCCAGAACCTCCTTCATTTACAAGCAGAGGGTTAGGGCGCCTCGTTCATCCACAAGCAGAGGGCGCTGGCAAATATTGACTTGGAAGATTGCAAAAGTCCAGGTTTGCTTTGTATTGAACAGTGAAACAATATCTCCAGGTTTTATGAATTTGAGTGATGGTCATAACAGGAATAGAGTTTAAAATATGCTAGCTCAAAGGTAAAAAGAGTCTGGTCTGATAAAGGAAGTCATCTGAAGCTTTCAAATCATGTGAATTGTTGAACTTTAGAAAATCATGTCATCAGCAAACATTCCAATCTTAAGCAGCCTATTTTCCATAAGATCAAATTGAGTAGATGCTGACAAAAATGCCATTACACAGGCAGAAAAAAGTTCTTGGTTTTTCAAAAAGCACTGACCTCCATAGTCACAGAGACTATCTTTCAAGTAATTTGTCATGAGATGACCAAAGCAAATGATAATATCTCAGTCACCCTTAGGACAGTGCAGGGAGACAGTGTTACTTTGGCTAGGGTTTTTGCTGAAACACAGTGATGCTTGCAAGAAGAGATGATAGTGTTGATGTTTTTTAAGTAGTTTGCTTACCATCACATTCAGAGAAAGGCTGTGTCAGATAGATTTGTCAAAAACCTTCAGATACCTTACCTGATGAAGAGCCTCCTCCATGTATGAGCAGATGGCCAAAGCCATTACAGGTTGTTGAAAACTGATTGGTCTAAAAGTGCAGTGAAAGGATGCAAAGAAATTAAGTAGAAGTCATTGCACAGGTAAATGATAGTGTTTATGATACAAAGGTATTGGTTTTCCTATTTTCATATGAAAATGTCTTTCAAAATATACATCAGGGTGGACAGGAAATGTTACGAATAGGTATGCCATTGATACCAGAAGGGGGCAGTTTCCTTAAGGGAAAGGATCAAACAACAAGCCAATATCACATGCCAAAATTCCAAAGGAGCGCTTTTCAAGAAATGGTGTTCAAGGTTTTCAAATGATTCTGGAACATTCTGAATGGTTTTCCCTTGTTAAAAATCACCAAGAAGGTAAAACAGTGAACATAGTCTAGTTATGAAATGGTTCTATTTACAAAAAGGGTCAACACACTGGTCAAAGCAAAATGGTGACTGTGTACCAAAAAGCCCTGTTTTTCCTGTTTTACAAGCTTATCTTTCAGGTGGACAAGGTGAATAAGTCTACCAGTTGATGTATAGGCAAAAAAGTTGTTTTCATGGACAGTCAGTATGGATAGTTTGAAACAAACAAGTTTCCAGTATTAAATAAACAGAGATGTGGCATAATGTGTTGTCAAGAAGAGGATTGCAGTGAAAAATGCCCCTCTTTGAAGACCATAGCAGGCTATAAAAGATGCAGCAACTTGGCTTTTACAGTAGGAAAATGGTTGAAGGAACAATGCAAATACCAAGGCTGTCAAAATACATTGACAAGGCGAGCCCTGTCCTTCGGAAACATAACAGTGTTTAAGCATTATTTTGACTGTTTTAAAGGAAGGGTTACTCTATCTCATGTATGAGACCAGTGTTGTTAAAAACAGTGGCAGAAACGATATGAAGATTGTTGAGCTATTTTTCAAAATTTGAAATAGCGGTGTTGAAATATCACCAAGAAGACAAAATCAACAAGAATCATCACTCAGACTTATATGCTCGAATAGACAGATTTCTGACCTTTTAAGGAAAAAGCTGTGTTTGTTTCCTTTGAAAAGGAGTTGAAAATTATATTGACATTCTTTAAAGGAGTTATAATTTCTATGGCCGAAAACATTTCAAAAAGGAGTACCCCTTAAATGAAAGTCGATGTGACTTTAAAAATGTCAAAGGAAATACACCAAGGCAGCGTACAATCCGCAGTCTCCAAGCATCAAAGCATTTTTGAGCAAATTGAAGTTTTTCTGTTCGATTGAGGCCGAGCGACGCGCCTGCGTTTTTGCGCGACGCGCCTGGAAGAGGATTTACACAGGCCGCCTTTGTTAGCGCGACGCGCCTGTACAGTGGCGCGACGCGCCTGTACAGGCCGCCCGACCACCCGACAGGCCGACCCAACAAGCATTCTATTGCGCGACGTGCTGTCTTCAGAAGAGTGCCGCGCAGGTTTGGAAGGCCCCGGTGCTACTCCGGCCCTGCACAAGGATTGTTCATCCAATATTAAAGGTACTCTCACACATTTTCCCCCTCGGTTTCAAGAAATTGCTTTGAAAATACCCTTGGATTGAAAGCTTTGTGTACATGAGAAATACACTGTTAAGGGTGACTACCAAGAAACAGGGTATCAGACTTTTACAAACCTCCTCATTACGTAGCATACAGAACTCTAAAAAATGTCACTATACCAGGAAAAATAGTGCTATTTGCTGTATAGTTTTTGAGGTTTAAAGATGAAATAAAAGGCAGACTGTGTCATTCAAAAAAAAAACACCTACAGAGATACTTGGTTTTGAGATTAAGGGCAGTTTGTTTCATCTTCAAAACAATCAAAGGCAGAGGTTTTCCTATAAAGAACTGTGTTTGATTAAAGGGGGTTTGATTGGTTACCAAATCTTGACTGCTATTCCAAAAAGAAGCCTCTAAAAGGAAGAGGAAAATTTGTTATAAAGAAACAGGGTTTACATGTTTAATAGAGTTGTTTTACATCCAAAGTAAGGGTTGTTCTAACATAACCAGAGGTGTTACTTTGAGATGGGGTTTTGCCCTTTTTTTGCAAGATAGAAACTCTTTCAGGTCTTGGTGAAACCTTTTTAAGGCTTTTTCCAAAAAAACTCTGTTACCTTGTTCAGAAACACAGTGACTGTTTAACTGAGAGTTGATTGCCTATATGCAAATTGTGGACTATTGACACACTTATACAGGGCAAAGTTTTTATGACTGCAAAAGTTACCATGGAAAGGGGTAAGAGGTATTGAGTGGCATTTTAGAACTCACAAGAACAGGGTAATCAAAACAACTCTCACAGCAAACTCCTTCAAGCAATCTGCCCCTCTTCTTCACTATATTATTTCATACTGAGATTTTGTTGACAGAGTTTTTCCAAAGATGAACAGGACACTTTCTGAAGGGCAGGTTTTGATGGGAATTTAATATTGGAGACAGAGGTTCAGATGTGGTGGTTGATCTTTTGAATTCACCAGTAAAGGATGTTTTTCCTAAATACTGTGCACTAATATTTCACCTAACCTAAGTCTCCTTTCTCTTCACTGTATGATTTCTTCTATAGAAATCTGTTGACAGAGGTCTTTTCAAGGTGGAAGCACATTTCTGAAGAGCAGGGTTTTTATAATTAATATTTTCCTTGAAGACCAAATATTGGTGTGTTGATTAACAAATCCACAGGAAAGGTGATTTTTCAATACTGTGCACAGGGAATCTACACAGCAGTTTGTCTCATCTTTACACATGGTACCCTATTGAGGAATTTACCTGGCTGAGGTGCATCCAGAGGTGAAGGGCTGTTTTTAAGGAGTGCAGAGGTTGTTTATTCAAAGAAACATTGTTGCAATCTATCCTAACCACATTGTCCATTCTGTCCAAGCAGTATAGTGACCAGTTTCAATCCAGCAGAGCATTTTTACATACAGTGAAGGCAGTTTGCCTCTTCCAAAGCTTGTTCAAGTCAAAATGCCTCTAAGGCAAGACAACAGGAGCAGCATGACAGTGATAAATATGAGCATCAACGGGAAAAGGAGGGGAAGAGTGTTGAACAACGGTAACTCAGTAGTGATAAACATCAGTTTCAAGAAGCGCCCGACACGGAAAGAAGAGAGAAGCATATCATCCCTTGATATTTTGGCCTCAGCTTCGGAGCATTTTGCTATGGACCCTTGAGGGTCATGCATGCCAATTTTGGGCCTTGTTCGACAACTTTTTGTTTTTTGGCATTTTTTGGGTTTTTGGTCGAAAACTCATAATTTCGCCATTTCAGTTTGAGAAATTGTCAAGGGAGGAGGATGACACCGATAGATGTTATAATTCTATGAGCAGGTCTCCAGCGATTTTCAGGGCATTTGGAGATCATTCGCCCCCTCAAATTGGCGAAAAACACCCTCATTTTGCACGTTCTGCCCGCCATATCAGCAGTCTGCTATTTTCTGGGTTTTTGCACACAGGTACAGTTTTGGATGACTTCCGGACCTCAGATTGAGTTGGTTCTAGTTGCGCCGGAAAGTAGACACAGAGAGCTTTCCAGCAAGCCCTCATGAGCCCCATTTCGACATCGGGAAGGCTGCCATTTGCATCCAGCAAGTCAGGGGACCTTTTTCAGGCATAAATATGAAGTATTTTTGTAATTTTTGAACTCCAAAAATCTGCTTTTCCCAAATGTGTGTTAAGCTATTTTTATCATTGGGAAATGATGTAAAGTCAATATAATTTCCGTTTTTAGCAGTTTTTTAGATATTTTATGGGATATTTTGTGCCTTGGGCTTTGCAAAGCCTCAAGGACAAGTTTAGATATTTTGACTTGGTCAATGGGATAGCTAGTTGCTCCATGAGGTTTTCCTCCCTCAAGCCTATTTATTCCATGGGTTTCATTGTAAATCAGAGGCTGAACTTGAGAGAAGAATTAATACATTGGTCATATGATCTTTGAAGAATACACTTGAGTTATGATTTTTGGACTGCCTCTTGGATGCTTTTGAGGAATGATGAAGGATTGTTGATGGATTCCTTGACATGGTAGAATGGTATAGTGTTTCTTGATATGTTTTGTCTTCTAGTTTTCATTCATACTACATATTTCTTGTTGCTATAGATCAGTAAAGATTGATTTTGAGATATGCCCATGGAGGCACCTCAAAATCCCTGAATCTTCATAGCTTGATGTTTTCTTCTCCCTTAGTTATGCTAAAGAATTCTTAGTTGCTCTTTAGTAACTTAAGGTATTGTTGCTAAGTTTTATTCATAAGTTCTATGTATGTTGAGTAGGATGTATGGTTTTCCCTACCTACCTATTAGCTGCCCATAGTTCTGTCCATAAAACTTTCTCTTTGACTGATTTGTTGATCATCTGGTTGAACCAAGGAGGCCTAGTTCTGATCTAGCCCTTTGCCTAAAACTATGAAATCTTGTTTGTCAAAGTGCCCAATGACTTAGAGACTATGTTTAGGCATTCCGGCGTAGTTGATGAGTTGTTAGTTTGTCTTGTGTGTTTTCCCCAAAGTCTGATAGCCATTTCCCGAAGTTAGAGGGTCTTATACCTCTATGTATGGCTGGAATGTTTGATTTCTATGTGTTAATTAGCTTATAGTTATACTTAGCATGATTAATGGTTTGCTATTACATGTTTATTGTTTGCTATTAACTAGTTACACTTGAAATCCCTTGTCTTTCACCAACTTGTTGTCCACTTAATCCATTTTGCCCAGTGATCCCTTCTACCGTGAATCAAATCGGCCCTACAGCAGCTTTACATCATCACTTCATAGCTTCCTTGACCTGTTTGACCCCATAGCCCAATTTATCTACATCTTGTTATCCAATTTATGTATTTGATCAGTTTCATCCCTCACAAACTTAAAAAACCAAAAAACTAAAAACATACTTCATAACTAGCCTAATATCAGAACACCGCAAGTAAACACACCGACATCTTTCACACATATAGAGAGAGCCCTCTCTGAGTCCAGGAAGGCTAGGTCCTTGGGCTCCAAAGCTTGGTTTGATGTTACATCGTCATTTGGCTAGCCAATCGGCCAAATCACGGGACCCTAACAGGAGGATCCCAGAAATATCACTATCCCAGATTAAGAAGGAGAGCGTGCAATTGCAGGACCCCTATTACAGACTGTAGATGTGACCAAGCCACTCAAGTTGAAGGAAGTCAACATTGGGACAGAAGAGTAGCCCAAGATGGCCAAAATTTGGGATTATTGGGATGATGATACAATTGGGAAGATCGCAGAGCTGCTAAACGAATATTAGTACCTATTCTCCACAAATTTTACTGAGCTAAAGGGAGTTGTAGGAGATCTGGGTGTCATGAGAATCACCTTAAAGCCGGATGCACATCCTATACAACAACGACCCTACCGACTGAAACCTAAATATAAACAGAAAGTTAAGGAGGAAATAGATAAAGTGGTGGCCGCAGGTATTATTAAGTCCTTAGAACAATATAATTGGGTAAGCCCAATGGTAGTTCAAGAAAATAAAACTAAAAGAGAGATAAGGATCTGTGTAGATCTGCATAATTTTAATGATACATGCGTGCATGATCCCTTTCCTACACCATTCTCTGATGAAATCTTGGATAATGTAGGAGGCCAAGAAGCATACTCATTCACTGATGGGTTTTCAGGGTACCATCAGATTAGAATCGCAACAGAAGATCACAACAAGACAACCTTTGCAATTGAATGGGGCTCCTTCTAGTACACTATCATGACCTTCGGCCTAAAGAATGCCCCTGCCATTTTCTCGCGCGTAGTTGTAGTAGTATTTAAGGAGTTCATCCATAAGTTTCTAGAGGTCTATTTTGATGATTCGAAAATTTTTGGATTAGTAAATAAGAATGTGTCAAACCTGCATATGATATTGGATGCCTGCAGGAAACACCAGATTTTTCTAAACATCAAGAAGCGTATATTCTGCGTACCTTTTGGGATTCTTTTGGGAAACACAATGTGTCAGTAGGGATTGATGGTTGACCCATCCAAGGTAGAGGTCATCATCAATTTAATAGTCCCTACCAATGAGAAATAGATGTGCTCTATCTTAGGGCACACAGACTACTATTAGAAGTTCATTCAAGACTACGCCCTGATCACTATACCAATGGAGAAGTTGCTGAAAAAATATGTATCCTTTTTCTGGGATGAGGAGTGTCAGAAGAGTTTTGAGCTACTGAAAAAAAAATATGGTCATTGCACCTATTCTCATATTCCCAGGATGGGAGAAGGACTTTCATGTGCATGTGGATGCGACAGGGATAGCCCTGGGAGCTGTCTTAATGCAGCCTGGCAAAGGAGACATTGATCATCCGGTTGCGTTTTCTAGTAGGAAACTCTCTAGCGTAGAGCGAAAATATTCTACTACTAAACGAGAGGTGCTGGCAATGGTGTATGCCCTGCAGAAATACAAGCACTATCAATTGGGAGGAAACTTTAAGATGTTCACTAATCATTCAGCCTTAAAATACCTAGTCAATAAGCCTGTGTTGGGGGGGGGGCAATATTTGTAGATGGTTACTGCTATTTTAGGAGTATGATTTTGAAATTATTGTGAAGCCTGGGAGACTAAATCCCAGACCTGATCACTTGTCTCAGATTGAGAGTGAGGAAGAGACAAGTAGCTTGGAAGAAGGATTACCTGATGCACAACTGTTTGCTATCAAGGTCGTGGATGAACACTTTGTGGACATTATTCATTTCTTAACCACGAGAATGGCACCTACACACTATTTAGTGCAACAAAAACAAGATTTGGTGGCCTGCACAGCTGATTTCACAATAATTACCGGTCAATTATACAAGTTGGGAGAAGATGAGGTATTTCGAAGGTATGTATTAGAACATGAGAGACATGCTATCCTGGCTGAGGCCAATGGAGGGATGGCAGGAGGCCACTACGCAGGAAAAGCCATTGCGCAGAAGGTGCTGAGGGCTGGGTTGTGGTGGCCCACATTACATAGCGATGCACAGGCATACTATCAAGCTTGTGATGCATGCCAACGGATTGGGAAGCCTTCATGCAGAGATGGATTCCCCTACAACTGTAGCTATCTTTGTAGGCATTTGAAAAATGGAATATAGACTTTGTAGGACACATCAATCCCCCAGGAAAGAAGAATGGTGCACGTTACATCATTACAACCACTAATTATGTGTCCAGGTGGGCAGAGGCCAAGGTTGTGAAGGATTGCACTGCCAAGACTGCTGTGCACTTCATTTTTGAGTATATTTTGACTTGGTTTGGTTTCCCAAAGATCCTAATGAGCGATAGAGGTATGCAATTTGTTAACGAAACTATTGAAGATTTGACGAAATAATTTCAGATCCACCATGCGAACATCACCCCGTACCACCCGCAAGCTAATGGTGAAGTAGAAGCCTTCAACAAAATTATGGAGAATGCACTAACTAAGGTCTGCAATATCGATCGAAGCGACTGGGACGTGCGCATATCGTCAGTATTATGGGCCTATAGGACTACATGCAAGAAGTTGAGTGGAAGACTCATTTTAGGATGGCTTGTGGCATGAGGCCATCATGTCCATGGAATATATTGTCCCCAGCCTACGCATTGCAAAGTTTAAAAACATGGCGGACCCTGACATCATGGAAAAAACACCTGGCACAACTAGTGGCCCTAGAAGAAGATCGGTTCATTGCTAATTTTCATTAGAAGGTTCAAAAGGCTTGTGAAAAAGCATGGCATGATCGACACATTCGACAAAAGGTGTTCAATGAAGAAGAATTGGTGTTGCTATATGATAGTCAATTTGTACGCCACTTAGGAAAGTTCTGTAAGCACTGGTTGGGTCCATATATAGTAAAAGAAATTACAGATGGGGGTACAGTGTGTTTGGCTATGCTGTGCGGCGATTACTTGCTAGTGTACGTTAATGGAAGTCGTCTGAAACCTTACTGGGACACCTTGACAGTTATCAAATGACTATATGGCTGGAGTATCTGTAGTAAAATTTATGTATAGGGAAGGTGCAGGTGAGTGCAATAGAAGCGTAGCAACTGCACTAAGATAAGAAGACATGGGTAGGTGCGCCAACGGCACAGGGGTAGTGGGCAGCTAGAAAAATTAGCTGCTGGAACAGTAAAAATGGGTGAAAAAGCAATTTCATCATTGAGGGGAGCAGGTATTTGGAAATTAATGCGAGATTTTGGAGGAGTTTTTGCCGTTTTCTCGATGGTAAGTTGAATTTAATGATCATCTGATTGTTTTTATTAATGATGGCCTATAAAAGGAGGGGTGTAGGTCATAATTGGTTCCATTGATCACTGAAGTTCTTACGCTTTGTATTGTACTGAAATTTTGTGTGCTTTGTAACTATTCCATCTATATGTCTGGACGAGCTACCCCTTATGAAAGTAGCAACCCTCAATTCATATTCAGAGCGAGAATGGCTGCCTCTAACCCCATTGAGTCATCGCCCATTATGACCTCCGCTGAAATTGGGTCTGAGGACATATTCGACGTCACTCCCGATGTAGATGAGGTTGTGTCCACATCGACCAAGGGAAAGGGAAAGGGTAAGGAAAAAGAAATAGAAAAGGGATAGGGGAAAGTCACAAAGTGGGCTTCGGAAAAGTCGTGCACCTTCCCCGGGATTGTGCAATCCCCCAGGCATTTGATCTGAAAATGGTCTGGATAACTTGTATGTATTTCAAGAACCTACCACTCAGTTTAAATTAAAATGATCTAGCTTGTACTTGACAATTTTGCGGAATTATTTACTTGAAAGTGGTGTATGAATTTTTACTGTTTATGTGTCTTAAGTTCATTTGTTCTTGCTGAAATTTAACATGTATAACAACAACATAATGTAGAAAATAGACATTTAAACACAATAGCAATTTTAATCTAGGAGTTCACCCAAAATCTCATGGGCTACATCTCCTTTGAGCTTTGTCATCCTGACTCAGCTCTTTGAGATTGTTAACACTAGAAAATCATACAGCAGAAGACGACATCAATTAATTTCAAGCCCAAGGATTTACAACATAAGAATACATTATGGAATCAAGATGTATTTAAAATCTCTAAGGTTTTGAGAAAATCAGATTTGAACTAGTCATAAATGCTCAAATGCATGCTTTTTCCTTCGAGAAGAGCGCCTTCTATGCGCCTTTTTGCCTGATAAGTGCGCATTCCTGGAAATGGAAAAAATTCACTTTCCAGGACCACAAAAAGAAAAGGACAGTTACTCCTTATGTGAAAGTCGCCTAAGGACAACCACCAGCGCCTCCTTAGAAATTATGTGAGCACACAAAAGAATATTTGAGCACACAATGGAATCACACCTCTCCCTTGGGTCACCATCCATCATGTACCAAGGGAGGGAAGGAGG
The DNA here is from genome assembly GCA_034641835.2 of Pinus albicaulis. Taxonomy (NCBI): domain Eukaryota; kingdom Viridiplantae; phylum Streptophyta; class Pinopsida; order Pinales; family Pinaceae; genus Pinus; species Pinus albicaulis. The sequence goes on from CM076571.1 coordinate 16,485,554, forward strand.
ATTTGAAGCTCACCTATATAAACCCACCAAGAGATGAACAAATGGTGATCACAAGGTTATGTTGGCCAAATTTGCCCCAAGCAACACCAACATTGTGTGTGACACAGAGCTGGAGCTAAAGAGGACTCGATAGTTGGCCACCCAACATCTTAGTCCACCACAACAGAGAGAGAGAGTGAGACTGAATCAGAGGCAAAGATTGGAAGGTAACATCCTTGCATTAGGACCTAGAGCCATTGCCTAGGTGCCCTTTGGCAAGTGGGTAAAATTTCTTCTCCATTTCTAACGTTTAATAAGAAGAGGTCATCGAGCCATCGTTTGCATTATTATTGTTTGGAACTCTCTATATAGCTTCTATATATTTGTGTTTTTAGTTTTCGTTTAATCAGAGCATACTTGAGCATACTATTTCCATTAAGTTTTATGCTTTTGAGCTCCCCCACTTTCTGCCTGTTACCAATAGTTTAGAGAGTAGACCACACTCTCTAAGCTTGTGCGATTTTGTACACCCGTGGGGCTAATCCACAACAATAGGATTGGTGACTCCACTGACGTGTTTCAAGTTTATGTGGATGTGCCATCTTTTGCAGGAGACCCTTTGTCTATGCTGGAGTGGAGCTGACAGTCCTCTGACCCATCTTGCAGTCCCTAGACTCACTGAGGTGACAGACTGAAGAAGGAAGCCCCTAATATTTTTACTTGCAGGATTTTTGCGTGCAGTTTTTCCTCATAGAGGTGCATTGGGCGCATTCAGGAGTGACCTGCGCGCAGGAAGGCGCACCCGTCAAGGGCTTTTGCGCACAAATTGCAGAGAGATTTTTTCTCCCTATTTTCTGCATTTTGTCTTCTTGTAAGTGTGTTGGGCAGCCCCTAATGTATATGCCAACACCTGTGTTGATACCCCATAGCTTCTGAGAACTCATTTTTTGCTACTTTCTGTAAGAATTTAGTTAGTTTTCATTTAATTTGGTTTTGCAAAAAAGTGTTCACATAGTTTAAGTAGGGGGCGAATTAATCATTTCTTTCCAAAAAATTTATGTTTTTTTCACATTCTGGTATGCACACTTAGCTTAACTAGTCCAAGTAAGTGGCTCATGACCACACATGCATAAGCTAGCGTAGAAATTTTTTAGTTTAAATTCAATTTTTGCATCTAGGAAATTACGGGACTAGGATTGAATCGCCAATTAGAGCAAGTAATCTCTGTTGTCTTTGCACCATTTGGTGATCCTAGACAAGCATATGAACACTCTACATTTTTGATTCGCCATCTCCCTTTAGTCACTCACATAGACTAACTAGGAAGATCTGGAAGCAGCCCATTATCCGCAAATGCTTTACATTTGAGCAAGGAACAACGTCACATAGTTTAACTAGGGGAATTTTGTAAAGGATCACCGATATCCATATGTTAAAATTATGATATTGTTCACCATATGCTCACACACATTCACCCACTAAGAAAAGAAAGCCAACTAAAAATAACTTAAACCAACTCACTAAATTCTCCCCACAGGGACCACAAGAGAATTTATAGATTAAGTTATAATCAAGGGGTTAGGCATCCAATAAGCCGCCTTGATCACACTTCACATTGAAAAATAGAATTTGTGTGTTTAGGGAGCTTTAAAATCCACCTATCAGCTCACGGAAAAGAAAACTCGAGCGTGACAGAGACCCGATTCACAGGGGGTTAGGCTTAGGCACAGTGCGTGCGGTATCAGTTGAGGCTACCTGACCCGGCTGATACTCAGTACTGTTAGATGACTATCAAGAAGCCCAAGACTCGAACGCTCACGTGGGACGGTGGTTCTTAGTGTCCAAAACTAGGGCATACTTTACCCTATAGGTGACGGTGTAGGCAAGCGCCAAACCCTCTACCGTTACCTTGGTTGATTCTATTCGGCTGACTATGGGCGTCGCCAGCTCTTATGGGACATTGTGCCAGCACTCGCAAGAATTACTCTCAAGGCCCAGTTACTTTTGAGTGTGTGAGGATGTATTAGGTCATACAGGATTTTGAGTATCACGCGCAAACAAACAAAACCATTTTTGCTTGATTGATCACATAGCTTAAGTTAAAGGAAAATTCATTTCATTTTCACTTTGTTTTATGTATGTGGCCATAAATTTGTCATGATCATAGAATTGATCCCCTCAAAATTTTTCCAAAACCTAACCTGGTTGACACTCACACAGTTCCAATAGAACCTCGTCAGTCTAGGCGTCTTTTGGACCTCCCCCCATTACCGGGAGGGGTTCCAGGTCTTTCGTCGTTTAGGCATCAAAGATGGAACATTGCCACAGTGGTTGGTTCCTCCTTTCTTGGAGCAACCTTAGCTGGGAACCCTAGTCGGTCTCCCAACACCACACCGCACACCACTTCCCCCTCATCCCCTGGGGGCAGAGGAGCGCATCCCATACGGGAAGCCAACTGAATTCACAACAGGGTACGTCATAGACTAACCCTCGTTCTAACTAGAACTTCGTGTCTTCACACATTGCCATGGCGTCAACATCCCAGTCACCCTTCTTAGTAGCGTTGAATCTACCAGATTTGACCAAGCTCACCAATGAACCCATCGCACACGACCCCAATTGGCCTCCCATGCCCACAAAGCCCCCTTCAAACATACCAAAGTTTAAAGGCAAGCAAGCAAAAGACCCAGGAAATCATATAATTACCTTTCACCTGTGGTGCTCATCGAATAAAATCATTAACGATACTATTCGGTTGAGGCTATTTCAACGCACTCTTATGGGAGTGGCCACGAAATGGTACGTGGAGCAACCTCTTGCTTCACATTGAACCTTTAGCGCCCTCGCTACCATGTTCCTCACATACTTTTAGTTGCCCATTCACCACGATTTAGGAATGGAGTTACTGATTCATTTCAGGCAATCCCCCTCTACCCATATTTCAAAACATCTCCATGAGTGGAGGCAGCGTCGCAGTTTATGTAAAGCACAACTCAACGACTGAGTCCTTTTAGATTTATTCTTGAAAACTTTGACGGCGGAGATTTCAAAGGATGTGGCGCAACGTAACCCCACATCCGAAGAGGACGCAATCAGTAAAGCCCAACATCTTGAACTGATCTACACGCAATCAGGATACATATACAGTATCTTGCCCAACGCCCTACGCCTACAATATTATCAAGAATTTCCAAGCATGTCTAACTATGGAGACGGACTTATTGGGTCAATGACCCAAGGGTACCTAGGTAGCAATAGTCATAATCTCGATTACACACATGGTTCTACCCAGAACATGTCTCAACTTGGATTTCAAAGTCATCATATGCAGCAGCAAAATTTGCCTAATAGGGCGCAAGCGTATCACCAAGGAGGACCTTATCCTCCGGCGAAGGGTACCCAGTACACAGGAAGAAAAACTGATGGAAGAACTCCCCCCCAACGGCCAGGTGTAAACATGGGACAACAATATGCTCAGTCCCAAGCACATAACCCACCTAAGAAAAACAACGCACAGGTGAAATTTGTGCAGTTGTCCCCTAATAAACCACATCAGTATTATCAGGAGAATTATCCTCCTAACGTGGTTAAGAGAAAGGGAAAAATAAGCCCAAAGGGAACCCTGGATAGGGGGGCAGCAACCAACAGCGCCCACCGCGATCCCAGGCTGGAGGTAACTCCAACCGGAATCAAAACCAGGAGCCAAGAAATGCCCATAGGCAAGGCAAAAGGCCATCTCTATGAACAAACCATTCTTGTTCAATATGTGGTGAGTACGGGCACTATACTCACCACTGTCCCGAACTCCCTGAGCTTAAAATGCTTAAGAGTAACTGAGGATAGGGAGGATCTTCCCAGACAACTGCGGTTATGCAAGAACCCTTCCCCCATCAAGGAACGGTCAGCACTCAGCAGCAAAATCCCGACGATTCTGGGAAAAACAACCATGAAATTTACATGGCTGGGGAAGAAATGTTTTTCCAAACTCGGAATCGCAGCTACGAAACCCCACCAGACACCAGTACGTCAGGGACTAGTATGAGCGTGCCAACTGCACCTTTAACCATTCCAAATATTCCTTTGGAACCGTTGCCAACAATGGTAAAAGGGCCTAATAGGTGAGCATGTAACTACTCCAAAGCGGCCCACAATTACAACATCATAGATGACTTAGCTCAATCACCTGCTGCTATATCCGCGTTGTAAGTACTGCAGTCATGACCAAAGCAATGGAAAGCCCTACTTTCTGCATTAGGCGCTGTCGACCCTGCCGACACGCGCATGATGGCTTTTGACTTAAACAAAGCCACCCCTAGGCTTCCCTCCATGGTCGCCTTCCAGATACCAGTATCGGTACAGAATATCACTATTCACCATTGTGTCATTGACAAGGGTGCATCCACATGCATCATGTCAAAGGATGTATGGCAGAAGTTAGGAGCCCCTGAACTCAAACATTTCATCATCACACTCAGAGCATACGACGGTCATCCCTCGAACCTCGTCGGTCTCTTCCAAAATGTACCGGTCTGTTTAGCCGGCAAGATGGTGCACACAGACATTGAAGTCTTGGATGCTCACTTGGATTACAATATACTCCTTGGGTGGAGTTACATGTACGCCATGTTTGCCATAGCATCCTCCGTCTTCTGCATCATGATGTTCCCCCACGAGGATCGAATCATCACAGTAGACCAACTGACACACAGTGAAAAGCGTCCCTTGACCAACACAGATGTAATTCTACCCTATGTAGATAGAGCCGTAGATGGTCTTTCATGGTATCAAGAATACGACCCTGGCCAATTCAAACCGTCGTCCATCCTAGGGTCATTCCTAGGAGATCCTCCCATTATCCTTGAGGTATCGCCCAATGCCATAGGGGCCTCGGTATGCATGATGTCCACATCAAGCACTGAGGTTAGTCAAGACACAGACTCAAGAAGTAACTACACCGAGGCATAAGCTACTGTAGCCTCCCTAGTCTACGCCGCCTCCCAAACTCCTTTCCTCTACCTACCTCCTGGCTTCACCTCCCAGCAGTTCTTGGCAACACTGGTATTGCCCAATATATCATTGGCATTCCCAGTATGGTATCTCGTTCCCCTCCAAGAATAGCAGCTACCAACGTTACTGCATTTGGGTTAAAGTCCCCCCGTCCCGAGGTGCCCCAACCTACCCAAGCAGTAGTAAAAATTGCCCCCACAAGGGAAATTACCATTGCGAAACCGGTGACCACGACCAAGAAAATCGCTAAGAAAGGAAATAAAGTGGTGACCCCGACCATGCAAAGGGAGTCATCAGCCTGCGTTATATGTGATGTCACAGAAAACCCTACCCACATATGCCCGGAGTTGGATGAGTTAAAACCACTCCTCGGCTGCGAGGCAGGCACCTTGACACGACATTCCCATAAAAAGGAAATTTCCACCAAAAGTACAAGCAAACCGTTGTGTACTAATCACGCATGTGCTCTCTGTGACACCTATGGGCACTATACCCACCATTGTCCAGAAATACCATGATATAGGGACGCCTTACACGCGATCGAGCGATCCTATCAATAGGATCCCTGCATCCAGTCTATCAATGATGAGCCACATACCATCCTATACTTACAAGAGGAGCATAGAATCATAGAAAGACCCTCGGTAATGCCCATTATACGTTGTACGCTATGCGATGAACGTGACCACTACCTCGAAGAGTGTGCCGCATTGGAACTCATTCACAGATGGTATCTAATCGAAAGGGTTTACTACGTGGGGCTATGGGCAGCACAATTCACATGCCCGTTATGCACCGACAATCACCTATTAGAGGATTGTCACTACATATCTCGCTTCCGGCTAGCCCTTGCTAGCCTCTGCTCAGCCATAGTTCGTCTTTCCCAAGAAGACAATATGGATGGTGAATCCATCGGCAACTCCATGACCCAAGCAGAGGAGATGAGTGAGTCTATAATGTTCTTATCAGCCGAAGAACAACCGAGAGGGGAACCCTTAGTTACCCCCAAAGGCATGTCATGAAACCCACCCGCATGCACACTATGCAAGCAGATGGACCATATAGTCGTCCACTGCCCTGACTTAGCAGCATTGCGACGTTGGTACCCTGCCTAGCCTCAGACCAAGCACGATGGGACCCCCATATCACGGATATTTTGCCTGATATGTCAGGGTAATCATTACGATCGAAATTGTACTTATGTCTCGTGGATCTGTCCCACTATCAACATGATTAATGTCGTAGAAAAGAGGACGAGCGATCTCCAAGAATGGCATAAAAGATATATCGCCGGCTCAACATCCCCACCACTACAGTGGTGTGTCAAGCCTGATAAGATCACACACCAACCATGCATACCCCAGGCCAAGCCTAGGATAACATGCAGCCTTTATGATCTAAACGATTACCGAGTCAACCAATGTAGAGAACTCAAACCCCTTGTAAATAGTCTCCGCATAATATTGCCTCTTCCTCAAAAACTTCTCTCTAATCAACAGAAGATTGCACACACTTATTGTTGAATTTGCTCACACTTTCATCATACGTTTAAGTGTACACATCTCCCCAAGTTGAGAGAAGCTAGAGCGGCATTAAGTCAAACACCCACCAAAAAGGGAGGCAATTATCAACCTACGACGCAAAAATGGAAGCAGAAGATGACCTGGTCCACAACCAACCCTTTCCAAGCGTCGACATCAGGAACATCGAGTAGTGTAGAATATCACATTATCTACTCTGTTAGCACTGTGATACCATGCACCATTTTCACTGGTCATGATCACGCGCTGGAGGTATGCCCACTGCTAAAACAATTCGGGCACCTCTGTGATAAAAACAACTTCCACCTATCGGAAATTGACTATCCTAGCGGGAAATCCAACCTTAGGCTCACACAGGACTCCGTTATTGAGATCCCTCCCCCGCCGCATGCCAACGACACAATTCACCACATATGACTTGTATCATTGCACGCCCGAAATAGGATTTCAACCACCTCCTCATCACAGGAATTCCGCTTTATTCCTGTCGCAAAAGAACAACTCTTTGATGACACCCAGCCTCTAGAACAACGCCTATTACAACTAGAGCTAGTTGACGAAAGTAGGCGACAATCACTACAACACAATGAGGCCCATAAGAAAAGGGTAAAAGCATCATTCGACTGGCACATCACCCCTCGCTCATTTACTGAGGGAGAGTTAGTCCTTCACTATGACGTCACAAAAGAGGCCTTAGGGCTAGGAAAGTTTGAAACCTTGTGGAAAGGGCCCTATATCATCAAACATTGTCTCCGACAGGGGGCATACATCTTGACAGAACTGGACGGGACCTACCTCACTCAACGGCCTTTATCTCAAGAAGTTATACCCATAAGGGCCCCAGTAGCCCTTATTCCCTAGAGTTAGAGTACACAAAAATCCCAATACAAAAATATTTTTGACCCAAAAACCTAAATGCGCTCAAAGTGCCACTATGGATCACCAACTTGAACCCTATTTCGAATTTGCTGATGGAGCATCGCGATGGTCTCAAAACTTAGCTACAGCCACTTGGGTCATCTACCACCCTGACTGATCACCACTGTGTTCAAACGGTGTGTGCATCGGATCAGCAACCAACAATCAGGCAGAATATGACGTCGTTATCGAACTTATGTGCGAGGCCCTCCATCAGGGCATCCGCCATATGCATGTCTACCTAGATTCCCAATTAGTGGTGTCACAGTTAAACCAAACATTTGAAACTAGAGACGCAAACCTGTTTATAAAATATTTGCGTACCAAAAGATTAAGCAAACAATTTGATTACAATACATTCTCACATGTATCAAGGAATCAAAACCAAGCAGCTGATCGCATAGCTAACAATATCCTAGACTGGAATGCATCGCGAATAAACCATCATACATAAAAAACCAAAAAAATAGATGTCCATCAGCATAACACAAATCAGTAAATCAAAATAGATAACACACTATGTAGATGTTATAGCATCATTTCTCACCTTCATATGATTCATGATTTCTTTTATGGCTTTGGGCACCCATTCCTACAGACTTGGACAAAATTCACTAAAAAACAGTGTAAAAATCCACATACGCGGTTATGCCCAAACTTTTTCGCGTGTATACGCGAGTCCACATGCACTTTTCCGCGTATGCCATTAAAATCATTAAAAAATATATTAAAATTCCCTATTTTCGGGCTGGGTTGATGGTTACTCTGGTAGTTCAACCACCCTAGCACGTGGCCAACTGTTTCCAACTGTTGAAACTACTTTGAGGGAGTATAAAAGCCCCTCAAGTGCATGGCCTAAGGGAGAGAGAAATTATTGATATTATACTTTGTTGGAATCCTCTATCCAAGTCTGAATTCCCGTGCCTCCTGCACTTCCCAGTTCATTACAGGAAACCCTTGTTTCCTGGAGATGCTCATCTCCCTATATGTCATCTCGTATGCACCAGTTCGGAAGGAATCTTAGCGAGGCAAGGGTGGGACGGATCCGGACGACGGTCTGCTCGAAGATCGTGGAAGGATTCAGGTGATCTCTCCACTCGTTATTTCTGTACATTCTATTTATAATACAGAAGTACCATCTTGTTCCCGAAATATACGTGTTAGTGTCTGCTTACATATATGAGAATATTGTTATTTAAGCATTCATTATGGTTTATCTAATGTTTCATATGGATTTCACTAACATCTAGAGTAGATATATGTTGTACAACCAGTTCTTCGTGCTTGTTTCTTCTTGTCTTTCAGGTTAAGAAGGAAGAAGGGTTGCTGGGGGTTTGGACCCCGCGGGATCTGCTTCAACCGTAGGACCTATGGGTAAGTTCCTCGATATGCTCTATTTAGTTTTTCATGAACATGTATGGTTGTGTGAGTCCTTCTTGAGTAGCATGCCCTGCTCTGTGGAGGTTTAAACCCAACAAACCTCTAGGGTGATTTTCCCCGAAACAGAACTGGCGACTCCGCTGGGGATCGCATTCTTGTGATTCCCCTGCTGGGTGGTTTCAGCTGTTTGATAGGTTTCCAACAGTTTTAACTTTTATTTCCAGTCCAGTTTACTCTTTTTCAGTCACACTGAAGTCTTGGTTTCTTATCCAGGCTTGATCCTTTTTTTTTTTCATTATTTACCTTTATATACACGCTTTTTTCTGCACACAGTCGCGTATACACGCAATTTTGTCTAAAGGGAGTCGCGTATACACGTGTTTCCTTTAGCACAGTCGCGTATGCACGCTTGTTGCTAAACTGTGAAGTAGCGTATACCTAGGCAGATTTTGAAATTTTGGATTCCTTGGCTTTTTAGTCCTTTCTGTCTGAGGAGACCTGTTCCTGCAGTGTCTTTGTACCCTCTGGATTGTGAAGAAAGTGGTCTTTGGTCTTTTCTCTCTTTCGTTTGATTGAAAACTAGTCTTTTTGGCAAAGTGTTGTTTCTGGTGCTGGCACTCCTGGTTCGAGTACCAAGATCTCTTTCTGGGGATTCTTGGTTGTTCTGCTTCATCAGAACAGAGAGCTCCTGCTCATTTACTCATTTCCTATATTTGTGTTTTGCTTTGCACTACGATTTTTGCCCGTTTCTTGGTTGGTTTTCTTGAGTTCAGTCGACTAGGTCTTGTTGCAACTTTTGAAGAGTCTTTCTTGGTTCTTTGAAGTTTTTGTTTGCGGCAAGGTTGTACTATTCTTCTAGGCTGAGTGGTTAAGTTTTCTTGTCTTCTTTTGCTCATATTGATCTTGCTACTAGTTAGCCCTATAAGATTTGGAGCATTGTTGAAGTTTGTGCTTGAAATTCAGTGTTGTTTAGCTTGGGATTTGATAGTTTCGCTTGGTCTTTTCGAGCTCTTCCTTTATAAAACTCAAAAGCTCAAAAAATATTTTCTTTGCTTTTGTTTTTGCATTTCAAAAGCTCAAAAAACATTTTGCCTTGTTATTTGCTTTTGTTCTTGCATTTTTGTTTTCGTTTCACTATATCTTTTGAAGCTTTGTTGAGGTTTCTTGCCTTTGGATTTTGACTCGATTTTGGAAAGGAGTTGTCATTGATTTCTTCCTCTTGTTTTTAAGTGTTTTTGGTGTCTTCATATTAAGAGTTCTTGATTTCGGGAACTAGCTTTCTGGACAACCAAAAAGAGTTAAAACTGAAGGATCTTTTGGGAAATTTCACTCTGCTTTAGGAGATTTTGCATCTTAGAATTTGCATGCTTGTAGTGATTTGCATCAGGTGCACTTAAGCATTTAGTCATTTTCATAGTTTTTGTGAGTGTGAGTTTGTTATCTGAAAAGAAAAATACAATTTTTAATCTCGTAGAACTTGTGTAGAAGTTGCTTTTCATCGAAAGACAATAACTGCATTTGCATGTAGTTTGGTTTTTATTAATTTCTTTCTGCGTCAAAACACCATAAGTTTCATCTCCGTATCCCTTTGACTTAATATAACAGCCGATTAAAATAAGCGATATAATTTAAAATCAACTAGCAAGTTTTATAAGTGTCATACACCAACTAGCTAGGTTGTAGGGCCTTGGATTAGGTGAGTGGAGAGTTAACTCTCCAAGGCCGCTCAAACAAAACATAGAAGTTGATTAATTGAGCGAAATCCAACTCCGTTAGGTGGACCGGAAAAGCTCTCCTCCAGAGAGTCAAGCGCGAGGGGAAGTGAAGGCTGAGAAGAGGGATACCCCCTCTCTGATTAGCTGAATCTGACCTCAAGACCATTCCGCCCGGCTTCTGACATGGATTGGTGCCCATAGTTGCCACTCCTAGGTTCCACACAGGTGACTGCGGGGGGGAATACCCGTGGTACCTGAGGCAGACGTCGCATCACTTTCAGCAGTACTTCTGGGGGGTGCCCTTGCGAAGCTTGGGTGCTTGAGCTGGAAAAGGCTGTCGTTAGGAGGTCGGCGTAACTGTTTCTGATACCTTCGCTAGTAGGCCTGGGCCGTAATTATCCCAGACTACTTTCGGGAGGTCCTATATTTTCACTTTCTTGTATTTTGGTGTCCGGTCCTCATCACCCGGAGTGGAAATACTTGAAGGTTGTTTGCTTGACAGTATCTCAGGTATTTTTCTTATAGTGAGTGCTCTTTGCTCCTAGCTTACTTAGCTTTATATTTTTTGAGTCTAATTAAAATTTTCTAAAGTGGCTGATCAAGTGCCTCGTCGATCGAGGAGAATCCGGGGGTTATCTCCCGAGAGTCCAGAGCCTTCTTCGAGAAGGCGTAGGAGTGATTTAGTAGGTGGTTACCACTGCTGTGGTTGTTGCCGGTGGAGAGAGATCCTCCACAAGGGTCTGAAGGTTTCATAACTGATTCTGGTATCGGTTCCGAGAGGAGCGTTCCGCTCACCTCGCGAGTTTTATTTCCTCGGGAAGAATATTTTCAAATTGAATAAGTACCTGAACCTCCTGCGCCAGGTCCATCTCCTCTTCCTCCTGATTATCCGTTCATTGTTCAATACATCGGACCTGAGTCAGATAGATCGGAAGATCTTCCGTATCATTCATACCTTTCGATGGCCATGACTGGGAACGCGGCTTCTGCTGTGAGTGCTGCAGGCATTCAGACTCCTGCTTCTGTTGAAGGAGGGGGCACTATTGCTTTATCTTCGATTGCTTAGTCTTTGTTTGTGTTTGGCTACGGTTTCATAACACATGCTTCTCATTCGGTCCCTTACATTTGAATGCCCATTTCATTAGGATTCCTTCTTTTTCCTTTTCCGCTGCTGCAGCTAGATCTACACCCATGTCTTCCATGGCTAGTGGATCGGCTTCTTTTCAGGGGTTCCCCTTCGAAACTGGACACATTCCTAGTTCGAATCCTTCTTTAGGGTCCTTTCCATTTACTTCTCAGACCCAGAGTTTCAACCCCTTGATGCGGAGGTCAAAGTTCTAGACTACTTTTACGAGTTGAACCACGTATTCCTCTGACGGGGGCGAGGAATCGGTTTCGTGGTCATCAAGGGAATGCTTCTTTCCCTTCGTCGAGTGCTTATTAGACTTTTTCTCCTCTGTCTAATGCCTGGAACCCCTATCAGGGGCTTTCCTCTTCATTTAATACTTCAGCGGGGGGAACTAGTCTGGGCTTTGGTAACTCGGCGTGGGGAGGAGGTCCTTCTCCTTTTTCTACGAGTTCTTTCTGGAAACCTGGTGCCTCATCAAATCCATGGTATTCTTTTCAGAATGTTGAGAATCCATCCCATCAAGGATGGAATCCTCAGGCTCCGCCTCGATTACCTTTTTTGGCAACGTTAAACTTGCCAGATCTGTCGAAATTGACTAATGATCCGATTCGGTATGGTCCGGGGTGGCCTCCAGTCCCGACCAAACTACCTTCAGACATTCCAAAGTTTGAAGGGAAGAATGGAGAGGATCCGGCTGACCACATCACCACTTTCCACTTATGGTGTTCTTCTAACTCCCTGATCGACGATTCGATTAGGTTGAGATTGTTTCAACGCACCCTAACTGGAAACGCTGCCAAATGGTATATTGAGCTAACTGGGGGCAGTTTTTCTACATTTGGAGAACTGGATGTTACATTTCTAAACCATTTTCAGTTGCCTGTCCGATATGAGGCTAGGACTGAACTCCTAGCTAATTTTAAGCAGGACGAGGCAACCCACATTTCTGATCACATTCAGGAATGGAGGAGAAGTAAGAGGCTTATTAAAGCTCATATTCCAGGTGAATTCCTTCTGGAATGGTTTCTGAAATCTCTGCAGTCAGAAATTTCTAAAGATGTATCCCTATCTGGGGTATTTTCTGAGGAGCAGGCCATTTTTAGGGCCCAGCAGCTGGAACTGATCTATTCTCAGTCTGGGGTCCTCTATAAATATTTTCCAAATGCTCCTCGCTCCAAATTAGATTTATCCAAAACTAAGCCTGGTTCGCATGGTGACGGGCTTATCGGATCGATCAATAGTGGTGCAGCCAGCCTGCTTACTCAACTGCAGCAGTTGTCTTTACAATCTGCTCCTTCTGGTCAGGCTGTGCCTGCTGAGTCATCGCCTTCCCAGTCTTTGTCCATAAATGCTGTCCAAGCTTCTGATCCCAAAGGAAATCAACAATCTGAAGGGAAGAAGAAGGGACGAAATAACAAGAAGAAGGGCAAGAACGGGAAGGGTAATGCGAATAAAACCAACGAGCATGTTGGTGAGGGTCCAAAGGAGAAGAAGAAAGTGAAGTTTCCATGCAAGTTGTGTACTGGAGACCATCTCACACACCTTTGCACTAAAATTCAGGATGCGCAGCGCTTGTTAGCCCAGCAGGGTTCTTCTAGTTCCCAGGCTGTGTTAACAAACCCTTTTCCCCAAGGGCAACAATTAGTTGTTGGTGCGAATCAAAATCCTGGGGCTTCCTCTGGGGGCACCCAGGAAGGGGAAATTCCATCGAACATTTTCATGATGAGTGCTCACGCGGATATCGCTACGAGATCCCGTGATTATGGTGGAGAAGAGTCTTCGAAAGCTAAGGATACTCCTGATGCTACTGAGCTGCTTCACATTACGAAGCCTACTGTTGAGTCTATGCCTCGGATGCCCAAAGCATCTTCTAAGCGATCAACGATTAATCCAAATGCTAGGGCTGCCCAGAACTACTCGATTGTGGAAGATCTGGCGCAGATTCCTTGTGCTATGTCGGCTTTAGAGGTACTCCAGTCTTGTCCGGCTCAGCGCAGTGCTTTTCTCACTGCCATTGGGGCTATTGATCCAAAAAATTCTCTTCTGATTACTTTTGATATGACTAATTTTAAGAAGAGATTACCCCATCATATGGCTTTTCATATCAAATCATCGTACCGGAAGTGCAATATCTTTCGAACGGTTGTTGATGAGGGTGCTTCCACATGCATGATGTCTCTCACATGTTGGAAGAAAATTGGATCTCCCAAAGCTATTCCATCTACCACTCTTCTGACTGCGTTCGATGGTCATTCTCACAGACCCCATGGTATTGTCCCAGCTTTGCCCATCTATGTTGGGGGCAAAACTGTTAATATAGAGGTTGAGGTAGTGGATGCAAGCTTGGACTACAACCTTCTGTTGGGGAGGAACTAGATTTATGAGATGGATGCCATTGCATCCTCATTATTTCGAATTATATGTTTCCCTCACGAAGGGAGGATTGTTACAGTGGATCAACTGGACTGTCCTCCTGTAGACCCGAATGCGTCCACTGACTCATCTGTTCCAAAATTGGATAATACTAAGGTGCTTGTTGAGAATTTAGGAGTTGGAATGTATTCTTCCTTGATGGGTACTTTCAATCTTCCTCCTCCTACGGTGCATATAAATGCTATTTCATCCTCCAAGGCTCCTCTTCGAAGAGAGTTCTTCAGAACTCATTATTTTTCGGACCCTTGGACCTTGCCTTCCCCTACCGCCACATTAGCGGAAGGTCAAGTGGGTGGGATGGCATTTCCGATGTCTGCAGCTGAGATTTCTTATCAGTCTATTGTTGACTCTGTAGAATCTAGTCCAGCTCCTCTTTCACTGGAAGAGTTGGATGGAGATGTGGCTCCGGCTTGGACACTTAGTTCTTCTTCAGCCCATGATTGCCTTGATACCACTCTTCCATCTGAAGAGGCCATCCTGGAAGCCATGACTGGTATAGATAGACCGTGGGATGATTTGCATCATCGGTCTTACTTCTTACCTGATTTGAGCGAAGTTGAAACAAGTTTTCCAAGTCCTCAGTCTCCTGGTCCTGTTCACCCAGTCTTGAACCCTTTAGCACCAACACAGGTTTATGCTGAAGGGAACATGGCTGTGATTTCTCCTACTATCCCGGTGAACATTTCTAGGGATCCCAATATTATTGAGAATGTCTTCATCGGAGCTGAATGTTCCCGTGAAGAGATTCAGATTTACACCGAGCTCTTTAAAGAGTATAGGGATGTATTCGCTTGGTCTTATGAGGAAATGCCTGGTATAGATCCATCTATTGTCCAGCATGAGATCAAGACTTACGAAAACGCTAAACCTGTGAGGTAAAAACTTCGTCTGGTCAATCCTAGGAAGGCAGCAGCTATCAAAGCTGAGGTTGAGAAGCTTCTTAAGGCGGGATTCATTTTCCCTGTTCCTTTGACTGAATGGGTTTCAAACCCTATTCCGGTAGATAAAAATCAAGGAACGATTCGAGTTTGCATCGATTTCAGAGACCTAAATAAAGCATGTCCTAAAGATAATTACCCCACACCATTTATTGATCAGATCATTGACGAGTGTGCCGGTAATGAGATTTTCTCCTTCATGGACGGTTTCTCCGGATATAATCAAATTACTATCCATCCTGAAGATCAACATAAGACTGCCTTTATTTGTCCCTGGGGTACATTTGCATACAAGAAGATGCCTTTTGGTCTTAAAAATGCTGGGGCTACCTTTCAGCGGGCCATGTCATATGCCTTCCACGACATCAAAAATATTATCGAGGCATACTTGGATGATTTAGCTGCTCATTCTCGAAAGAGGATGGATCATCCTGGTCACCTCCGGCAAATATTTGAAAGGTGTCGTTTCTATAAGATTAGATTGAATCCGAACAAGTGCGTTTTCGCGGTTACATCCGGCCGGTTATTGGGATTCATTGTGTCTAGGGAAGGGATTAGGGTAGATCCCTTCAAGGTTGAGGCAATACTTCGGTTGCCTCCCTCGTCCTCTATCCGTCAGCTTCAAAGTCTACAAGGAAAGTCTAATTTTCTTCGGAGATTTATCGTAAATTATGCTGAAGTTACAAAGGGATTTATGAGATTGTTGAAGAAGGGAGTTCCATTTCTTTGGGATGACTTCGCTCAACGCTCGTTCGATGCTTTGAAAAAAGCATTGACCTCTACTCCTTTATTGAGTCCACCTGATTATAGCAGGGATTTCCTTTTGTATCTGGCAGCAGCAGAATCTACCATTGGTATGGTTCTGGTTCAGGAGGATGATGCTCTTGCAGAGCATGTTATTTACTACCTTAGTCGAGGATTGGTAGGACCTGAACTCCGGTACACTCCGATAGAAAAGTTAGCTTTAGCAGCAGTTCATGTTGTGCAGCGACTCCGGCATTACATTATTCTTCGAAAAAATTATGTTTTGGCAGCAGCCAATCCATTTCAGTTTGTTCTCAGGAGGCGAGTGATTGGGGGAAAATACAATAGATGGATTGTGATTTTGCAGGAATTAGATCTTGAGTTTATGTCTGCCAAATACAAGAAATCATTAGTTTTCGTGGAATTGATCTCCGAGTTGCCCTGTGGAGAAGAGATGATTTATGATGAATCCTTTCCGGATGAACACTTGTTTCTTATCTCTTCACAGGATCCTTGGTATGGAGATATCATTGTGTATCTCCAGACTGCGAAGTTTCCCTCTACTTTTTCGAAAGATGAGCATCGTAAGTTGCGTCACTTGGCCAAGAATTATTTGATTATTGGTGATGCTTTATATCGTCGAGGGGTTGATTCAATCCTGAGACGCTGCTTAAATCTCGAAGAAGCTGAGGCTGTGTTGAATGATTCCCACAGTGGAGCTTGTGGGGGTCATTTATCTAGGCTTGCTACAGCCCCAAAAATCTTGTGTGCTGGGTACCTTTGGCCCTCGATTTTCAAGGATTGTATCGAATCGGTCAAAAAGTGCCATCCGTGTCAAGTCTATACTCAAAAAATGCGCGCTCATCCAACTCCGCTTTTTCCAGTCATTACTGTCAGTCCCTTTACAAAGTGGGGTATTGATTATACTACTTGTAACCTGCCTTCGGCTAAAGGTCACAAGTACATTATTGTAGCAGTAGACTACTTTACGAAGTGGGTCGAGGCTATGCCTACTTTTGGGAATGATGGTGAGACTGCAGCTCTTTTTCTTTTCAACCAGGTTATTGCTTGTTTTGGTATTCCTAGAGAGATTGTCACTGATCATGGCAGTCATTTTCAGAATAGCATGATGGCTGAGTTGGCTCTAAAATTAGGTTTCCAGCAGGAGCATTCATCTCCGTATTATCCTCAAGCCAATGGGAAAGTGGAAGCCGTGAATAAATCCTTGAAGACAATTCTTCAAAGGACAATTGATAAAGCTAGATCCAACTGGCATATTATGCTATATCCTACACTTTGGGCATACAGGACGTCAGTGAAAACTGCAACTGGCTTTACTCCATTTCAGCTAGTGCACGGGTTGGAATCCGTATTTCCCATTGAATGTGAGATTCCTTCTCTTAAATTAGCTGTTGAACTTCTTCCTGACACTTCTAGTCTTGAAGAGAGGCTTCTTCATCTGGAACATCTCGATGAGCAGCGTCGGGATGCTGCCACGATGAACGAAGCGCATAAAAACCGAGTTAAAGTTCAGTACGATAAGGCGGTCAAACCCAGGGTTTTTTCGGAAGGTGACCTTGTTTTGGTCTATGCCCAAGAAAAAGATGCCCTGGGGGCAGAAAAGTTTAAGTCTATGTGGTATGGCCCCTTTATCGTTAAAAGAGTCCTTAAGAAATGAGCATATACCTTGGTTGTTTTCGAAGGAAACGAGTTGCCGGAGCCCCGAAATGGGCTCTATTTGAAGAAGTATTATGCCTAGGCTTCGGCCTGGCATGTTGCTTTTGTATATAGTAGTTTTTGCTTTGTACATATCTGGTTGATTTTCGATCTTTGATGAGTTGGTGATGTTTTTGATCTGCTTTGGCAGGTTGTGTTGGATGCCATGAGTCATTTTGGTTTCGCCGATGGTGCTAGTAGACACACCCGGAACTTAGCTTCCGCGGCTTGGGTGCTTCATTATCCATCCGGTCAGCTGTTAGTATCAAGAGGGGTCTGCATTGGTCCTGCTTCCAATAATATAGCAGAATACACTGCAGTTGTTTATCTACTCTCGGAGGCAATATATTTGGGTGTTGATTCGTTGGTAGTTTTCTTGGACTCTCAGCTGGTGGTGTCGCAGTTGAACAATACTTATCGGGTTCGAGATCCATTTTTACTCCGGTTGTTCTTGAGGGTACGTTTGTTACAAAGGTCATTTCAATTTTTAACTTTCATTCATATTCCTCGAGTTGACAATTGGTTGGTTGACTCATTAGCAAATCAAGCACTGGATTGGCATATTAATCATTCCATACAATAAAATTTAATCATCAAAAACATCATACATTTTGATACATTTATCACATCACATCAAATATCGCTGTATATATATCATCAGAGTGTTCAAAAACTTTACAAAATTTGGATCCATAAGTCATACAAAATTTGGGCTTATGCCCGATCATGTTTAGTCTCAAAAATATACAGTCATCTGATACATAATATCTATCTACTCCTGAGGTCCCTGCCCAGAAGTCGTGTTCCTATAGAACATGATCGCGGTGGAAACTCGGCGGAATAACTGTACCCAGTCTCGGGGCACTCCTACCACCGTCTTTGGATGGCTTCCGGCAGATCTTCCACGGCAGCCATAGGTATTTGGCGGGTCAACCCCTCAAAATTCCTCTGTACACCCTGGAGGGTCCTGTCTGAATCCACTGTATCTGCTTCGCCCCTGCGACGCTTGTGGCGCGGGAAACCCTCATGTCGAACTGGTCCAACATCTGTATCATGATCATTTTAAATTGTCAGTCATTATGAATCCAATCAAAAACATGTTTGTTTTTCATTTTTCATACATATTTGAAAAAATCCAAAAAAAAATTATATAAGTCAAATTTGTTTTCAAACTTACCGACTGTGCCCCATGTTGTGCCTAGTGGAAGAACAAGATCTGGATCTCCACGAAAGTCCATCCCGGCATAGGGATAGTCGTCCACAGCGATGATTTGTTCTCCCCACCAAAGGAAGAACTCATCATCCCAAGTGGTCCGGGGTACTTCACTACCCCCCAATCTCTTCATCATGTCTTCCCAACGAGCAATTCTTGGATCTCTAGGGCTGTTGATGGTAGAGATGACTCTGGGTCTCAATGCTGGTATCTTCTCAAAGAAGAATGTCATCAAAATTGTACCGTATCCAAAGTGTTTGGTCTTTGCTTGGCGGATTGAGGTCAATTGTTGCTTCATGTTCAGTAATAGGGCTGTGCACCAATCATATACATGAGTCAAGCATTCCACTGCTATGCTCATTTGCGTCCTGGACGCCTGATGTAGGGAGGCAGATCCTGCCACTCTGCCAATGGTGAAAAGGAGGATTTTCATGTGCAAATCCCTTAAATATTTAATTGCAATCTGAGTTCCAACTTTCTTGGAACCCTCTACGCAATACACGTGGACATAATCTTCCACGATTAGCCCTCCCAGGGGCTTCCCGTGCAAGTCTACTGGTTCCCCCCTCCGGGAGAGTCCAGTGATAAAATATATGTCTTCCACTTCAATGCGTACTGGCATCTGATCTATCATAAAGCAGTCCTCTTCCGGTTCCCAATAATTCACGAGCATTTCTAGCAACCGGACATTGCTTTTCATATTTGGCATTTTGAAAAATTTGAACAATCCGCAATTCCGAAGAATATTTTGCGATGCTCGATCTTGCATGACCTCTTGATCAATTGCGCTGTGTTCACGCTCTCTCCATGAGATTGTCATCCTGTCAAAATTCAATAAATCCTGCATTAGCCACGCATTTTTTGATTCGGGCCTGCGCATACGCGACTTTTTCTATGCACAGTCGCGTGTATACGCGACTTTCCTGTTACCAACCCGCGTATGCGCAAGTCCGAGTTTTTTAGCAAGGGTTTTAATGGTGAAAATCACTAAATTTTAATTTATAAATGGACAAAATGATTTGCAAGGATGATTGAGGAGCCTACCTGACAAATTCGGTGCGATTCGACGGTCGGTTGTTCTTGATTTGACGAAAGAAGTTTTTTGCTCCAGAGCACTTTTTTCCAAATCAGCAATGTAATAATGAACCAAATATGAGGTAATTTGTCTACTTATGCCTAAAAAGTTGAAAATTTTCGCAAAAATTTGTTATGCTCATTTTTTCAATCTATCTTAAGCTGCATAACCCGGATGCTTAGAAGTGCCTAGTTTGGTATGTTTTCAGGTACATTTTGACGATTTTGAGATTTTTCCCGTTTTTTGATCCATGATTACCGACTCGTCATGGAAGGCATATGATCTTCACTGGCATATAGGTTAGGGAAATCACTTTCCACTACATCTTGCATACTAGCCTCCATACTGATCACTTGCCTTAGGGTCGATCCCATCAGGTCATGAGTATTACACCCATTTCACTCGCCGATTATTTAATCATGACTTGGTGGTAGAGCCTTCCTTTATATGGGCTTCCTAGTTAGTTCCTCACTATCACTTGTTGCCCATGCTGCGTTTTATGTAGGCTCGGGAGTCCTCTTTAGTCCTGCCATGACTTATGTGTTGAAGCTTCATTCTTCTTCTTCCTCACTATCATTTTTCTGGCTATTACCCTAGAGGCTCCCTGGTGTTGTTGAGTTGTATTACTGCATTGCATATTGGCTACTTGTTTATCCTGGCCTTTAGCCAGCTTCATTTGGACTCAATGTTTAAGCCAAATTTTGACCTTGTCTATCTGTACAAGTTAACCATTGCATGCACTTAGCTATCGCGACTTGACACCCTTATACCCATGGATGGAACATTCCTCTGAGTATCTCTTACCAGTTTTCACCACCTTGCATTGAGCATAGGATCGTTCCAATCCCAGGAACTAGTGCATCTGTTTCTTGATACTCATTCTATCCATTGTACCATAGCATTCTTTTATTCCTTTTCAGGCTTATTATATGAAAAAGACAAAAAAATCAAATATAACAAAAAGAGCGGGAACGGGATGTATCTTCGTTGTTTTGATGGCAGTACAGAGTCAGTTTGTCGCCCTTGAACAAAGCACATATACTTATATATATTTCCTACATTTGGGATGGTTTTAGTCTTGACCTAGGTTCAGCCTTTACCTTGTTTCACTTGTCAGTCCTCCCCCGGTTGGTTATCTCTTCCAATCATATGGAGAGTTTGTTCTGCCTCCTGCATAACAGACTTATACAGTGTCACTTTTTACTTCCATGGTCATCACGAGTCGTGCTTTTGTTCAAGGGAAGTCTAACCAGAGTCGGCCATTCTGCGGTGTCTCTTGACTCATTATTCAGTCGGCCTTCTCGGTCTTGTCAGTATCTTGTTCTATCACATCAGATGTTTTGGTCTTCTACTCGTGCTGGTTTGAGAAGGTCCCCATTGACTTCTTGCCGGCGGTTTTGTCTCTTATCGACTACGACACATTGCTCTGAGAGCAAACCTAGAGCCGCACCTTGGGCCTATTTCCATCATTGATAGGTGACCTCGTGCTCAGCATTTGATCATCATCATGGGTCTTTGACTGAGTGGTTTCCCCTGTGTTCGACGACAGCACACATTATCACACTTGGGATTCGTGCAGTACCTTGATTTCCATTTGACCCTATCGGTGGATTTCTCGCCTCTGTGTCAGCTTTCATTATTGGTTGGTTTAGAGGGTTTCTTCCGTGCGCTAGCTTCATCTTGTGCATGTCGGAAACATACTTTGGTTTTGGTTCCGTCACTCTACTTCGTCGGATTCCTTCCAAATCTTGGCCTGCGGGTTACACTCGCGCTGGACTGATGTGGGATGCCTTAATGCCTTCCTTCCAGCAGATATTTTCCCATCGACTCTGACTCATTGCTCTGGGAATAAGGTCTAGAGTCTTTTCGTCAGTACCTTAGGGTTTGCAGTCATCAGTGGCAGACTCTTCGCTATCGACGGTGGGGATTCATCATTTCCTCCTGATTGGTAGATTCTTTCAAGTGTTCGACTTCAACTCATTCATTCGCACTTGTCAAATTGTACTGGGGCACCTTGACACTCATTTTCATTATTGGTGGGTTGTCTCGCGTTGGTTAACGGTATACATCATTGACCGGTAATCCAACGATTTCTCACATGGTCGACTTCAGCTCATTTATTCCCATTGTGTGGAATTGTGCCATAGTGATCGGTGAAGACCTCGGGTTGCATCAGCATTTTTTCGGTTCACTTTTGACAGTCCATTCGATTTACGCGTTGATGCGAGTCACCTTATATGTTGCAGTTCAGTACAGCAGCATCTTATATGTTGGCTCCCGAGTTGCGTGATTGTACCGTTTGTTCCACCTCTTATGATTCGGTACTTGGAGATTCAGTTACTTATATGATCGGACATCCAGTTGCACCATCTTTGATCAGCTTTCTATGTGTGATACTTGGACATTGATTCAGACTTACACTTTCGGGCCATGCTCAGATGATTCATTGTGTACTTTCAGTTCAGTTATACTTGTATACATGTTGGATCTATTCACCACTTTCTATATGATGTATTTTTGGACTGAGCATGGGTAGCCCGCCTCAGCATGAGTTGACTCTCTGTTTTCTTTCATTGGTTTTTGGCAGGCTGAAATCTGGTGAAGTCCTCTCTTGTCCTTACGAAGTTCTTTCTATGTGCATAATACATTTCAGCCATCATGTACCCCTTCTGACCTCATATATTAGGGGGCATCTGTTATAGCATCATTTCTCACCTTCATATGATTCATGATTTCTTTTATGGCTTTGGGCACCCATTCCTATAGACTTGGACAAATTCACTAAAAAACAGTGTAAAAATCCCTATACGCGGTTATGCCCAGACTTTTCAGCGTGTATACGCGAGTCCACATGCACTTTTCCGCATATGCCATTAAAATCATTAAAAAATATATAAAAAATCCCTATTTTCTGGCTGGGTTGATGGTTACTCTGGTAGTTCAACCAATTTACACGTGGCCAATCAAGCTTCAATCGTTGAAACTACTTTGAGGGAGTATAAAGCCCTCATGTGTATAGCCTAAGGGAGAGAGAACCATTGATATTATACTGCTGGATTCCCCAAATAAGCTCCGATTCCCCGTACTTCGCACTTTCCTGGCTCATTACAGGAAACCCTTGTTTCCTGGAGATGCTCATCTCTTTATATGTCATCTCGTATGCACCAGTTCGGAAGGAATCTTAGCGAGGCAAGGGTGGGAAAGATCCGGACGACGGTCTGCTCGAAGATCGTGGAAGGATTCAGGTGATCTCTCCACTTGTTATTTTTGTACATGCTATTTATAATACAGAAGAACCATCTTGTTCCCGAAATATACGTGTTAGTGTCCGCTTACATATATGAGAATATTGCTATTTAAGCATTTATTATGGTTTATCTAATGATTCACGTGGATTTCACTAACATCTAGAGTAGATATATGTTGTACAACCAGTTCTTCGTTCTTGTTTCTTCTTGTCTTTCAGGTTAAGAAGGAAGAAGGGTTGCTGGGGGTTTGGACCCCGCGGGATCTGCTTCAACCGTAGGACCTACGGGTAACTTCCTCGACCGCTTCATTTAGTTTTTCATGAACATGTATGGTTGTGTGAGTCCTTCTGAAAGAAGATGCTCCCGTTCGTGGAGGTTGTAACCCAACAAACCTCTAGGGTGATTTTCCCCGAAACAGTAGAGCCACAAAAAGATCTCTCATATATATATATATATATATATATCAAAAAATATGTGTATCTGAGTACAAAAATAATATCATCGGCCTATCAAGCCAAATTTTAGATACAAGGGTCATCAAAATAAGGGAGGCATCCTCATAATCTGTGAACTCCCCGTGTACAGCTACTCTCATGTCGTCTTCCCTCAAGAGGAGCACCTGGGCCCACCACTGCTCCTGGTGCCAACACCGGAGTTGTTTTCGTCATTGCGATAGCTACCTGTCGTAGAGTGGGTCGGTAATCCCTCTCACGGGCCATCATCGTCTCTAGCCAAACCTCCTCGAGATCATCCATAAAACCTCGGGCAGGCACACCGTGGGTAAAATGGTCCCCTCAACCTCGGAAGTCCTCTAGAGCGGCCACCTGAGCCGTAAATACTGCGATGCGTGCCTAATCCGCATCCACACGAGCTCTCTCGGCCACTACCTCAGCTATAGCTGAGGTGCTGCCCTAACCAGAAGGGCCAGCACCATCCCCACTAGGTCCACTGGCACCACCTGGTCCTCCTGCAGCACCTCCTCCCTGACCACCCTGCGGTCGTGGCAGAGGATCATGACCCACCAGTCGGGCCACTGGGTGTCCCACGTCGCCAACATCTGCATGAGTAACTAAAAGAATGTCAGTGTCAATAAAAAACACTTAAGTACATAAAAAATCGAATAAATGAAGAAATATAACACATACCTGCAGGACCCCAAACATAACCAAAAGAGAGACCGATATCGGGATCACCCTGAAAATCCAACCCCGCATACGGGTATGGAAAAAACATCTACGGGTTGGCCTCGAACCAGGTCTCTGTTGTATCATTCCAATAACGACCCACCATGCCACCACCACTGCGTGGCATCACCGGAGCCCACCTCCTCATGCATGGCTCCCTCAACTCCCAAATAGGCACTGCCACAACGGGCCTCATTAGCACGACCCTCTCGTACATAATGCTGCACAGGATGCTAGCATACACAAATGATTTGGATCCACGTTGGACCCTGTTCAGTTGCGACACCATCCCATCAAAACAAAAACGAGCGAAATCAAAAAAATGCCCGTTCCTCAAATGACGTAAAACTCCCACCTGTGGGCCCGATGCCCGATGTGGAGCAAACGACCCCGCCAATCGTACAATAATGGCCAGAGCACATTGCTCAGCCACATCGGTCACTGATGCAATATTTATTCCCCCCTCAGGAAGAGGCGCACCACCACAATGCCTCCTCCGGAACTTGTCCATGTTCACTCGTCCAGTAGGGAGTGGATTCCTCAGTGCCTCACCCTGAGGCAGTAATTCGGTCATAAAGTATATATCTGTCTCTGGATGGATAATCAAGTTCGTCCCCCTTAGGATGAACATATTGCGCCTCATGCACCAATGTTGTATGATATAATGTAACAATCGGTCCTATGACCGAAGGAACTCATTCTCAGCAAATTTCAGAAGGCCCCATGTGGCCACTGGGCGGGGCCGCTTCCCGCATTAGGTAGCCGCAGCGGTCCGGATCTTGGGGCAAATCTTGCTCTCTCCACACCAACCTACCCAGCACAGTAACTCCATCATGGGAGCGGAGAAAACATCAAAGTGAGCCAAATAAAAACCAAATTTTTTACAAAACCTCTCATTCTCGCACGCCCTCGTTTCGGTTTCAGCACACCTTTAAATGGCAAAGAGGGAACAACGTGCCTTTGTATGCGTTTATCCCTCGAAAATAAGTGCAAATGGGGGCGCCTATTTTCCTAGATCTCCCACGCAATCTAGGACAAAAAAATACTTTTAGGCCGTACAAACCCAATTTGTACAGCCCTCGGCATCACCAAACTGAAAAAATTCAAATGCAGGACGTCATGGAAGTTACCTCGACATAATATCGCTAATCCCCGGTACACAAGCTGACTGCAATGGCACGAAAGGCTCTGCAATCACCTCTGATCTCCCAAAACTCAGCAAGTACAAATGAATAGGATTAGGGCCATAATCCCATATTTATTGCCCTTTTCTAGAACTTTGTAGGTCCATAATAGGAGATCAGAAGGTCCGTTCTGTAAACCGTAAGTTGCACCATCATCAGTATACCATGACGAACGAAAGCGATGCCCCACATTCGCTTTCCGGAAAAATATTTTTTCAAGCGCCGGTAGGTATGCACCCTCCCATCTTCCTTTCCAAAATTCATGTTTTTCAATAATATTGGATGAAAAGAAGATGCTTTCACTTGAGGTAGTTTTTTTTTTGCAGGAAGAACTCATATAACCGTTCACATAACACCATCCATTAATATCCCGGTAGATATTCGACACTACTCTTCGTGTGTTTGAGGTGTCCGTTGCTGTTGTGGTGGTTTTTGTCATGGTCACATTATTTTTAATTTCAGGCACCTTTACTTTTTTTGTGATCTCATCAAGAACTGTGTATTCTTTGTTTTATTTTTCCTATTTCTTTTCCTCTAATTGATCCTTATACAAGACCTTCTCATTGAATATTACATCTTTGTTCCCAATGATTTTGTGATTTTTGTTTGGTCTCAATCTAGTCTCCTAAACTGAGCTCATTTAATTGTCAACCAGGATTTGTAAACCGCTGAAGTGAAGTGTATTGTATGTACCTAGGTGCTTGTTTCTTAATACGTTGTGTGTAGTGTTTTGAGATTTTTTTGGTCTTTTGTGATGACTTATGATGTTTTTGGTCTTTTGGTGGTTTTATGTTCACAAGGAAAATGCCTAGAAAGCTAATGGAAAGGAGTTGGTGCTTAAAAACAGAGTTAAGCCTAATTGATGGATAACAACTGACAAATGAAATTGGAAACACTGAAGCAGAATCAAATCTAAAGTATGACAAAGTAAAAGCAAAGCTTGATAATGACTTTTAAGTAAATGATTCAAAACACAAACTAAACTTGAGAAATGATCACTAAGTATGCAAATCCTCTAACTAAACAGTTAAACAACTAATCTTACAATGATGCAACATTTTGTCCTTATTTAGAGATTTGAAATAGATTGGAGGAAAAACATTGATACCATCCTAAGATCTTCTATGAAAAAACCAATTCCTATCTCTATTCTGCAATTCAATTGAATGTCACAAAACCTTTACTCAAAAGTTATTAATTTCTTTTCAAAGTAGGCTTTTGAGGGAGGACTCTGTTTATGAAATGATAAGGAAATTGCAGAGATACTTCAGGCCTTATAGTGATGTGGTCTTTTGTTCATATGGTTATGGATCATTTGTAGATTTTAGAACAAGAAGATGTTTGTGAATAATGAAGGCTGTCTTGTTAATATTAACAACTGAAGTAATCTATTGTGCAGTGGGTGACAACCTGAATGTGAAGTGCAAGTGCAATGAGTTAATCTAAGAATGAACTTAAGATGTCACTAATCTAGAACAGTGCTAAACTAAAAGTCATCATCAAACTCGAAACAAAGTAATTGAACATGAGTTTAGTGCAATTAAACTCCGGAGCATCCTAACTAAGCTACCATGCATTACTCTATGAAATTATACAGTTTATTTGTCCATCATTATTGATATTTTGGAAGAATTCCTTCTTTTTGAAGAGCTAGAACAATTCTGACTGTGTAATTGAGTGCAAATGAAAATATAAAGGACTGAAAGCAATGAAAAACTAAGATATCATATCCATAGCCTACTCGTCATTATGATGTCTTGGGCAAGCGTTTAAGAGCAAGAACAGAGATGATACTTAGTGCAAACACACAACTAAATCATTCATTATCACGGTCATGTCTTGAACTTCTTAAGAATTTATTGGAAGAGTTTCTTCTTGTGGAAGAGTGATTAGAACAAGTGTAACTGTGATAGTGAACAACAAAAATTACAACTAAATCCTACAAGACTATAGCCATTTCCCATTCATCATTATAATCTTTTGGAAGAGCTTCTTCTTGTGGAAGAGTTAGAATGAGTATAACTACAGTAGCTAATTAAAAAAACTACGAATTCAACTTCAAATCCTACAATACAATAGCCATTTCCCATTCATCATTATAATTTATTGGAAGAGCTTATTCTTGTGGAAGAGTTAGAATGAGGATAACTACAGTAGTTAATTAAAACAACTATGAATTCAACTCTAAAAACGTAAAGGCAGCTAGAGTACTTATCTAATTTACGCAAATAAAATCCGTGCAAGAGGCAGGGGCCCTCTACCACCTGACGGAATTCAACTCCAAATTAAATCAACGCCTTCAAAATAACTCTGTCTGCTTCATTAAAGGTGAAAGAACTTGAACATAACACTCTGCGTCTTCAGAAATGTAGCACAGAGTCTAAACAAAATCTAGCATAAAATCTAACATCAAATCTAACATAACTCTCGGTTTTTCAAGTGTTTATAAAGAAAATGCACATAAC
Organism: Pinus albicaulis; assembly: GCA_034641835.2. Classification (NCBI taxonomy): domain Eukaryota; kingdom Viridiplantae; phylum Streptophyta; class Pinopsida; order Pinales; family Pinaceae; genus Pinus; species Pinus albicaulis. The sequence goes on from CM076571.1 coordinate 16,513,423, forward strand.
AAGACTTGCAATAATTCAGGAACACTGTCTTTCCTTATCGGAATCACATTAGAACTCTTGAAGTGGCTGCGTGAAGAGGAAAAAGACATCTGGACTGAGACAGTCCTAATAGAAGTCTGCTTCCCTAAACGTGTTCCCACGTTCCACAACCATACCCAGAATTCGTTTCTTCCTCCATAATGAGCAACGAACCATGTAGGCATGACGTGGATTCTGCCCATATGCGGTTTTTCTCAAGAAGCCACCTGGAACATACTCAAACATGAAGGCAGCTGCAAAATCGCCGGTTAGCTACGGAATGTCTGCATTCTGCAGCTAGTTCCGGTCAAAATGCTTTACAATGGCAAAAATCACAAAATTAGCAAGTCAGTCATGTAAATCATTCTAAAAGTAATTTTAACCATATTCATTGATCAATTGGGTCTAGGATAGCAATGGACAAGGGAAAATGAGGTAAAATGAGATGAGAGAAAGCACAATTTTGAGGCTCAACATACCCCCACTGCTGTCTCTTTGCATGTCCTCATGCAAATTATCCTATGAATTCAGAGGCTTCTGCAAGGACATCTAATCCTCTCCTTCTCCTTTGTCTGGAAGCTAGAGATCTTCTGGGTTTTCTGATAACAAGTTTGAATCTTAGATTGGTGAGGGCCCTGATTAGCTTTTTGTTCCTTGTCTTCCACTTCTCATTGGTCTTCTCCACTTTGTCTATATGCAGGGATAAGGTTGAGTTCATATCAGTTTTGAGCTTGATTTGATCCTTGAGAATTTCATTCTCGTTTTTGATGTGTCTATTCAGCAATTCCAACTCATACCTATCCCTCCTTAATATATCTATTTCAGACAGTGGAGGACTGGGGGTTCTCTCTCTGCTTTCTGAAGCTCTCCTCTCCAAAGTTTCCACATAGTCATAAATTTCCTGTTGAGCAGGGTCAACTTCAGGGGTTCCTTCATAAAAATCTTCTTCAACATCCTCTTCAATGGATGTTTCTTCATCTTCTATATTGATTACCCCTGTTTGTTTGATTAGTGTTTTCTTCAGTTTCCCCTTTAGTCTGTGGCTTCTTCTAGGCTGAGAAGATCCCTCTCCTTTCTCCATGGCAAATTTCTTGATTACCTTTTCTTCTTTAAGCTGTCTCTTGATTTGGGTCAACTTCTCTAAAATGATTTCTTCACTGCTCTCTTGGACTGTTTTATCAATTTCAACTTTTTAAGCCCTCCATTTCCTAATTCTTTGTAGGTTGTGGTTCCGGTGAGGGTTCTTTTGGCTCTTCAAAATGATTTCTTATCAAGAAATCGTCCCATGTATCATTTGTTTTAGCTAGATGATGTTCAATCAAGATTTTGACCAAACCATGATGATATAGGGTTGTCTCTAAAAATTGAACCCTTCTTTGAACACAGGAAGCCATCTTCTTCAGACTTTGAAGCAAGAAATATGGTAGGTTTAAGTCTTCCCCCAGAAAATGCATTATCAGTCTAATGTGGTAGACATAAAATGTCCCATATCTACCCTCACATGTAATAAATTTTTGCAAAAGAAGTAGTATGTTTCTCCATTTATTTTTCAATGCAGAACTGGGAATTCCTTTCTTAAATACAGTGACATCCATACCTGGTGATTTTAAAATTTGTTTCCAGGATTCATTGTGGAATTCTCTATTTTTGAACCATCTCTCTCCAGTTCTGAGCAATCTTGTAGCCTCTGCAATGAAAACTTCAGTGACAGTAAATTTGACATCTCCCACTTCAACTTCGGTTCCTTGAAATGATCTTGCAAATGTTTTAGTGACTTCCTTGTGGAAGCCATTAAATTTCTCCAAAAATTGAAGCCATCCTATTTGTTGTAACATTTCTTTGCATTGAGGGTAGCCTTCTAAATATTTTGAACCCACTGGTTCTGTTCTTACTATGAAACCCATGATTGCTTCTTCAATGTTCAAATTAACACTCTTCTACCCACAAAAACAATGACTTTCACCTTCGAATTGAAATGGCTTCAAGTTCTAAATGAAAATGACTTTAAACTTCAGAATGACATACCTCTGATTGACAGTGACAAATGTCTTCAAATTTTGGAATGATATACCTCTGATTGATAATGACAACAGCTTCAAAACTTCGGACTGATATGCCTCTGTTGACAATTGAACTTTGGACTGATATGTCTCTGTTTGACAGTGACAAATGGCTTCAAATTTCCCACACTATCAGGACTCTGTTTCTCGGTGGCAAATGGTTTTAAATTCCCATACTGCTATATCTCTGTCTCTTGGTCACAACTAGCTTCAACTTCTTCACTACAATACTTCTGGCTCTTGGTAGCAAATGGTTTCGAGTTCAACACTGCAACACCTCTGTCCTCTAGTGACAAAAGACTTCAAACTCCGCACTGCTTCATTTCTGTGTTTATAGTGAAAATGCTCAATCTCTGCCCACAGAATCAAGTGGCTTAAAATTCTCACGCTGCTATGCTTTCAAATTTACCCTTCTGCTCTGCTCTGCGTTTACAATGCTCAATGCTATTCAAACTGATATCCTTTGGCTCTGCTCTCGGTGATAAGAATATCTCTATCTACGGAATGAAATGCCGGCTACAGAATGAAGTAATGGCAGTGGTCACGGAATGAAGTAGTGGAGTGAGGTGGAGGGAATGAATTAATGATTGAAGATATGGTGGAGATTTTTACGACGGCAGAGGGAATCATTATTGAATGATTTGGTTAAGAGACGTGAAGAATTCAAATACCTCGATCATTTTAACCGCTTAAATGATGTCGGATATGAAATTTGAAATGGAAGATTTTAATCCAAAGTTTGTGGAGGGTTTATTGGTCTTGATCAATAAAAACAATTAAAACAACCTTTTCGAACAATCCATAACTAAAACTATGCTAAATTTTAATGAAATGCCATTATAATTTAAACTTGTTACCTCTGCCTTTTCATTTGATTTTTGTAATCTTTGTCTTCTTGTTCACCTTTGGAGGAGTCTTCATTATCCTTCTTTGATGCTTTTGATTTATGGATACACTGGGTCACTTTGTTGCAATTCTAATGTCTGTTGATTGATGCTTTTAGGGTTTGTAGCTGCGGAAAGACTGTCTGGCTGCAGAAAGGCTGATCAGCTACAGAATGTCTACTGAGCTGCAGAATGTTCCTGTAGAGCATTTTGATCATAAAAATGGAGTGTTTTTGGAATATGGGTGAAATATTGTATGGTATGAATGAGGATGGATGATGGATTATGATATGTATGAAGTGGATGATGAAATGGAATGGATTCAGTTTATGAAATGGAGTGCAAGAACATGAGAACTGTACTGCAATTCATGACATGTTTTATTCACTTACAACAAGACATCAAATTTTGAATTTTGTCATGAAAATGAGATGGATGGAGGATGGAATGAGATGAATGAAGTGTGGAATGGAGTATGACATGAATGAATGAATGAAATGGAGTATGTGTGGATAAATGAATGGAGTGAAATAAAATGAGATGAATCATAAGCACTATGGATATGAACTTATGATTTTATAACAGCTGCTTGTAAAAACAAAAAAAATGGGAAAAGTTAGAGTGTCAGAGAGACTCTGATTTTCACCCTATCTTTTCTGTATAAACATGCCAATCAATGATTGGTTTTCATGTTTATACCTTCTTCTTCTTTTTTTCAAAAGAGAAATGCTTCAGAAAATTTAATCAAGTTGATGAAGAAGAGAGACTCTTCTTCATTAACTTCACATCATTGCTTTCTTGGAACTTCTTGACAAACTCTTCTCTTGAGAGTGGCTTGTGGTATAGCTTCAGTCTATGACCATTCACAAGAAAAGTGACCTCTTCTTCATCTATAGTTCTGATTTTTACTGCCCCATTATCAAAAATTCAAACAATTTCATATGGCCCAAGCCAATGTGTCTGAAATTTCCCTTGAAAATCCTTGAATTTTGAATCAAACAAGAGAGCCCAGTCTCCCTCTTTGAATTTCTTCTCCTTGATTTACTTGTCATGCCATCTAGCCCTTTGCCGTTGGACTAGACTTGTTTTCTGAACTGCATCTTGTCTGATCTCATCCAATTCATTAATTTGCTCCAGTCTATGCTTTTGTGCCTCCGTTAGATCAAGTCCTAACTGAACTGCCATCTTGAAGGTTTGAATTTGGAACTCTATGGGAAACAAAACTTGCTTTCCATAAACAAGCTCATAAGGAGTATGGCCTGTTGTGTTTCTCCATGTAGTTCTATAGGCTCACAAGGCTTCAGGAAGCCTATCTACCCAATCTCTTCTATGTAGATGAACAGTCTTTGTTAGGATTCCTTCAATGACTTTATTGGTAGATTCCACTTGACCATTTGCTTGTGGATGATAAGGAGTAGTTTTTCTATGTCTGATCTTATACTTCTCCATCATTTTCTCCACTAGCCTTGATGTAAATTGAGCTCCTTGATCTGTAACAATTTCCCTTGGGACACCAAAACGAGTAAAAATATCCTCAAAAAGAAAATTAACTACAGATGATTCATTAGCAACAAGTAATGGTTTAGCTTCTACCCATTTAGTAACATAATCAGTGCAAACTAATATATACTTCTTTTGTCTTGATGGAGGACTAATAGGTCCTACAAAATCCAAAGCCCATTTTTCAAAAGGTTCAATGTGTACCTGAGGTTGTAATGGCATCTCACCCGAAGGAGAAGGTTTCCCTACCCTTTGGCAACTGTCACACCTTTTGACATACTCCTTAGCATCTTTAAACAAGGATGGCCAATAATATCCTAAATTAAGGATCTTATAGGCTGTCCTCTTATCTGCAAAGTGTCCGCCACAAGGCTCATCATGACATGCCTTGAGAATCTCAGGCATTTCATCTTCACGAACACACCTTCTTATGATCAAATCTGGACCTGTCTTGTACAACTCATTAGTGACCCATGAATAATTTGCACTATCATTAATGATTTTTCTTTTATCCCTTGCATTCATAATTGAAGGAAATTTTCCTGAAACTAAATAATTGGCAATATCAGCAAACCATGGTGTTTGAGTAGAGATCGCGAAAAGATATTCATCAGGAAATTGATCTTCAACCAGAGTGTCATCTTTGATATTTTGGATTCTAGACAGGAAATCAGCCACAGTGTTTTGTTTTCCAGGCCTATCTAGAATAGTAATGTTGAATTCTTGCAATAGTAACAACCATCTTATAACTCTTCCATTAGTGATTGATTTGTTCATTAAGTATCTAATTGCAGAATGATCAGTGTGAACAAAAGTTTCATAGCCTGTTATATAGTGTCTAAATTTGTTTATGGCATGAACAACAGCTAAAAATTCTTTTTCAGTTACAGTATAGTTTAACTCTGCAGGAGTCAAATTTTTACTGATATAATAAATGGTATAGGGAATTAAATCTTTTTGTCCCAATACTGCTCCTAGAGCTGTATCGGAAGCATCTGTCGAGATATGAAAAGGTAACTTCCAGTTAGGTCCCCTTAATATAGGTGCTTCAGAAATTTTGGTTTTCAGGGTTTCAAAAGCTAACTGGCAATCAGAAGTCCACTTAAATTCACATTCTTTGGTGAGTAATTTGAAGAGAGGAGATGCTATTTTGGTGAAGTTTTCTATAAATCTCCGATAATACCCTGTAAATCCTAGAAAACTTCTAACATCTCTTTGACAACTTGGAATGGATAGGTTAGAAATGACTTCAACTTTTGCTTCATCAACTCTAATCCCATCCCCTGAAATATGGTGCCCTAAAACAATACCTTCAGTAAACATCATAAAACATTTTTCATGACTAAGTGAAAGGTTTGCTTCTTGAAATCTTTTTAAGACTTTTTCCAAGTTTTCTAAAGCTTCTTCAAATGTGTCCCCATAAACTGTGAAATCATCCATGTACACCTCTACACAGTCATGTATTAGATCCGAAAAAATTCCTAATACTGCCCTTTGGAATGTTGCAGGTGCATTGCATAATCCAAATGGCAATACTCGGTAGGCATAGGTACCCCAGGGACAGGTGAATGTGGTTTTGTCTTGATCTTCAAGTGCTACTTGGATTTGATTGTAACCACTGAACCCATCTAGGAATGAAAAGTACTTTTTACCTGCTAATGTATCTAATACTTGATCTATGAAAGGTAAGGGAAAATGGTCTTTAAGAGTAGCTTTATTCAGTTCTCGGTAGTCAACACACACCCTCCATTTTCCATTTTTATTAGGCACAATCACCAAAGGAGAAACCCACTGACTATCTGAAATAGGATAGATGAAATTAACATTTAATAATTTTTGCAGTTCTTCCTTGACAATTTCCCTAAGATTTGGATTCATCCGTCTTTGAGGCTGTCTGATTGGTTTGCAATTTGCCTCTATATAGATATGATGAGTACAAGTCTTGGGACTTATTCCTTTCATGTCAGTGTATTCCCATGCATACGCAGAAGAATGTCTCTGTAATACTTTGACTAACTCTTCTTGTTGAGATTTTTCCAAGTTCTTGTTTATGTTCAAAGTTTTGCCTGGAAAAATTTCACTTGTAGAGCTGCCAAATTTGTCCATAGAATGAAGAGACATCTGCCTAGATGACAAAAACTCAATATTGGATCCCTCTTGAAATGATTCATGTTTGTGTTCTGGAGAGGATTCAAAGTTTTCTAGAGTATTTAGAATTTGACTATCTTCACTAATTTCTGAAACTATGAAGAGTGGTTGTAAATCTTCTTCATCCTCTATCCATTGAGTGTCATCTAGACCTATAATTGTCCTAGTTGGAGGATATAAAGTGAATCTCTTAGTTGAACTACAATTAGAAATATACATATCACCGGACCTACAACTAATGAAAGCATCAGCTGTAGCCAACCAAGGTCTTCCTAGTATAACATGATGGCCTCCTAGATTATTCTTGGGGGTTAGGATCATGAAATCCACAGGGTATTCCCAAGAATCTAGGGACACTGGAATGTCTTCTATTACCCCATCTGGTCTGATCACAGACCTATCTGCTAATTGTAATCGTGTGGGTGTAAAGAGAAGGTTAGGAAGTTTCAGTTTGTCCATGATTTGTCTACTCATGATATTTATTGTTGCTCCTAAGTCAATGAGTGTGTTTTGAATTTCAATGCCATTGATGTGAATTTTGACAACTGGATTTCCTGGGTCAAGGTACTTTGGAATAGCTATCTTGCCCATCATAATGTCTGCTATTTGTCCTACCAGTTGAATTTTCTTGGTTTCTCTTATTCTTTTTCTTGTTGTCTTCATACTCAACTCCTTTATTGTTTTGGCTAAAATTGGGATTTCCTTGATGGCTTGCAATAATGGAATTTTAATGCAAACATTTTTCAATTCATCTAAGAAATCATAATTAGGCACCATGATTTGTTTCTCTACACCTCTATCAATTTGTAATCTTTCCGGAAAAGGAGGTATAGAAGTAGATGTGGATGGTTGCTCTAATACAGGAGTTGGATTTATTGGATCTTTTTGTTTTAGTTTTTCAATGTTTTGGTCTTGAAAGGATGTGTCTTCCTCAAGACTTTTATTCACCCGTAGGGAGTCTTCCTCAGAATTATCTTGTTCTTGTATGATCACAGAAGGTTTCCTCTTTTCAAGTATCTTTCCAGACCAAAGTTGAACATCACTAAGGTCTAGAGGAGTAATTAAATAAGTTGGAAGCTGTTGACCTTCTATCATGTATGTATTCTGAGGGTTCTTATTATTGGGGTTTGGTATGGGCTGAGCCGGCAATTGATTGGATTTTTGAGGGAATGGTATGGAAGTGGTTGATTTTGATGTGGTTGGTTCTGATGATGTTGTTGAGGATTTTGTTGAAAATTTTGTTGAAGATTTTGAGGAAAATTTTGTTGAGGATTTTGAGGATAAAAATGTGGATATGGTGGATAGGATGGTGGATACTGATAATATGGAGAGTATCTTTCATAGGGACCTTGTGATCCTTGTGCCCAAGCTTGAGATTGATTTTGAAATTGGGGCCAAGGTTGCTGCCAAGAATTCCAAGGTGGAGGTTGATTATACATTTGATCATGAAATCCTTGTGTCTGAGATCCCTGCCAAGGTCTTCTAGATACAAAGTTAAGAGATTCTGTGGAATCTGTAAAAGTTTCTTCCTGAAAAACAGCCTTGAGACCAGGAAGAGAAGGACAATTCTTGGTCTCATGTTTCTCAGAACAAATAACACAAGTTTCTACAACTTTTACATCTAAAGGACACTCTCTCAAGGCATGTTTCTTCCTACATTTGGGACAAAAGATTGCCAAGGCATCAGATTCAACCTTTTGCTTGTTTTGTATCTTGAGGGTGTCTATTTTTTCACTAAGACTCCCTAAGATGTCAGATTTAAAATCATCAAGCATGTGTCCTATTTCTGATCTACTTACTGTCCCAGAAGCAGATTTACTTGCCCTTGCAAGAGCAGGATCTCTTGGACCTTTGACAGTTTTAGATTTCCCTCTTGAAAGGTTAATACATAACTCCGATATTTTAGGTAATGTGAGTTGTGATATATCCCCTTTTCCCATCATGTTAAGGATATCCAACCATTCATCCCTAATTATTTTCAACAAAAGAGCTTTCAAGGTGTCTTGATCTAGATTTTCTATTTTTGCCCTTTTGATGTTGTATTTAAATCTTTCCAACAAATCTTCTAAGTTTTCATCTTCTTTTTGTAACATCTTGAACACTTCTTCCTTATGATTAACTGGCATACAATAATCCAAGTATCTCTCTAGAAATGCTTGTTTCATATCTTCCCATGTTCTAATAGAACTACTGATTAGACTCATAAACCACTTCAATGCTGCTCCTTTCAAAGTTGAAGGAAATAATTTCAGTTTTTGAGCATCTTGTAGGTAGTCATAAGTTCTACACAGCACTTCAAATTCGAATAAGAAAGTTTCAGGATCCTCAGTTTTAAGCCCATAGAAGTTCGGAAGGACAGAGGGTGAAATATTTTTCATGGTTGTATTGGTTTCTTCATCAAGTATAGGGAACCCAAAAGAGCTTCCTATTTCTCTTCTATCTCTTCCTCCGTCTGCACCTCTACCTCCTTCTCCTCTACCTCCTTCTCCTCTACCTCTACCTCTACCTCCACCTCCAAATAGTGTGTTTTCTCCGTTAAAAACTCCTCCTCCTCCTTCTTCTGCCATGGTTGAATCTCCTGTAGAAATAGAAAAATTTGTGTCCCTAATAGGAGTCTTTAGATCTTTTTCTATGGCAGGTTCAGTGGATGAAGTGGAGGGTTTCTCTAATGGAATAGGTGACCTTAGATCTTCTAGAAGTCCAGGATTAGGAGAGGATGGATTATGGGTATGAGTTGAAGGTGTACTAGCTCTGGATCTGGATGAAACAAGTGGTGTTCTAGAAATCAAACTTCTGCCTCTGCTACTTATAAATCTTCCCCTTGAATCTCTCTCCCTACGGATAAAATTGTTTTTGGATGCTAAGAAACAAAGGTTACCTAGTTTTCACTTCCCCGGCAACGGCGCCAAAATGTTTGGTCTCAATCTAGTCTCCTAAACTGAGCTCATTTAATTTTCAACCAGGATTTGTAAACTGCTGAAGTGAAGTGTACCGTATGTACCTAGGTGCTTGTTTCCTAATGCGTTGTGTGTAGTGTTTTGTGATGTTTTTGGTCTTTTGTGATGATTTATGATGTTTTTGGTCTTTTGGTGATTTTATGTTCACAATGAAAATGCCTAGAAAGCTAATGGAAAGGGGCTGGTGGTCAAAAACAGAGTTAAGCCTAATGGATGGAATGGATAACAACTGACAAATGCAATTGGAAACACTGAAGACAGAATCAAATCTAAACTATGACAAAGTAAAAGCAAAGCTTGATAATGACTTTTAAGCAAATGATTCAAAACACAAACTAAACTTGAGAAATGATCACTAAGTATGCAAATCCTCTAACTAAACAATTAAACAACTAATCTTACAATGATGCAACATTTTGTCCTTATTTAGAGATTTGAAATAGATTGGAGGAAAAACATTGATACCATCCTAAGATCTTCTATGCAAAAACCAATTCCTATCTCTATTCTGCAATTCAATTGAATGTCACAAAACCTTTACTCAAAAGTTATTGGTTTCTTTTCAAATTAGGCTTTTGAGATAGGACTCTATTTATGAAATGATAAGGAAATTGCAGAGATACTTCAGGCCTTATAGTGATGTGGTCTTCTGTTCATATGGTTATGGATCATTTGTAGATTTTAGAACAAGAAGATGTTTGTGAATAATGAAGGCTGTCTTGTTAATCTTAACAACTGAAGTAATCTATTGTGCAGTGGATGACAATCTGAATGTGAAGTGCAAGTGCAATGAGTTAATCTAAGAATGAACTTAAGATGCCACTAATCTAAAACAATGCTGAACTACAAGTCATCATCAAACTCAAAACAAAGTAACTGAACATGAGTTAAGTGAAATTAAACTCCAGAACATCCTAACTAAGCTACCATGCATTATTCTATGAAATTATACAGTCTATTTGTCCATCATTATTGATATTTTGGAAGAATTCCTTCTTTTGGAAGAGCTAGAACAATTCTGACTGTGTAATTGAGTGCAAATGAAAATATAAAGGACTGAAAGCAATGAAAAACTAAGATATCATATCCATAGCCTACTCGTCATTATGATGTCTTGGGCAAGCGTTTAAGAGAAAGAACAGAGATGATACTTAGTGCAAACACACAACTAAATCATTCATTATCACGGTCATGTCTTGAACTTCTTAAGATTTTCTTGGAAGAGTTTCTTCTTGTAGAAGAGTGATTAGAACAAGTGTAACTATGATAGTGAACAACAAAAACTATAACTAAATCCTACAGTACCATAGCCATTCCTCATTCATCATTATAATCTTTTGGAAGAATTTCTTCTTGTGGAAGAATTAGAATGAATATAACTACAGTAGCTAATTAAAAACAACTATGAATTCAACTTCAAATCCTACAATACTATAGCTATTCTCCATTCACCATTATAATCTTTTGGAAAAGCTTCTTCTTGTGGAAGAGTTAGAATGAAGATGACTACAGTAGTTAATTAAAACAACTACGAATTCAACTCTAAAAACGTAAAGGCAGCTAGAGTACTTATCTAATTTACGCAAATAAAATCCGTGCAAGAGGCAGGGGCCCTCTACCACCTGACGGAATTCGACTCCAAATTAAATCAACGCCTTCAAAATAACTTTGTTTGCTTCATTAAAGGTGAAAGAACTTGAACATAACACTCTGCGTCTTCAGAAATGTAGCACAGAGTCTAAACAAAATCTAGCATAAAATCTAACATCAAATCTAACATAACTCTCGGTTTCCCAAGTGTTTATAAAGCAAATGCACATAACAAGACTTGCAATAATTCAGGAACACTGTCTTTCCTTATCGGAATCACATTAGAACTCTTGAAGTGGCTGCGTGAAGCGGAAAAAGACATTTGCACTGAGACAGTCCTAATAGAAGTCTGCTTCCCTAAACGTGTTCCCACGTTCCACAACCATACCCAGAATTCGTTTCTTCCTCCATAATGAGCAACGAACCATGTAGGCATGACGTGGATTCTGCCCATATGCGGTTTTTCTCAAGAAGCCACCTGGAACATACTCAAACATGAAGGCAGCTGCAGAATCGCCGGTTAGCTACGGAATGTCTGCATTCTGCAGCTAGTTCCGGTCAAAATGCTTTACAATGGCAAAAATCACAAAAATTAGCAAGTCAGTCATGTAAATCATTCTAAAAGTAATTTTAACCATATTCATTGATCAATTGGGTCTAGGATAGAAATGGACAAGGGAAAATGAGGTAAAATGAGATGAGAGAAAGCACAATTTTGAGGCTCAACAATTTTCCTAATCATATAAGCAATAACCAAAATCATTAACACCATATCCAGGAAAGGTATGTATTTCTTTGATTTTTCCTCAAACTTTGTTCTATTTTCTTTATTAATATGGACAAAGGTCTCACAGCCAAAAGGCTTTAAAAAAGAGTATTTTACCTTTTTAACTGTCCATGCCTCCTCTGGAATACCACCATCAAAGGAACTTGAATGCCCTCTATTTATTAGATAAACAACAATATTTACAACATCTGCCCAAAATTGTAAAGGCAATCCTGCATACAATCTCATGAACCTTGCATGCTCCATGATTGTCGTGTTCATCCTTTCTGACACACCATTTTCCAGTGGTGTTATTGGAACTGTCTTCTCTCTATGAAATCCATGCTCTGAACAACACCTATCAAAATATTTGTTGAAATATTCACCTCCATTGTCTGATATGAGACACTTCAATTTCTTTCATGTCTCAATCTCAACCAAAGCTTTCCATTTCTTGAAAGCATCAAATACATTAGATTTATTTTGAATATAATGAATCCATGTTTTTCTAGTTGCATCATCAATAAAAGAAAAATAATAACAAGATCCACCGAGAGATGATACCTGAGCAGGTCTCCATAAATATGTATGCAAAAGCTCTAATTTTTCACTCTTCTTTTATTTCCCAACTTTAAGAAATCTTACTGTCTTATGTTTTCCATAAACACAATTCTCACACAAATCCAAATCAATATTCTTCAAACCTGGAAACAAATTTCTTGAGTGAAGAATCTTCATCCCCTTCTCACTCATGTGTCCAAGCCTATGATGACATAAATCTACATCTTCTCCTTTGGATTTAAAGCATTAACACAATTATAAATACCATTGCATAAATACAATGTACCAACCTTTTCTCCTTTTTTTATTACGAAGGCTCCTTTAGTGACCTTCAAAGTTTTATCTGTAAATGTTTTCACACAAACTTCACCGCCTAACTTCCTTGTTGAAATGATATTTTTCTTCAGTTCAGGAACATGCCTTACTTCCTTTAATAATAATTGGTTTCTAATGCAGGAGCATCTGGATCAACAATTTCATTTTAATTTAATATGTATAGGTGGTCTTGTATTTTTCTAAAAATTGGAATGATTTGTTTGGAGTTGAGTGATTTTAATATTTTAAAATAGGATGTTGGGAAAAATACTGAGAGGGGAGGGGGGTGAATCAGTATTTAGAGCTGACTGAAAAATTTTTACTTTTTCTTTCTATTATAACCATACGCTACTTTACTGAACCCAACTCGCGTATACACGCGGATATCCTTAAGAAAACTTGCGTATGTACAGAGATCTTATTATGCATTTAATTCTTTACTTAGATCATTGCATCATTCATTCATCAGATGTTTAGTAAGCAGTAAGCATGTGCAGTAATAACAGAATAAACCATCACACATAAGCAACACACATGAACACCAGTATTTAAGGTGGAAACCCTATTCGGGAGAAAACCACCGTTGTTGTCGTCTCTGTCTTCAATATTGATTATAAAGAAAACTTCTTACAATTTTGTACTGGCGCAGACTCATACCAGCACACAGGCACCCACCTGCAAAAGGCTGCAACCTTCTCTCGTTCTCCAGCCACTACTGAAAGAGAGCTCCAACCCCCTGATCTCGTTTACCAGCCTCTCCTGGAAGGGAGCTACTACCCCCTGCTCTCGTTTACCAGCCTCTCCTGGAAGGGAGCTACTACCCCCTGATCTCGTTTACCAGCTACCACTGGAAGGGAGCTACAACCCCCTCACTGAAGGCTTCGACCCTCAGCACCATCATGGACCACGTTTCATCAATTTTCATACTGGATCCAACATCTTCCACAAAACACACCTTGTAGGCCTCTTTTCATCAGATTTTCAGACTGGACCCACTCCACACATTTAAGCTCAAAGAACATCAAATTGAAACTTATAACTCCATCAATTCATTCATTGAATCATCAACCAATCAACCAACAACTTGATCTTTCATCAACATAATCAGCAGCATAATGAACATTCAAACAACCCAGATCTGTATGAATACATCATTGACAGATAGCAGTAAAACAGCAGAACAGATCAGACATTTCATTCCACATACTTCATCAAAACCCTAGATTCCATACGTGCTTTTACTTCGCTGAACCTGCGTATATACGCGCTTTCATGCACACCAACCCGCGTATACTTCTATGTATTCTTCATAAAACCCTAACTGCAATATGCGCTTTTCATGAAGCAAACCCGCGTATATATGCGCCTTTTCTGAAACGAACCTGCGTATAGATCTGTAACTTTTCAGGACTGTGCAGCTCTTTAGATTAGATAAACATCTCAGATATTACCCTTCACTCCAGAAAATATTTCGCCTCATCTCAGATCTAAACATTCCATAAACAGATCTAGAAAATACATAGTCATTTCAGATCTAGAGATCCCTCTTCATCATTTTCTTCATAGGTGCATTATTAATTCAGATCAATCAATAAAATGTTACCCATTCCATGTAGATATACTTCAGAGTGAAGTATTCATTAAAACCCAGACCTATGCACCCACTTGCACTATGATCTTCTTCTCCTTATATAGATTTAGCCTTTGTCAATACCATGAGACAAAACCACTCAACCGCTGATGGTATTCCTGGACGGGATCAAATAGATAATCCAGCGCTCAATATAGTGTTCCAATACCATGGTTATGTCCCCTGGTTTTCTAAATTTAGAACGCAAATAGGCATACACTACTTGGTACGTACTTTTACGCGTACATACGCTACTTTGCCTTTACAAACCCGCGTATGCTTTGTGACATATCTTATTCATCATCACTCTGGCACTTAATGAATTTCTTTCTTCTGCTACTTCTGAATTGATCTGTAGATACATCATTAACAAATAGGTTGCTATCAAAGACAACTCATCAAGTTAGTTTCCATCAAGGACAGCTTCATCAAGTAGGTTGCCATCAAGGACAACACATTGCATCATATTGCCAACAATCTCCCCCTTTGGACTTGATGGCAACCATGATGGTGTTTGATCACCACAATAGATAGATACATTGATTATAACCATTATTCAAACACCATGATACTCTCCCCCTTTGACATCAAGGGAAAAGGGTGGATCAAAACCAATACAAGGTTTTTCTTTTCTTGTAGAAAGAAAAGCTCTGTAGATCTGATGTGCACTGAAGTTACCATGCTCCCCCTGAGTTCATGCTGAATCTTCAAACATATTTTTCAATGTAGTACATGAATCTATGACCTTTCCTATCACCAAGGACTCATACTTACATCAATGATCCAACCAAGTGGATTTACATATGTGACTCAAGTACCCAACCTAGTGGGTTTACACATTTTGACTCAACTACCCAACCAAGTGGGTTTACAAATTTGAATAAGTCCTCACATGACTGAATATAACAACTTAAATCATAGGTCTCAACATAACCTTTTCATAAAATTACAAATATGACTTTTTATAACCAATACCAAAAAGACCTCAAGAGAGAGATCATATTTCAGAACCATCATAATGCCAACAATGCATTACTCTCAGCAAGGCTAATGCTCCCCCTGAAACTGTGCTCCTATTCTTGAGCCATCTCACTGTTTTTCTTAACAGAAAAACATATGCTTTTATCTCCATTGGAACTCACGTGTATACATGGCTTTATTTCATGAAACCCGCGTATGGAAAGTGAAATACTGAAAATTTCACACTCCTTCTTCTTTTGGATTTATACATTCTGTACCTGTCTTCTGTTGTCACATTAGATGCACTGTTAGAAATAAACACAACCAGAATTACCAAACCAACCATGGGAATCATCATACATTGCTCCCCCTGTGATGATACATTACTGATTCCTATAATGTATCTCACATCACTCCTGCAGTCATTATGAGAAGTAAGCTTTAGAAGTGGATGTCTGCAATAGGGTCAATATTCCCTACGTTTTTGACCGGTGCCTCTTCTTTTTCCAGCTTTGCTTGTAATTTCTTATAGTGTGCTGGAAATTCTCCAATTTATCAGATCTGTTCATCATACTTAACCTACAATCAGTGACCTTATGACCAAATGAGTTACAATAGAAACAACATCCATGAAAGCAACCCTTCTTTCTTGTTCTATGCAATTCTTTACCAATCAGATCCCTTTCTTTTGTGAAATAATCATCATCCATGGTAGATGCCATGAGCACTTGCAGATCTTGGTTAGAACCTTCTTCATCCTCATTTGATACTTCATCATTATCTTCATTTGTATGATAACTCTTTCCCTTTTCAAATTGTTTCCCTTTATCATGATTTTCTTCATAAGGACATTTAGCAGCATAATGACCAACTCTTCCACAAGAAAAACACTTGAAGGGAAGCTTACCTTTGAATCTTCTAGTACCTGGTTGGAGTATTCTCACAAAATTTGCTTCTTCTTCTTCTGATATATAACTTGATTCCTTGACAACTTCCTTTTATTTTCCTTTTGCACATGCCTTAAAGGCAACTTCTCTGATTTGAGAGGGACCTTCTTTTCTCATTTCAAAAGCAGTTAGAATACCATGTAGTTGAACAATAGTAAGAGTTTGCAGATCTTCCCTTTCTTCAATAGCTGATACTTTTGACTCAAATTTTGAAGTCAAAGATCTTAAGACTTTTTCAACCAGAGTAGTATCGGTTATGGTTTCACCCAAATTTTTCATACGATTTACAATATCATCTAGACGTAAAAAGAAACTGGCAATACTCTCATCACTATGCATCCTTAAATTTTCATATTCAATTCTGAGAGTTTGGAGTTTTGCACTTTTTACCTTTGTATCTCCTTCATAGCTTTGAATGATTTTGTCCCATATTTCTTTTGCTGAATTTAGCTGCATCACTTTAACAAATTTTGATTCAGACATGCTTCCTAATAAAACATTGACTGCTTTGGCATTGATTTCATATTTCTTCCTTTCTACTGCATCAGTAGGAATAATTGCCGGATACTGATAACCTTCTTCCACGATTGCCCATACTTCTGCACCAAGACTTTGCAAATATGCTTTTGTTCGTATCTTCCAGAATAATAGATTACTTCCATTGAATAGAGGTGGCCTTATAGAAAATACTCCTTCATGACTTCCCATTGCGACGGATCTCCTTCAAGCGATCAAGCTTCTGCAGAAGGACCTGCTTTGATACCAATTGTTGGGAAAAATACTGAGAGGGGGGGGTTGAATCAGTATTTAGAGCTGACTAAAAAACTTTTCACTTTTTCTTTCTCTTAAAACCATACGTTACTTTACTGAACCCAACTCGCATATACACGCGGATATCCTTAAGAAAACTTTCTTATGTCCAGAGATCTTATTATGCATTTAATTATTTACTTAGATCATTGCATCATTCATTCATCAGATGTTTAGTAAGCAGTAAGCATGTGCAGTAATAACAGAATAAACCATCACACATAAGCAACACACATGAACACCAGTATTTAAGGTGGAAACCCAATTCGGGAGAAAACCACCACTACTGTCGTCTCTGTCTTCAATATTTATTATAAAGAAAACTTCTTACAATTTTGTACTGGCGCAGACTCATACCTGCACACAGGCACCCACCTGTAGAAGGCTGCAACCTTCTCTCGATCTCTAGGCACTACTGAAAGGGAGCTCCAACCCCTTGATCTCATTTACCAGCCTCTCCTGGAAGGGAGCTACTACCCCCTACTCTCATTTACCATCCTCTCCTGGAAGGGAGCTACTACCCCCTGATCGCGTTTACCAGCTACCACTGGAAGGGAGCTACAACCCCCTCACTGAAGGCTTCGACCCTCAGCACCATCATGGACCACGTTTCATCAATTTTCATACTGGATCCAAAAGCTTCCATAAAACACACCTTGTAGGCCTCTTTTCATCAGATTTTCAGACTGGACCCACTCCACACATTTAAGCTCAAAGAACATCAAACTGAAACTTATAACTCCATCAATTCATTCATTGAATCATCAACCAATCAACCAACAACTTGATCTTTCATCAGCATAATCAGCATCATAATGAACATTCAAACAACCCAGATCTGTATGAATACATCATTGACAGATAACAGTAAAATAGCAGAATAGATCAAACATTTCATTCCACATACTTCAGCAAAACCCTAGATTCCATACGCGCTTTTACTTCACTGAACCTGCATATATACGCGCTTTCATGCACACCAACCCGCGTATACTTCTGTGTATTCTTCAGAAAACCCTAACTACCATATGCGCTTTTTCATGAAGCGAACCCGCGTATATACGCACCTTTTCTTAAACGAACCTGCATATAGATCTGTAACTTTTCAGGACTGTGCAGCTCTTTAGATCAGATAAACAACTCAGATATTACCCTTCACTCCAGAAAATATTTCACCTCATCTCAGATCTAAACATTCCATAAACAGACCTAGAAAATACATAGTCATTTTAGATCTAGAGATCCCTCTTCATCATTTTCTTCATAGGTGCATTATTAATTCATATCAATCAATAAACTGTTACCCATTCCATGCAGATATACTTCAGAGTGAAGTATTCATTAAAACCCAGACCTATGCACCCACTTGCACTATGATCTTCTTCTCCTTATATAGATTTAGCCTTTGTCAATACCATGAGTCAAAACCACTCAACCGCTGATGGTATTCCTGGACGGGATCAAATAGATAATCCAGCGCTCAATATTGTTACACAGTAATTTGTCACCGTCCCTGCAATTCCCCATCCCGCACATTGGAGGGCTTATTTCGTGACCTGTGAGTAGTGACATAACTTGAAAATACTTTCATGGCATTCCCCTAGACATGTACTTTTATTGTCCTGAAGACAACTCCTTGTGAAAACCCCTAAAAACACCCCGTTTTGCATTGGCGTGGGTATCCAGTTCAGTACCCGTGCCAATGGGGGAAATCCTTCAAAGAAGGCGCACCAATTGGCGCTCTATCTCAGAGTCGCACTCACACCAGCCATTTTAAGGAGTGTTTTTAAAAAATAAATGGCGGAAGTTTCGTCCTAACCAATTCATAAATTGGTATCTATCTTGAGTTGGGAGGTTTGGCTCCGGATCTCCATGTAGAGGAAGTGGTTTGGCACCTCTCATGGAAGCTTCCTTGAGGATAGGACCAATCCCACGATTATAGGGGTCCCAACTCCCCTTCCTCCATCTATAAAAGCTTGCTCATCTCCTTTGCAAGCTAATCTCTAAGTTCCCAAGAGCCATTAGAGCCTAATGCTGCAAGAGCCTTGATTCATTCCCTTAAGGCCAAATCCAAGCAAGGAGATTATTGTCCAGACATCCGAAGAGAGAGGTTTGTCCCATCCTCGACAGGCTTTTTCGAGACGTGTTCCGCTGGCAACCCTCCGAAGGAGAATTCAGCGTCAGAGCGAGGTTGTATCCTCCTTTGATTGTGTTAGACTCCTATACCAATAGGTGTTATT
Organism: Pinus albicaulis; assembly: GCA_034641835.2. Lineage (NCBI taxonomy): Eukaryota > Viridiplantae > Streptophyta > Pinopsida > Pinales > Pinaceae > Pinus > Pinus albicaulis. The sequence goes on from CM076571.1 coordinate 16,532,809, forward strand.
TTTCATGATTGTATTGATTGAACTATGCAATATGTTCAAACCTTTTTCTTGTGCAAAGGTGTTCCATATTCTTGAAAAATCAAAAAATCAAAAAATATAAAAAATATAAATAGGGTATACCCTAAAAGAAAATCAAAGGGTAAAAAGAATAAAATGGTCAAAAAAAAAGTGAAAGAAATGAACCCCAAACAAAAATAGACCAAGGAAAGTGTGCAAATCCAAATACCACTACTATTTCATTTTTTTGTAAATAAGCAAAATTGTGTGCAGCTTGTCAAAACTTTGCCACAATTTATGAAGAGTCAAACTGTTTAAACTTGACTCATTCATTTTTCAATTTCACGTTGTAGAATAGTGAATAAATATCTGACCAAACAGTTTAATCTTGGCAGATAAGTAGATAGGTAGAGTTAATAAAAGGTGCTCAACAGTTTAATCTGAGCCCTTGGATGTAATAAGTGTAGACTTAGATAGATTTTCCATGTAAAAAGAAAAAAGATTGATAAGGGTTTGCAAGTCTAAATGCACCCTAATAAAGAAGAGAAAATGGTAGTGTAAAGTAGGTAGGGTAGGTAGATGGTGTTGCAGAGTTTCATGTGATGAATGATGGTGTTAAATGTGTTTAATCTTCTACTTTCATCACAAATTGCCAAGGAAGGTGCTACATTGGAAAATTCACAAGAAGCATAGTCAAAATCATTAACTTCCCACCTCACTTTCTCCCTAAGAGTTTTACTAATTTCCCCAAAGCGCAAAGGTATTTGAAGATTGAAGGGGTTCAAGGCATTTCCCTGACTTTTGGAGGGACCGGACCCTCGGACTGATGATCAAAAAGACCTAAGTACTTGAAGTTATCCATCATTACACTCATTCACTTTTAATCTCTTCCTAAGTAAAATCCCATTTTACTTAGGAAAATCATGCAAAATTCCATAATGATCCCTCAAAATAACTTACTATTCTAAGTTTAAGTGTTGAAGTTGAGATATTGCAATTTACTTCAGAAATCTTCACTTTCCTAGATTTGCAAAGTGTTTTGAGTTTTCCTTGTCTCTTTGTCATATTAAAATTTGACTTTAAATATTAAATCCTTATACAAATTACCTTTCCCTATTATGTATAACTCCTCCTATGTAATATCCCCAAAACCCTCTTACTATAGATTTTTAGCCAAAGTATTTAAACCTATATAACAAAATCAAATTCCCATATTATAAACCCTTTGGCTAAAAACATATCTTTATAGACTATTCCCGCCCCCTATGTTAATTAAATTATCTTAATTTAATTACCATATAATAAAAATAAACGAGAAAAAGGGTTTTGAACATATATTTATATGTTTTAAACGAAAAAATCAAATAACCCATCCCCTTGGTAATTTCCTTTCACCCGACGCCCTAACTAGAGTTAAAGTTCTCAAGTTCCAAGTCTAAACTCTGGTTAAAAAACCAAATCCTCGATCGATTTCCCATATAATACAGGGATTAATTAATCACTCGGATTAATTAATAACCAACCTTTTTACCAATCAAAAGCCGCCCAGAATAATTAATTAAATGTTAATTATTTTGAAAACCCGTCGGGCCCGCACATTAAATCCCATACCATCTCCCCGTTCGATCCACCGTTGGATCGCTCCGCCGAAGATCTACGGTCCACGATGATTTCGATGGCCAACCTCTGTACGAAAATTAACGCGCGAAATCGCGACGGTTTTCAAACAGTACACCGGCTACGTGTCAATCGCTGAATGGATTCGCTGCCTCCCCGCGGAAAACCGCCTGCTCCCGAAAGCGGTGCAGAAATTACCGCTTACCACCCGATCCCGGTGACGTTTCCTCCCGTACCCTGATGACGTCACTCCCATAAATAATAAAAAACCCGTTGACTTTGTAAATAAAACAAAACTCCGCGTATTTTCTATCATTTTGTCTGGTGAAAGTGACTGCTTCCTCCACTAAATATTTGAAAATTCCGCTGTTAAACTGTTGTCGACCAAGATTGCTGAACTCCATTGCTATACCAGTGCCCGAGCATTCATCCGCCATTAACCAGTACCTGTAAATTTCGACATTCTCCATAAAACAGGTATTTATCCAATTTCTTGCTGGAACTCTTTGAAAAATCCGCATTCCAGTGTTAAATTCACGCCATAGTCTGAAGAGAAGGTTAATGATTGGTCTGTTTTAGTTCCTGCAACTGAAATCAAACTTCCAAAACTAAAATTGCACCTGTTCTGTGAAAACCCCCGAAACTTCCACTTTGAATACACAAGAACCAAAATGGAAGTCCCGGCAGCCTTGAATGTAGCCCCATTAAACGCCCCTCATAGAGAATTGGAATACTTGCCACTAGTGGATAAAGATTTTCAAATTAAAGACTTAGTTTTCAATGAAAATCCCCTTCGAAGTTATTGTCGCTGTAGAGATGATTATTCGAAAGGTTTGGATATCATCGGGTTATGGGAATCCAATTTTCCAAGATATCTCATCCCCTCAGTCCGTATTTTCCCAGAAATTATCCATTACTGTCATTCCAATTATGATCCAATTCAAAGAGCAGTGTTATCCCCGGACCAGAGTATCCTTTTCCCCATTACTCCTCAAGCTATCAATATAATCCTTCATTTTGAACCTGATCAAAATCTTACTCCCTTGTCCATGGAAGAACTACTCGAAAATTCTACCCAATTGTCCCAAGAAAAATTGAAATGCATTTGCCAGACCTTTATGTTACCTGAACATCAACCTAAGGGCCCTTCTCCTTATGGTTTTGCATTTTTTACTGAATTAGGCAAGCTCATCCTGAATATGATATCCTTTGTACTGGGTTTTAATACTAGTGAGTACGTTGATGAATTAACCCTAGTATTATTATCCATCTTCACTCCTGGACAACCTCCTGCTGCGAAATATGACTTTGCATCTTTCATTGCAAATAAAATCCATGACCAGTTCATGAGGCTAGATAATGAGAAAGTGTTTAAATATTCCTCAGTCATTTACCATCTCATCATCTATTATCAATCAGAGAAGTTCCCTTTTCCTGTTCAAAAGCTTGATGCCAAGGGAAACCCTAGATCTGTTATGTTTTGGTCTGCCATAACTCACAGTTCCTATAATTCTCCCTATTCTTATGCTGAGTTCATTGATCTTTTCATACATCCTGCAACTACCTTGTTGACAGGAGTTGCTCCTCCAAGGCTTAGCAGTGAGATTAAGAAAACTTTACAACTTTCAAGGACATACAAAGTTGGAGACTGGTATTTGTACCAAAATCATTCAGAAATCAGAATATATGGATGTGAACTTTGTCCATTCAAGCTGCCTAAATATGTGCCTATGAGACTTTTTGCCTTAGAGTATTTTAGGCAAATGAATAATTCTGATGTTATTCATTTTTGTAACGCTAATAAGAAAGCCCAACTCAGAATCAAAAGTCAGTTAGGTCCCTTTATATGCAATTCTAGGGATGTTGAACAAGAAGTAAAAAATATATTGCAAAACCATTTGAAGTTACAAAAGAGTTTCCGTTGGATTCCCTATGATCCATTCAGTTTTATTTGTGACAAAAGAATGAAGAACAAATCAGCACCCTACTTTCACCACAGAATTCAAAAAATAGAACAGTATTCTAATCAAGATGAGTGGATGGAAGGAACATTAGTTGAGCAGGATAGTGAAGAAGTCAATATAAACAAAATTATGAAAGATCTTGAGAAAAGTTTGACCTAGAATCTTTTGGGCAAGTGCAGGTACCTCATATTGGCACTTCTTCAGCAGGAAATCTTCAACAGGGGTTACAGGAAAAAATCCCATCAATTGCAGTTGAGTCTAAAGGCAAAGGAAAAGAACCAGAAGTACAAGTCATTGAAACTTTCATCACGACAGAGAAGCCTCAAACTTCCAAGGCACCAGATCAAACACAGGTTTCCCCTGTTCAAGTTAATCATCCCGAAGTTTCAGAATTGCAGACTCCATATAATATGGAAATAGGCAAGAAAAGACAGGTTACAAATCCCACTCCTCCCAAAGAATCTTCACAACAACATCAGGCTAAAATGCAGAAACTGAATCCACTTCCAGAAGTGGAATCTATAGATGAAATCTTTGATGATGAAAGAGGGGATAGTCAGCTAACTGGTTCAGTTAGTGAAACACACATAAGTCATAAAGGAAACGAATTACAAAGACAGTTGAGCACTGAGGTGTCTTCCTTTAAACATCCAAAGACAGATGCAGGGGATATAAAGAAGACTTTCATTAATATAAAAGAAAGGAATGACCCATTGAGGATGCAAGCATATGATCAGTATCTTAGAATGGCTCCACACAATCAAGAAAGATTAATGTCAGCTTTTGACATTCAGCAAGGAAAAATGATGATGAGCCATTTTAAATCCAAAGTGCCAAAACCCAAGACAACATCTGATTACATTAGGACCAATTTTGAGGTCCTAGCAAAAGACATTCATCCATTGGACCAGATAGAATTACATAAACAAACTGGGAAAATGATATATTCTACCCATACTGATAAAGCAATGGCAGCCCATAGATTGCAAGATTCTTTAAATAATACAAATACCCAGTTGCAAATTGAGAAAGCTTCTTCTCAGGCAAAGGATAAAAGAATAAAATCTCTGGAGGAAATAATCATCATTTTGGGTCATAATCCCAAAGATATAAAAAGCATTGAGGCACTGATTAAAAATAAGGATGATGACATTGCTACACTGAGAAAGCAATTGAAATTTCCAGCTTCAAGGCATCCCCAAACTCAAGAAGTTTTGAAGGAAAATTCACAAGAAGAAATGATGGAGTTGCTCCTGAAAATGATTGAGCAACTGAGTGAAACTGAAAAATAATTGGAACAGGCATTGAAAGAAAAGCAAATTATTATTTAGACATCCACAACAGAGGCTACTACAGGTACAGGTACAACAGCAGCAGACCAACAAACAGATCCATCACAGGTGAACACTTCTAGCTTAAGTTCTGATGAATTAGTGAAACAAATGGAAAGTTTAAAACTCAGAGTCGCAGAACTTCAGTCTACAAAATTACAGCTGACAAATTTGGAACAAAAATATGATATGTCAAAAAATACTGTTGCTGATAATACAAGAGAAATCAAAAGGTTGGAGAAATTGGTTAAGGCTTTAGAAAAAGATCTCTCATTAGAAAAGCCTTTAAGAGAAATTAATGAAATTCTTTGGAATAATATTATTGATTCAATAAAGAATATTTGGTCCTTTGTTCAAATAATCTTTGAACAAAATGACTTGGTCAAAGTAGCTATGGAAGAAATTGACAAAACAAGAGAAGAATTAAGGGACAGACCTGAGCAAGCAAATCAACTTATACAATTTTTGAACACCCAGACCAAACAGCAGCTTGCAGAGCTTGGGATTGAGGACAGGACAGGTACTATTTTAGAAATAAAAAAAGTTTTTACCAAGAGAACTCTTATGCAAAATCTGGAAAGAAAATGCTCAGATATTCAGGAAGAGATTAATGCCTTCAAAGAAAAGTTTCAAGTTTTATTGAACAGTGGGTTGCCTAGTCCTATGCTTTCAGAAGACAAAATAATGGACTTGGGAACTTATGTTAACAGACTGGATATACATGCTCATAACACAACTACTCACTCTATCAGTTCGTCAGAATCAACATTGCCAACAGGGAAGAATCTCTACGACAGGTTAAAGAATTTGTTTCATCTTGAGTATGAAATAAGGTATTTGTTCCCAAACCGGCCCACTTTTTTCAAATACACAGAGGCGACGAAACATTAAGAAAGCTCAAACAAGCCATAATAGCAGAAGACAAATGGTGGGAAGACTTATTAGAAATTTTGTGAAATTCATCCTTAGGTAGAAAATTTTGTCGTTTACTATCATGTAAAGGATAAATAGATGAGAAAAGGTTAAAGAGTATCAGTTTGGCAGTTGAAAGTGTATCAGTAGAAATAAAGAGTATCAGACAAGCAAGGCAATCAAAAAAGAATTACTCAAAAGGACAACATCGAGCCACATTGTAGGACCTGCCTCCAGCTCATGCATAAAAGGAGGAAACAGCACATCAACAGTTGCCTTAAATCCTATCTACGAGACCATCTGTCTCCCTTTTTGTTGTAACTTATTCATTAGTCACCCTAGATTATTTCCTAGGTTTGTTATTGTGAGATATTTTAAATCATTTTTTGTATAAATAAACCCTCGAATAAAGTATTGAGGGTGGATTCTACTACTTTGCTGTGACATTGATGTTTTTGGAATAAAAGTGCTTTGGAGAAATTTATTTGTGGCTTGCTGGATGACTATTTGAAGCTCAGGACTTTTTGCAGGATTCATGCGTCGAACTGCAGTTCAATAAGTCTTTCTATCCTATGTTTTAAGTTTTATATTTGTTTATAATATCACTTTGTTTCCATTTCTGAATAATTGACATAAAAGAATAAATCAGAACTTACTTAAGTGTACTTTGATTTTCAATTGCGGTTATTCCAAATGTTTTCTTCCAAACTGGTTATAAGCAACGAATTCTTAATTGCTCTTGTTTCGCTGGTTTGAACATTTTGATTACTATAATAAAGAATTCTTAACTGCTCTTTGTTTGTAATCATTCATTTTCTTTCTTTGAATATGTTGAAAGATTCTTGATTGCCTTTCATCCCTTCAAAACCCATTCCATCCACTTTAATTCCTTAAAATTGTTCTTTGTTTGGCTATCTTGCCCTGCAAAGCCATCCTGTGTGTAGAAGATTAATCCAGTAAAGCCATCCTTTGACTCCGTAGCCCAATGGCCTGAAAATATTCAACCTTGCCCTTAGTTGGTGGATTCCACCATTTTCAAACAAACTCTTGGAATTATAACTAGCCTAAAATTTTCTAAGAATAAAGATAAACCATAAAGAGAGAGCCCTCTCTGGATACAGATTGGCTAGATTTTGTATCCGAAGGTTGGTTTGTGGTTACCTCGGGTATACTTTCCTTTTCCACAACTTCAAGGAAAACCTGAGTGATAACAGATTGATTAATGATAAAAAACTATTGGTTATGGTTTCACTCTTGTTGTTGATTATGATGATGAGTTATGTATTTTTTGACTGACATATAGTTGCATATATACTGGATTTTACGCTTCCATTTGTTTTGTTTCTTGCGTGTGCAGGTGTCCGATCACGGAGATCGTGAGGATCGTAATCTACCGGAGCTAAGGAACGGGAGCGCTACTTTCTCTACAAGCGACAACATTGGATTCTAGGTAAGCCTTCATCGCTAGTTGGTTTATTTGCAATTAGGAACCTGCACTATAGCGCGTGACGATTGTTGCTAGACCCGGTCTGGGCTAGTATGGATCGCCTCTGTCCGCAGAGGGGATTTACCTCCACAACAATTTGGTGACTCCGTTGGGGATCGTCTAGCTTGTTGTTGTTTGTTTTATAAGCTATAGATGGAGCCTGAAGTTAGCCAGATAGCCTTCGAAACGCTCTTTCTATGCAATTGCAAAGTAGATCAAACCTGCTTCAGTCAATCTCCGGTTTAGTTTGTAAACCGAACACTTGGAGTATTGTCTTGTCTTTTTGGTTGTTTCTCGATTCTGCTTGCTTGATTAGCTCTTTTGGCTGGCTCTTCCTGTGATTTTGGCTTTTGGTCAGCTTGATCATCACTGGTCTGCTTGTTGGATTGATTTTTTTATTTTTTCCATAGCAAACTCGACTGGTGCGCTTTACAGCCTGACTGTCGCGCCCATTGGCGCAGGTTGCTAGTGTATTACTCGCGCCAATTTGTTTCTGGCGCTACTTTCAGCCTCACAGTCGCGCCAATCCTACGAGGTACTTGGGTTTTCTCTGTTTTGAGCTTCCTGAGCTTGATTAGTGTGTTTGGTCTTGTTTTTTTGACTGCTTGAATGTTCTGGAGCCTTGTTGGACTGGCTGTGACCTTCATCCTTTAGTTGTTTTCCCGTTTCCATCGATTTCACATTCTAGCCCTAGGGCATCTAGGTGCTCTTGTGTGTCGAGCCTCCCTTGGGAGTTTTTGGTTTCTATTTGTTCAGTCAACCTTTTGATTGCTCCTCTGCATTTGTTTAGTGGTTGTTTATCATTTTATTGCGTTATTTGAGTGATTGTTCTCTTCTTCATTCGAATTTCGCTTTGTCTCGCTTTGGGCCTAGATTACATGGTCCATTAGAGTCTTTGGGATTTTCTTGGTTTTGAGGGATTGTTTTGTTAATTTGAGGTTTGATTTTGTGTTTGCATTGAGTGAAATTTGTTTGTTTTGCTCTTTCCTCATCACTTCTTGAATTTCTCTTTTCATTAGTTTTCGTTTTGTTTAGTGCACTTCGCTATTAAACATAGAAAATACAAAAAACAATCTCTTTTTCTTTTGATTAGTTAGTGTGAATTAAATATTTTCGGTGTTATTAGTGATTAGTAACTTTGAACGAAAAGCTTTTAGTTTTCATTAGCTGCATTAGAGACACTATTGGTTGTTTTCTGATCATTTTGCTTGTGTGAAAAATCTCTCAACTCTCTCATAATTAGCTTTCATCGAATGAAATGATGTACTGTGGCATGTAGTGTGCATTTAGGAGATTTTGAGACATTACATTCACTAGGGCCTGAAAAATGAAACGTAATTGAAGATAAACGTTAAAATTTATTCAATTTACACTAAGGCAGCATTGAAACATTAACGCAGCATTTAGTGGTCTAGGCTAGAGACGTGTTCTGGCGTCTTTAAACCTAGTAGCTGTCATTCGCCTCTTGGCTTTAGACAGCACTAGTATGGACTTGTGCTCCCCGTACCGTCGCGTATATAAAGGGAGACCCCACTAGGTTGCCATCCTTTATCCATAGGAAGCCGAGTCTGCCGCCCTATACCCGTGATACACTGGACACAGCATTCAGGGAGATTGCCTGCACGTATGTTAAGTCCTTGGTTAATTTCTCTTTCATTTTGAAACCAAGGTGTATATTGCAATTCACGGTTATTTGGTACACCCTTTGCCTAGTATTCTTGAGCAGTCATTTTGATCTTATCTGACTCCTTAAATTTGAAAAGATCACTAAGCGCTTGTCCTTTCACGCTTGCTTCAAAACTGAAAGAGATAGAGTCATCTTTCATTCGTTTTTCGACTCTAAAAACATGAAACGGTGAAGTTTATAAGTTTCAATGTCGTAAAATAAATCACCCGCGATCACACGCCCTGTTAGATTTTGCTTGTTGGCCATTTGATTGTGTGCCTTGGTTTTTAACCCGTGTGCGGTTTTCAGGTTTTTTGATGGCAAATTTTCCAGAGTTCACCAACCAAGGAACCCCCTCTGATGGGAATCCTGGTCATTTTCCTCCTTTTGGGAATGTTGGTGCTCCTTATATGGCAACGTTGTCCCTTCTTGGGTTAACTGTTGGGTTGCCTGTTTGGTTATTCTCAACCTCTGTGGTCCTGAATGTCTCAGCTATTGGTCAATCAGTTCCTCCGCCTGAACAACATCATGTTGATTCCAAGGTGGACCTCTCCCCTTCTTCGCCTGTTTCTACGTCCTCCTCTTCTACTTCGCCCGGTGAAAGTCTGGATTCGAGTAACCAGGTGGCTAAGAAGAAGAAGAAGAAGACAAAGAATAAGAAGTTTGATAAGCGAGAGGCTAAAGCTGCCGCTACTACTTCTGAAACACCTTCTCTTGATAAACCTCCCAACCCTCCACGGAAAGTCAAGTTCCCTTGCATGTTGTGCATGAGAGACCATCTTCTTCGAGACTACCCTAGTATTCCCAAGGTGCTTGAAGCATGGTCCCACGGTTGTCCGCCGTTGCCTTTGGCTTCTGGGAGTCAGGTTGGGGGCACGTCTTTAGCTACTACTGGTCAGGCTCCTAAGAAGCAGGGTAAGCTCACCAATCCCTGTAATTTGTGTGAAGGGCACCATGCCATTCACCTTTGTCTGTATATGGATGAAGCCAAAAGAGTATTGGACAACTCAACCGGTTCTACACCACGCCTTCCAGCTAGTTATAATCGGCTTTCTTTGAGTCCTCCACCAGCTGATCCTACAATTGGTCAGGAATCATCCTTGGTCAATCCCACTCCCTTGGAAATTCAAATTCATGAATCCATCCCCGACCAACCATTGGTCGTAGGATCAGTTGAGCTGGCTCCGTTTACGATGCACCAGGTCTTTTCCGTAGAGAGTGGGTCTCACACCCCCCATGTCCTTCTGGTTTCTTCAGATTCTTCAAACTTGGAGAAAGATTCTCCTGTCCCTATACCTCAAGAAGCTTCTCCTCCACCTCCCGTGATGGAGGTCACGGAGGATACTCTTCCCGACTCCGTGATGGAAGTCGTCGAGGATGCTCCTTCTTCTTCCGTAACACCAAGGGAAGACCATCTCGATTCGATGGTAGCCCCTCCGAGTATTTTGGTCGCTTCCTTTTATTGGAATCGATTCGCAGGATACCGCCTTCCGTTTTATGTGCCTTTTGAGATCACAATACAGGCTTTTGGTCTGGTCGTACCCAGCACCATTATAGATGAAGGCATGTCTGTTAGTGTTCTATCCTCAACTACTTGGCAAGCTTTTGACTCGCCGCCGCTTGCACCTGTTACGTAGAATCTGTTGGCATTTAACAGAAGAACGAGTCAACCCTTAGGGATCCTTCCAAGGTTACCTGTTACTTTGGGAGGTAAAACCGTCCATATGGACGTGATGGTTGTTCCAGGCCCCTTGGATTTCAATCTAATCTTGGGGCGCGATTACACCTATGCCATGGGAGCACTTGTCTCCTCCCTTTTTCGTGTGGTATGTTTTCCACATGAAGGACGAATCGTGACCATTGATCAGCTTTTGTTCTTTGGCCCTGATGTGGTAGCTGGCCTGCCATCATCCCTTCCTGATTTTTATCCGCCCATTGTATCTGCCCCACCGCAGATCAACTATGTGGCTACCTACCCCGTGCCTGTACTCAGTGATAGTGTCGTTGTGCATCAGGTGCTGGGGGCATTAGGTCCTGACTTCCAGGATGTTTTCCTTCCATCGGGAGTGGAACTCTTGGAAGCAATGACTTCTTGTTCATCATTATGAGTTGTCTTTGGAGCACAGTTTGTTTTCTTGCATCAAGCTCCTTAAAAAATGAAACAAGGTTGTTGGAGCATAGTTCGTTTTCTTGTGTCAAGTTCCTTAAAAAATGAAACAATCCTATCTTGAGGATAGTTCTTTTAATGTGTCAACCTCGTTAAAACAATGAAACACTTTCCCATTCAATTCGAGTCTTTGATAAGTTCTCGTAAAATCCTAGTCAAGTCTGTCTCTGGATCTCGTAACTTGAACCTTCACTCCATCTGCCTTTCATATGGACTGAATCTTGGGGGGCATGTACCTCGAATTGAGTCACCATGCTGAGGGCATGCTTATTTTTTCAAGCATAGTTTTTTTCCGTTTCAAGCTTTTGTAAAAATGAAACCAACTTCAAGCAGAGTTTCCTGATTTCAAGCTTGTGTAAAAATGAAACCTTGCCCATTTTACCTTTTGTGATTGCCATTTTATCAGCCTTTTTTTCCAGATAAACCTTGGTTTTCTCACTCCATTGTCACTATCTGCTTGGCCGATCATATGCCTTCGCTTGGTTGTTTTACCCATTCCTGAGGAACCGCTACGATGAGTGGTCTTGTTAGCCAGCCTCTTAACCTTTACTTGTTTTGAGAAGTTCCACCATTGCTGGAAGTAGTAGCTACCCTTTATACCACTCGTTCCTCCAGGAGGAGTCATCTTTCAGCTCTTTTCTGACTCTCTAAACATGAAAATATTGCTGAGTCCCTTTTCATTTCAATCTCGTTAAAGTGGCCACGAAACGACATCTACCCAGTATACGTTTACCCCTTTTTCGGGATGGGATAGATTATTTACGAAAAAGGAATACCCTAGCCTATCGCGACTAGGAGGCTTTCTCAGACATTGTTTTCTACCTTTTCGGATCTGAGGAACTATTTACGAAAAGGGACTATTGGAGTTTACTTTTCCGTTGTCTTTTCAAACTCTCTAAACATGAAAAGACGCCGAGTTCTTCCTTTGTTAGACTCGTTAAACACTAGTGTATCAATCAGTTAGACTAGATACAACTAGTTGAACTGAGTCTAATTGAGTTAAACTAAATACAACTCCATCAACTACTTCTATAACTCCACCAAACTCTGTCACATGAGTTCTAGCTGAAGTCTCCATGCATTAGCTCCAGTAAACCCTCAGGAATAGTGTAATTCCTTCTGTCAGCTACTGTGCCACACCTGTGCACTTAACTGAAGTGCTCCAAGAGAATAAGATAATGTTTAGAGTCCAAATATTATTAAGAGCTAATAATATTTGACATATCTATTTTCAGACTGGCAATCTAAAAATAGATTCCGCCCAATATGTCTAAAAATAGAAGTCCATCTATTTTTCCAACTTGACCAACCATCCACAAATAGCATCCTGCAACTCATAGAATATGATCGACATGTCTAAAAATAGACTTTGCGCCAAAAATAGCCTACGGGCCCACTTAGTGAAGGCGAATCTTTTCACTAAGCTCATCATCTTGTTGAATCTCAACACTCCCTCTCAACAAGATAGGGATTATCTTCCACCCCGATCCTGTCTCTATGGTATTCAAATTTTCCCCTGGTGAGTGCCTTCGTCAGAATATCTACATCCTGATCCTCTGTAGGAATGTAAGAAAGCAACATGATCTTCTGCTGCACACAATCTTTGATATGATGGTACCGGATGCCAATATGTTTAGATCTATCATGAAATACTGGATTAATCGAGAGTTTAATGCAACTCTGATTATCACAATATATCACAGTAGGATCTAAGTGAGAACTGACCAAACCAACCAGGATCTTCCTCATCCATATAGCCTCACATGCAGCCAAACTTGCTGCCATGTACTCGGCCTCCGCTGAACTAAGTGCCACGGATCTTTGTTTCCTGCTGTACCAAAAAATTGTTGTAGATCTGATACTGAAAATCCCTCCAGATGTGCTCTTTCTATCCATTGGGCTTCCTGCCAATCTGCATCCGTGAAGCCATGCAAATTCACCTCATTTGACTATCTGTACCACAATCCATACCCAGATGTGCCCCTGAGATACCTCAGAACATGCTTTCTTGCCTTCCAAAAGAGCTTGGTAGGCTTAACCATAGCTTGTGAAAGCTAGTTCACAGCATAACATATGTTCCGTCGTGTATTGAATAAATACATGAGCGAACCAACCAACTGTCGATAAATAGTGGCATCCACTACCTCTGCCGATGTAGCAACCTCTTTCCTCCAACTACCAGGAAGAGGAGTGTCGATAGGCTTGCAACCTTGCATGTGAAACTTCTCCAGTATCTCCCGAGCATACTTGCCTTGAGACACAAATAGTCCACCCTTCCGCTGCCAAATTTCCAATCCCAGGAAATAATGAAGGAGGCCCAAGTCCTTCATCTCAAACTCCTTTACAAGATCTGCTTTGTAGGAGTGTATCAACAGTTCATCACCTGTTAGTATTAAATCATCTACATAAAGCACAATGATCAAAATCTTACCCTCCACCACAATCTGGTATGGGTTAGGATCCGCTTCACTCTTGGCGAAACCAAGTCCAGTGAAATAACTGTCTATCCGTGTGTACCAAGCACGAGGTGCTTGTTTCAGCCCATACAACGCTCTTTTGAGCCTGCAGACATGCGACTCGCTGCTGAAGATTTCAAATCCTTTAGGATGCTCAATGCACACATCCTCCTCAATGACTCTATTGAGGAACATAGTCTTCACATCCATCTGATGAATGTGCCAACCCATCTGCGCTGAGAGATCGAGGATGGTCCGTATGGAAGAATACCTTGCGACAGGTGCAAAGGTTTCTTCATAGTTGATCCCCTCGATATGTGAGAAGCCCCAGGCAAAAAATCTTGCCTTATACTTCTTGACGTTCCCATCAGTAGCTTGCTTCACTTTGTAGATCCATCTCGAACCTACCATTGATTTCCCTTCCAGCCTTGGGACAATCTCCCATGCACTATTTCTGACAATCGAATCATACTCTTCCACCATGGCATCTACCGATGCGGGATCCTCCACAACTTCCTCGAAAGAGGATGGTTCCATCACGATACACTTGCTCATCAGAGCCATGTATCCAGTAAATCGGTCAGGTGATTGTCTTTGTCTGCGCTGTGATGTAGGTGCTCCTACATTTTGTGCTGCATCAATATTCAGTCGCTCAACTTTTGTAGTGCGCTTCCGCCCTTTGATGTTTGGCGTTGCATGAGTGGTTTCTTCCACTCCATGAACCTCCTCTTGTGGCTGATCGACATCCTAAGGCTCATCTTTAGGAACAAGTAGCTCCTCATCTGCATGGAAGTGTAGCTCCCTCTCAAGCGACAACTTCATGGCTTTCTCCTCGTGAAATTTGATATCTCCTCGCACAACAGTCATCCGACTGTCTAGAAAATACACACGATAATTATGGGGTGTTTCTGTGTACCCCACAAATATCCCAACCTCTGTGTTCGGCTCCAGCTTCTTCCTAGCATCCTTCGTCACATGAATGTAAACAGGTGAGCCAAAAATATTAAAATGAGAAATATCAGGCTTCTTACTAGAAAACACCTCTTCGGGTGTACTCATGGCAAGTACTCTATGAGGAAAACGATTTTGCACATAAACCGTAGTGTTGCATGCCTTAGCGCACAAGTGTATGGGAAGGCCCTGATCATGCAACATCACCCGTGCAACACCCACGATCGTTCTGTTCTTTCTCTCTGCGATCCCATTCTATTGTGGGTTATGAGGCACTATGAGTTCTCTTCGAATTCCTTCTTTGCTGCATAAGTCTTTGAATTCGCCAGAGATGTATTCACCACCATTATCGCTCCTTAGAGCTTTCACCTGCTTCCCCGACTCTTTCTCAACCAGCACCTTGAACTCATAGAACTTTGATTATGTCTCTCTCTTCTTCCGCATGAAGAAGATCCAGCACTTACGAGAAAAGTCATCAACAAATATCACATAATACCTGTGCTTTGCTGTTGAAGCAACCGAGAAAGGCCCACACACGTCTGTGTGAATTCTCTCAAGGATCGTCGTGGCGCGACTATCCTTCTCATGAAAAGTGGTCTTCACAAATTTTCCCAAAGTACATCCCTTGCATTGATCTGACTATGCAAGTGTACCTTTGGGAAGCCTAGTAGAAATCTACCGCAAAATTTTCAAAGCGCCATGGTGAAGATGGCCCAATCTCCTGTGCCATAATTCGCCCTCATCCCGGCTCACCACTCCTTCTGCTTTGCCTACCATGCTGCGCAGCCATCTACCTACAATTGATAAAGATTATTAACTCGAATCCCTATCCTCCTAGTTTGACCAGTTGTTTTACTGCGCAGGAAGGCTTTTCCCTTTTCTAAAAACATCATAACCCTTGTCTTCCAACATCACCATAGAGTTCAGATTATTCTTCAATCCTAGAACATGCATGAGATCCTTCAAGATGAAAGGTTTTCCAGACTCCCTCTCAAAGGAAATGGTCCCGATACTAGTTGCACTGTATCTTCCATCATCGCCCATCTCGATGTGCACTCGAAGATCCTTTTCATCTAGATCACTAAACAAATATTTGTCTCCGGTCATATGGAAAGACGCACCACTGTCAAGAAACCACACTGATCCCATCACACTTGAAACCAAGCATGCGATCAAAGAAAAATCTAGCTCAAACTGTGAGGCTAAGGCCTCTCTAGCTGTAGATCCAACAGCCTGCTTATTCTTCTTCTTTTGTGGATAGTTAGTGGCGAAATTCCCGTGCTGGTGATAGTGAAAACACTTCACCTTGGAAAAGTCCTACTTCTTTCCCTCGCACCAGATTGAGAAGGATTTTTCTTCCCCTTCCCTTTCCTTTCTTTGGAATCCAAAGCGAAATTTTCTTCATCTTTATTCTTCGATGAAGATCCATCCCTGGTACCCTGCCTTATCTCCTCCTCCACAAGATCCGACCAAAGTCGCTCCCATCCTGGCAGTTTCTCCCGTCCATTGACAAAGTCCTCGTAGCTATGCCAAATATTTGAAAGCCAAAGGAGAGCCAATCTCACCAAGTATTCTTCATAAACAGTAACTCCCACACTTCCCAGCTCATCCTTGCAGTGGACAAACTTCGTGAGGTATTTTGGTATACTGTCGCCTTTCTCCATTTTTATTTTCTTGAGCTTGTCTTTAAGCACCAACTTCCTCTGGTTGCTTCTGCTTTGGAAAAAGTCTGTCAAAGCCTTCCACAATAAGAATGGAGTGGCTTTACCATGAAGGCTGGAGACAATGTGATCCTTTACACCTTCCAATAAAATCCTTTGACATTTTGCTACCTTCTTTTGCCATGCGTCAAGTGCGGCTGCATCGCTAGAACCAGGCTTTGGAATATCAGCATCTATGAACTCCTTCAACCCATTATCATCCAACACCGCCTCCATCCTATCCTTCCATGAAATATAATTCGAGTTTCCATCAAGGGCATACTCCAATCGCAATCCGTTGAAAGACATTTCAATGAATTCTCAACTTCGACACCAAGAAAACACTACAGCAAATTCAAACTTCACCAACACAAAACTCAACCGCTTCAATAATTGCAATCTCCTATGATCAATACTGCTCTGATACCATGTAGAAATTATATAACTTATGTGTTATATGTCCAATATTCTCCTGATATCACACTATTTTAACTTCATGCAAAATACAGAATCTATTCCACCATTGATCATTTGCGGAAATTAAATCAAGATTGCAATGCACACATGAAAAAATAAAAATTCACACACATTAACACAATTGTTTAACGGGAAAGCTTGAAGCTGAAAACCCCAACTATCTGTATATAATATATGTCATAGAGATCATGTAACAATCCTCATACAAAGCTGATCATATCAAGCTCTCAGTACAATACAATTGCTACACACTAATCAGGCTCGATCTTGCAAATCCATGCACCGATCTTTTCCACCTGCTAGCCTGCCTCTACTGCACAATCCATGATGAAGAATGGCTTTGAATGGACTCGAATTCACCAATATTGCACTGTGAAATCCTCATTGGAATCTCCACTGAGTGTTGGATGCAATCAATGCATCACTATAGACACAACTGATAGTCACACTTGCTCTTTCACCTATCTCTCCATTGGTCTCCACTGAAACTGCCATGCACTGTAGTTAACTAATGTATTCTTCAGTTTATTAATGATTTATTATTTAGTGAATTCATTAACTAATTAATTCACACCACTCTCACTAGTGTATCAATCAGTTAGACTAGATACAACTAGCTGAACTAAGTCTAACTGAGTTAAACTAAATACAACTCCATCAACTAATTCTATAACTCCACCAAACTCTGTCACATGAGTTCTAACTGAATTCTCCATGCATTAGCTCCAGTAAACCCTCAGGAATAACGTAATTCCTTTTGTCAGCTATTGTACCACATCTGTGCACTTAACTGAAGTGCTCCAAGAGAATAAGATAATGTTTAGAGTCCAAATATTATTAAGAGCTAATAATATTCGACATATCTATTTTTAGACTGGTAATTTAAAAATAGATTCCGCCCAATATGTCTAAAAATATAACTCCATCTATTTTTCCAACTTGAAAACCATCCACAAATAGCATCCCGCAACTCATAGAATATGATCGACATGTCTAAAATAGACAATGTCTAAAAATAGACTTTGCGCCAAAAATAGCATGCGGGCCCACTTAGTGAAGGTGACTCTTTTCATTAAGCTCATCATCTTGTTGAATCTCAACAATTTTAATGTGATTGCCATCGATTTAATAAGTGCATATGATCAACAAAGGAAAGAGATATTAAGCATTAAGTTGTGGGCTAGATTTGTTTTGTGGACCCAAGGTCAAATGGTAGCCGTGGTTTTGGTCAATAATCATTGGATGAATGTGAAGCGAATAGATCGACAGTGTAAAGGTGCGTTTTAAGAGATTGTGGTCTAGATTTATTAAGGAGCGTCGATATATGTGAAGAGAAAGGAGTGGTGATAATCAAGCACGAGATCTTTTGGATAGAGATCGAATCGACGGTAGAGAAGGAAATGTTGAAGTCAAATTTGACTTCCTTAAAGAAATAAGATGGTGGAAAGGTAAGTTAATGAAATTTTAATGGGCTTTATAAATAAATTCTATTATATAAGAATTATATAATAGAATATATAATGGAAGGATAAGCCATAAATGTTTGATGAAAATAGTTGGAGTTTTAACCAAACTTCTAATATTATATCATGAAGAAAAAAATTGCGGATAGTTTCCAATTTCTATTTTATAAGAATCAATTCGGAATAAAGGAAATTCCTGGCATAAGGAGAAATGCATTTTTTTATGATTAATATGTGGGTTAAATATAGCCAAGGTTGCGTCAAGTGATATTAGAGCTGTAAAATCTCTTTTGAAGGTTAAAGAATTTTTTTAATGCATGTGTGATGGAAAAAATAAGAGGAGATCATATTCTAAATTTGATAAGCATCCGATATATAGAGTTGATGTGTAACATGTATTTGCAGAAATACATGAGAACAGTACATTCAAAGTACTAGCAATGGAAGAAAAATGTCATGCAGAGGTCTTGAAAGTGAGATAATTTTAATTTGGTTTGAAGATTGTGATTGCAAAATTTTGGTTGCAGACAAGATGAAGACAAAAGATTTAATGATGATGGCAATGAACCTATCCAATTAGAAATTGGAAGAAAGAAGGAAGGTGACTGAGTGAATCATCTAAAGGAATAGCATGTTTAGGACAGTGAACCAAAAGAATACCTAAGAAGAGGTCAAGCTCAGAAAGGAAGCTTGATAGGGTATTGAATAGCAAAATGAGATTGCTACAAGAGAAGGTTATGTTGCAGATCACCAATTGAGCATTGATGAGCTCATGAGGAAGATGGTCACGAAGGATCAGAGAAGAGGTTATAAATAATTCCATAGATATAAGATAAGTGATGAGGATAGAGAAAGAGATATTGCAGTGATGAAGTACAACTGGAGGTACTACAAGGATGGCTGCAAGAGACAGAGAATGAATGCCGAAGACATGGATGGAAAATGAGGAAATGGGTTAGATGGAACCTATTGCAAAAGAAATGGAATGCTAAGCTGATAAACAAGTTCATAAAACTTGAACAGATACATATTTCTTTGTTGGAAAAAGAAGGACTCAAAGGAATTGAGTCACAACAAATAGGATCTGTTGGAAACCAGAAAGTACATTGTGAAAGATGGGTGCTTGAAGAAGAAAATGAGATTGAAAATTCTTGTGGTTTTAAAACTAATGATTTGTGTATTGCAGGTAAATCATAGGATGATGAACAAGATTTAGAGTATGTTAAGGAGAAGGAGTTGAATATGAAATATGTTCTGATTAATGCTGAGATGGCAATATCTCAGAAAGAAAAGAAGACAATGGGTCTTATGTAAATATGCAACAGAATATTGAAGCAGAGGAAGAAGGACCATCTGATGATTGGTCAACAATAAGTGAAGGTATAAAAAGCTGTGTAAAGTTTCCAAATTCTACCCCAATTGAAATTTTTGAGTTATATAGAAAGTTAGATCTTCAAAGAAGAGAGTTGGAAAAGCAGAGGATCTATACTCAGGATAAATTATTGAATGAGAAAGTCAAAGAAATTGTTATGAATGACAGTCAGGAAAAAAAGGATAAGGATGTAAGAATGATTCAGAAAATCAAAGAATTTCATTATTGTGAACCAGAGCAGAGAGATATTCTTGAAACAGATGATATGGAGGAGAGACTAGCTAACAGTCTCATGGAGAATTTAATTCAGCATACTGATGTGCTGACAAAGGAGTTAAATGAAAACTCAAAGAAACATACAGAAATGTTTCCAGAGGAGGAAGAGACATTAAGGTCTTGTATTTTTAATGTTGATAATTCATGTGTTAATTATGCAGGAAAGGAAGGACAACAAATCGAAAATGTCAGAGAATCCAATGAAAAGGAAACTATGTTAGCTGAAAACGTAGTGAAGAACCATCATTTTATTATGATGATTGGCACAATGGAGATAACCTTGGAAACTGGGAAGGAAGACAGTGAAGATTTTCTGAGTCCTGAAAGAGACTGAGAACTGCAAGAGGAAGTTTTGGTGACTGGATCATCAAATACGACCATTGGGTCTTGTGATTTTGAATTGAAAATTTGACTGTGTTTACGGATGTTGTAGAAGACAATCCATATTTTGGAGTTTTCTTGAATGAAGATGAAGATATAGAGTTTGAAGAATTTGAATTGATTTCCAGAATCAGTCAAGGAGATGAAGGAAAATCACTGAAGGTTGTCAAGGAAGAAAAAGAAGGTTATGCTGAAACTAAATTGCAGCATATTGATGATATGTTTGGGATGAAACAAGTACAAATGGAATGGTTGAAATTCTTGCTGGAAACATTTGAACAAGAGAAAGGAATTGTAGACACTGAAGTGGAAATGTCTGAAGTTTTGGAAGAGAAAAGAGCAGATACTAGTTTGCCAAAATTGATTATGCTTGCTAGTATACAAAGAAGAATGAATGAGTATATTGCTACAGCCAAGGAATCAAAAGATAATTTATTTTTTGAAAATGATTTTGCAGGTAGTGAGCGGAAGAAGGATGTTGCAGAGGGAGATATATTAAAAGATATTCAGGAAGTCTGGGAGTTAGCAATGTCCAGAAAAACAATATTTGCAGCAACATCTACAACAATGTCCAGAGAAATATCAGCAACAATATTTAGAGCAAAATCTACATCAATATTTGCAACAGAAATTGAAAGCAGCAAAAAATGGCAGAATGGTTACCAGTCATAAGATAAACTGGACATAGAGATTGAAAGCATAAGAAGGTTGATGATGAAGGTGTCTCAAAAGAATACAACAACAAGAAAGCAAATAAATTACAACAAGGAAAAGACAAGAACATATTGTGAAAGCATAGCTAGTGGGAAGATGCAAAATAAATTATGGAAGCCTGGAAAAATGCAGCTGAAGAATGATGCAACTTATGGACAACAGCAAAACAGAGAATGGGATCCAGGAGGGTAAAGGTTAGAAGCACATGATCAGGAGACCATGATTAATTTCTACTTTGGGAGTCTGATGCAGGAGCATCTGGCTCAGCAATTTCATTTTAATTTAATAGATATAGGGGGTCTTGTATTTTTATAAAAATTGGAATGATTTGTTTGGAGTTGAGTGATTTTAATATTTTAAAATAGGATTAGTTAAAATCTTGAGAGGATTTTTGTAAATGTTCTCGAATGTTGGATAACATGAGAGAATTAGGAATTAGTAGATTTGGGAATTAATTGTAAATCCTAAATTAGAATTGGTTTCATGAATTTGGAGATGAGAGAAAATCCTTAGGGATAATAGAGGATATTTAGGATTTGATTGAGAATATAGTGGATCTAAACCAATTTTTGTTTTAGAATCCAATTGTATAAATTGTAAGCCTTGAAGGCATAATAGATAGAGAGAGATTTAGGATAAAGAAGTAGAGTTTGGATTGGAAGCCTATGGGCAATAGGAAGAAAAGGCCACTGATACAAAAGATCATGCCAGAGGATGAAAATTCCTATGTAAATATTAATTGTTGAGGTATGATTTACGAATAAATCAAAGAGATTTCATATTTAAAGAGTTGGGATAAATAGAGTGTTTGAATTTAGAAATTGTTGAAGATTGTATTACTGTCATGGTATATTTGAGTTACAGGTTTTATGAATTTTTGAGACTGTGTGTTAAACATTCAATTTAATTCTATGTGGATTTGCATATATCGAAGACTGGTCATCAATCACTGAATGGATCGATACCCATGAAATTGTTAATGTAGCCCTGTAATTCAATATCCAACCATAATTTTGTAGAGACTACGTAATGAATTGTGTGTAGGCTTGAGAAGAATTCAAAAGGAAAATCAAATTGCCGAGAGCTAAAAGTGGAATCATCGTGGAAAGGCAAGCGAATTGGGCAGACTTGAAAGTAAATGTTGTGGACGATTTGACAGGCGTAGTGTAAAAGGAGAAAGTTGTGCCTGGAATGAAAACTAGAACCACGAATAAATGGCGCAGTAAATGGTGAAATGGTTTTATAAACCCACATGTGGTTTTCGCATTGGGAAAAGGAGGTAAGTGGTAATTTAATTGATGAATGCGATAGTGGTTGTGGGATGACACATAGCACCATAAAACCACCCTTTTCGTGTAAGTTCAAAACCTTTAACTGTCATGCATATTTTAATGCGATTATCGTCAATTTGATAAGTGCATATGATCAATGGTGGAAAGAGATATTGAGCATTAAGTTGTGGGCCATATTTTTTTTGTGGACCCAAGGTCAAATGGTAGCTGTGGTTTTGGTCGATAACCGTTGGATGAATGTGAAGCGAATAGATCGACGGTGTAAAGGTGTGTTTTAAGAGATTGTGGTCTAGATTTATTAAGGATCATCGATATATGTGAAGAGAAAGGAGTGGTTACGATCAAGCATGAGATCTATTGGATAGAGATCGAATCGACGGTAGAGAAGGAAATGTTGAAGTCAGCTTTGACTTCCGTTAAAGAAATAAGATGGTGGAAAGATAAGTTAATGACATTTTAATGGGATTTATAAATAACTTCTATTATATAAGAATTATATAATAGAATATATAATGGAAGGATAAGCCATAAATGTTTGATGAAAATAGTTGGGGTTTTAACCAAACTCCTAAGATTATATCATGAAGAAAAAAATTGCGGATGGTTTCCAATTTCTATTTTATAAGAATCAATTCAGAATAAAGGAAATTCCCGGCATAAAGAGAAATGCATTTTTTTTATGCAGCATATGTGGGTTAAATGCAGCCAAGGTTGCGTCAATTTCCATTCTGTTGTTTTACAAGAACTTTACCCATTCCAATGATTTTACAGGGTTTATCATCACCCAGACAAACCTGTCCAAAATATCCTTGAACATAGTCATGAAAATGTTTCTTATCAGGTGTGGCATCGAATGAGGCCCCTGAATATACCACCCAGGCATCAATAACATTATCTAAAGAAATAATCAAAGCATCTTTCAACACATCACCTGTCACATTCGCTTCATAATTGTTTTCTTGTTGTGTGTCTCCTTCTTTTCCCTTCCGAGACTTATAGTCTTTTTTCAGGTGTCCTTTCTTCCTGCATTTCTAGCACACTATCCTCGATATGGACTTGGATCTACCTTTCCTTGATTTACTAAGGTATCCTGTGATCTTTCCTCTTTCCATTTTTCTTCCCCTAGTCTTTGGACTCAAATCATTGCCCGATGTATCACTAGAGCTTTTCTGTTGCATTTCCTCGGAAAGGATAACATCGAAAACATCATCAAATTTTAAAGTACTAGATACAGAGACAAATCTACTAATGGCCATAACTAAACCATTCCAATTTTCTAGCAATGAGCACAAAAACAACAGAGCCCTAACTTCATCATCAAATTTTAGCCCTGCAGAACTTAACTAACTGGTGACCGTATTAAATTCATTCAAATGATCAACAACAAATCCACCTTCTGACATATTCATATTAAATAAATGTTTCATTATAAATACCTTATTTGAGGCTGAGGGTTTTTCATATAGTTTGGTCAATGTCGTCATTAAACCCTCTGTTTTTGTTTCCTTTGAAATATTGAAGGCTACTGACACCGCGAGGCACAACCGTATTGTTCCAACTGCCTTTCTATCAAGAATCTCCCATTCTGATTCTGTCATACTCGACGGATTCTTTGTTTTTCCACTCAATGGTAGGTACAGATACTTCTGATATAGATAATCTTCCATCTGCATCTTCCACAATGGGTAGTTTTGGCCATTAAATTTCTCGACCCTAAACCTACCATCTTTCACCATTGCTCCCACTCCAACCAGGAACCCTTCTTTCCTGCACTTTTATTAGCCAAATAGACCTTCGGCTCTGATACCAGTTGTTCTAAGATTTTATATTACAAAGAAATGGAACACATAAAACATATAAAACAAGAGAGACATGAATATATGTGGTTCACCCAACTTGGGCTACATCCACAGAGAAACAACCAGTCCTTCCTTTATATTATCCAGCAAATTGAAGAGACACAGCCTACATCAGATCTACTATAATATCCTCTACTCTCTCACACAGTCCCGCTTTCTCTTTCTCGCTTAGAATACACTCTCAACACACAACCGCAATACAATTCCCTCATATAACATAGCGGTTTCTTTCTAGGGGAAAAAAACCCTAAATTAAACATATCTTATACCATCATATCATCCACCTAATGAATGGCCCAAATTTAATATGAAATTAAAATATTTTACAAGGAAATTTTACATCTATTTTTAGCTTCAGGGGTGCTTCCCCCTAACCCCCGGACCGCCCAGCCGGGAGGGATGCCCCCTCGTGTGGAGGGGTTTACAGTCTTCTTGGGATATATATTCGACTGTAACAAATACCTTTGAATCAGGATGATAATCAGGCTCCACGCCCAACACCCACTATAGGAATCCAGAGCTCATAGTGTCTCCACTTGATTCACACTAAAGGAATTTAGAGCTCATAGTACCTTCACATGCAATCTAGCAAGAATCCAAAGCACGCCATGCCTCCACCTAATAACTTTCACAGGAATATATATTCCACCTTCAAGGTCTACATGTGTGAAAACACTAAGAGAAGTCTCAAAATACCTAATGTCTCCACTTGCTGAGCAGGAATATAGAGTCCAGTGTCACCCCTCCTTCTTAATACCACAAATATAGATTGAGTTTCAACTGAGCTCTTTCCAGTGGTGTACATTCACTACTACTATTGAAATATTATTTTTCCAGTGCTACCACTACCTTGATCTCTCATGCCTTTATTAGCATGCTTGTTGTTAATTCACACTCACAACCCATTTCTTGAGTCCCTTCGTGTGACTATTTTTTCACTTTTTTGTCCTTGAAATGCTCGAATTTCTCCCCCTCCCCAACCCCACGGCCTCGTTTCTCTATTAGGATACTTCCTCCCCATCCCCCATCATTACTCCCATATACCATTTTTCAGTAACATGTTGACTAAGCCAACACATCCCATGGTGGTAGGACTAGCTTGTCCTCTTGCCCATACAGATATCAATGTTTGTACCAATTTACATTCAATTCATCAGGGAGATTGAAGGCTAATTAAATGCCACTTCCGATCTTGGTTATGTCCCCAAGAAATTCCCAAGCATCTTCTCAGGTTCCAAAACTCTGAATCCATATCCTATCTCTCATTCTAGTCATTTTTACATTCACAATTGTACATAAAAAAAATTACAAGAGGGGTAACCAAAAAGGGTTGTCACATTATGAGGGTGCATGACTGAAATAACTCTCTTTATTCTTCTTGTTGTTGTTAGGGACTTGCTTATCCTCCTATAAAATCATGTAAATCTCCCTCCACTATAATCACACTTGAAAATCTCTACTATCCATGGGATACAGACCATATCAAAGAGGATTCTAAGATACCAATGAGGAAATAGTCGTTGAGTGAAAATGGTATAAATTTATAACTAATTTATTTTGTTTTTTATTAGCTTCTAGTAAGATAGATTATGATAATTAATACCAACAAGTTTTGAAGTAAGAGAACTACAATAATTTTAGCTTTCATTTCTTTAAACATTTGTGTTTTATGTTCTTTATGCTTATAACTCTATAATATGGAAACATAATGCACTTTTCTTTTTTCCATGTTTGTCATGCTCCCATCTTTTAACATGAAGGTGAGAATAAGATTTTTGATACCTTTGACAATTACAAACAAAATTAGTATAGGAAAAGGGAACATGTGATAAATTGGATTTAAACCTACATGGAGAGGATAACGAATCTCCTCTCTACCACATTCAAAATTAATTCACATAAATATATTAATCTTATATTAAAAAACCCACAAATTTTATATAAAATACTACTTGTGATATATATACATATGTACGTGATATTTGGAAAATATAATTCTTAGTTGTCTTAGTTGTGATGCTTTCTATGTACAGGAGTTTGTTCTTAGTATTTGGGAGTTTGTTGAGGTCTAGTTGGTTGAGATATTTTCTCGAACTGATTAGCTTCCTAGATTGGTGTGTCGTTGAGATATTCACTCAAACAAAAGATTGTATGTCCAAAATAGATGAGCTATCTCTAGACATAGTTTCTTATATTTATATTGCATTATTATTTGATTTATACTATGATAAAGTTATAAAAATACTTTTAAACCCCAAATATCCACAAAAAAATATATCTCAAAAATATTTTAATTATGGGATTAGGCTAATTATTTGGCATTTCACCCTTCGTTTTTTGTTCTCTCCCCTCGTTGGTGAACCTGCTCCAGTAACTTATATTTTCTCCGTGATGTTACCTGTATGTCTCAGGTCCCACCGTTATGTTATTTGACACACATCATCATCATCCATGTATCTACCATGCCATGGATCCATTAAATTGACATGAATGAATTCGATTTGAAATTTGAAATAGTTGCGGGATTTGAAATTTGAATCTCTCTATTCCTTCTACATCATCTTGTGGGTCCCAGGTTCAAGGTAAATTGTTTCTTTCTCCAGGTAAGAAGGTTCTTCAATCAACACCCGGGAACATATAACAAATATAAAATGGGAGCTTTTGCATGAATATGTTCTAGCGGTTAATCCATTTCCTATTGACGAATGAACCAGATTCCAGGTGTTGCACTTTGGATAGAAACAACTGATACAGACACTATCATAGGTTGACCGGACCATTTCTATTCCAGCCACTTCGAAGGGAAAAAGGCCAGGGATCTAGACTATTGAGTAGGGAATGAAGTGCAGTTAAATAGGTCCCTTCTTTAAACACAATCGAGGGTCGGATTCAAGGGAAAAAAGCAGTTAAAATCCTAAGTCTGCTCACTAAGGTCGTGAGAGTTGATAAGGGAAAAACAAGCTCAAAGCCTCCACTGATCGGCCTCAGGTATGCGGTGAGAAGCCAGGCTGTGAATCTACGTAGCGACTTTCTTGACAAAAGGGTCAGTTTCAGTTTGCATTATATACGTTATTATACAATGAATGGCTCAGAAACTTATCAAAACAGGTGTCATCAATTCACAAACTCACTAGAAGCTGTTAAATGCATCAAATCTTTACATTGCCACAAAAATGTATAATAGGTAGCATTGGCTCTAAAAGCATTAGTTGATCCCCGTCCATTTCGAGTGGTAGGACTTTACTAACAGTAGTGAGTGTCATAGAGAAATATAAATAGTGACTTGAGTGTGTTAAGATAGCAAGGGACGCTGGAGAAAATGGGTCATTTTCAGTGGTAAAGCAAGGAATCAAGATGATCGATGTGCTGAACCACACCAAATTTTCAATGTTCATACAAACTCCCAAGATATAGCTCCTGCGAGATCATCCTTAAAAATAGGACCATCTTGTCAGTTGAACCTACCTGATCGGTAGGCCACACCATGACTTGGACTAAACAAATTGGTGATGAGGATAAAGACCATGTTCTTGTTATTCATCTGTTTTTTCTTCTTCATCAATTTGAGGTGGGTGGGAATAGGAGAGTAATTGTCAGAACGTTGAGGCTTTTACAGATTAGCATGATGTTTTTAGACTTCAGTTTTTGCAAAAGAGAGGTGCTTAATATGAAAATTACCTCAATATTTCGGCAACTCACTTCTACTTTGTGGCAACTCCGTTGCTCAAACTACTTTGTGGCAACTTCATTGCTGAAACTACATTGTGGCTACTACTCAGGGATAAAATTCCTAGACGTAAACAAGAAATAAATTAGATTCATAATCATGCAAACATTAGGACAATTTCATAAGGAAGTAAAAACACTATTATGAGCTAAATGGGGAAATTTTTATTTTATTCTCATATTTTCATTTTTATGAACAATGCAATCCTATTTTATTGTAAGAATATCTGATTAGGAACAATGAAATCCCATTTTATCTTAAGAATATATCATTTTATTATATGAATTTATTGTGAATTTGTACTAATGTTAATAATCCTTGAGTTATTTTATTATCATATTTTCATTTCTTTTATGAACAATGCAATCCCATTTTATTACAAAAATTTATTGTCAAACTTATACTTAAATTAGCAATCTTTGAGTTATAATTATGATTAAAGATAGAGCAGTATAGGTACATTTTTAATAAGAAATACTAAAAGAAAGTGACATGTATACGATGCATTTATTCTATTGCAATCATAAACATCATAATTGCACTTTATTCTATTGCAATCATAAACATCATAATTGCACATTTTAATCTTTATTATAGGAAAAAATGGTAACATGAAATTACCTTAAAGACATTTATTATTTAATGTCTAGTTGGTGTGTCTCATTTACTATAATAGTTGTGACGATATTTCATAATATATTTGTTTATTTGAAGATTCTTTATAGAGTTAGAGTGTTTTTTGTTTTACTTCACAGTGTCTAGTTGGTGTGTTTCATTTACTATACTAGTTATGCTGATATTTCATAATTTATTTATTTATTTGAAAATCTTTATGGAGTTAGAGTGTTTTTTGTTTTAATATAAAATATAGGGTAAATACTCTTCAATCCTATACACATATTGCAAAATTGTTAAAATTATTCACTAATATGAACACACCACTAGTAGTTTATTTCTAATTCCACTTTTAACCTCATTACTTGTTTAATATGATTATATTAATAATCATACTTATTAGACCTAATTATGATCAAAATTTATATAATCATACTTATTATACCTAGTTATTATTAATATTTATTTTATAATGAAATAGGAATTCGAAAAATCTAGTTCACCTTATTCACCCATGTTTACTAGGTATTGTGTAGATGGCCAAAGTCTATTAAACTTTAATTAATTAGGTATTATGATGGCCAAAGTCTGCTTTTTATGTAGATAGGTATCTTTTTATTGAAAGTCAATCTATAATTTATGGTCCATATTTTAGTTGTCTCCTTTACACAAATGGATGCAATTTCAAAGATTAACTAGTTTGTGTCTCTAAATCCATGTTTACCTTTTTCATTTATGTAATACAATCATAAAATTACCATGCAAGTTATCAAATAATAAATGGCATCATGTGAATACATGTTTATCTTAGCACATTTACCTAATACGTTTATGAAATTACCATTCAAATTATCAAATAACAAGTGACATCATGTGAATATGTGGGTTATTGTTGGAGTATGTAACTCCTATTTGTCTTATGTGTGTGTGATCATATTTAATTATTGAGTTTATTGGTCATTATTAGGTAGAGTTATAGTCTCTACCACAAGGGTTTTGTTCTTATTATTTAGGAGGTTGTTGAAGCATAATTGGTTTGAGAGATTCTCTCCAACTAGTTAGCATATATTTTGGTGTGAGGTTTGGATATTTGCTCAACTAGAGGATTGTATTTCCAAGATAGTTTCTCTTCCTAGAGACAATTGTGATGTATTTATATTTATATTATTACATTTTTAAATACAATGATTTGTGTATTTTGTGTGTAATAAGTTCTACTCTCTTACATCTTGACATGGTATCAAAGTAGGTCTAGACTTCACTCCCTCATGAGAGGGCCCAAGTACATGCGAAGAGTATAGTAGTGTTGTTTGTGGAGACGTTTGTTTGTCCATCAATCTATTAGCATAAAGTAGTTGCTTTTAGGAGAGGATTTGTCATTAGAAAGAGGTCGCATTCCTACTGATCACCAATTCCCATTCTCAAGTATAGAGAATTCAACATATGTGTGAAGGATCATGTATTTAACTATGCATGTCCATACAGAAGGAAAGATTAAGAATAAATTCTAAGGAGTTTATGGAGAAAAATATTTGAAGAAATATTAAGGGAGAATACAAATATGTTGCTTGACCATTATGAAGGATGGGCCGGAGGTTGTTGTTAATGATGGAGATGGGCATGAGGTTATGTCCAATTATGAAACGGGAAGGCTTACTACATTAGTAATTTCTCAGAGTCTAATTTGAAAAATATATTCTTTTCTTAGAGTATGGCTTATGGGGGATGCAAATTTTCCATTAGCTATCCTCTAACAAAGGCATTGGATTATATGCAATATAGGTGTATTCAGAAGTATACTAGTTTGTATGGGAGTATTGATAGATTTCAAACCTACATGTTTGAGTTGAGTGTGTCACTTACAAAAGAGCCTAGCTTTCATGAGTATGATGTATATGGTAATCTATTCGGAGTGTTGGTAACTCATCCTTTAACTCCCATGGTGTCACTTCACCATTTGGATGTTGTGGAACACATATTCCCTAACATGACCAGATTAATGGCATTGTAGCATTTAAGCAAAGACATAAAATTAGATTTAGATGGAACAATGCAATAGTGCATTTGTTATGATAAAGTGTGATTGGCCTATATCAGTCTCATGGGGTTATGTGATTCAAATATTCAGAACCATATTTACCCTCATGTGTTGTAGATGCCCTCTAGGGAATTCTTAGATTAGCATAGAAGAGCAAACTTTACAACATATGCTTTCAATGCCATACTTGTGTGTACGCATCCATTATAGAAAAACTTAATAATTTACTTGAAGAATATTCCCTATGATCATGCAAGTAGGAAAATTATAAGTAGTTATGCTAGCGATCAAGTAAAGCCTTCTCAATGTAGGTGGAGAATACCTTCCCGAGAGATCGTAGCTTTGCTTAGTATGGAAATCACCATGGTGAAATAACTATGTTTCTAGAGGAATTTTATTATGGAATTTGAAAGGGATATTGAGTTCCCTTGTAGCAAGAAAAACATGGGTAAGTTTATGTCTCTCACATCATTCCATGCTTCAACCTTGTGCTACAATGGTTTATCTGTGCATGTGAAGGAATTCTTGTTATGTTGGTGGAATTATGTTGGCAAATGAAATGATGTTGCATTCAATCATTTTGGCTTATCCTCTATGTCATTCTATGTTTCTAAGGAATTTTCGACAGTTTGATCGTAAAAATGGTTTGAATTTGAAGGGAAATTACTTCTTTGAAACACTACTTCTATTTTTCCTCGTGTCTAGTTTGAGAATTTTTAACGTTTCATGTTTAATTGAGGATCTCAAGAATTCTTGGAAGTCACTCAAGGTCTATCTCTAGGGGTTTACCCATGTAAGTGTTACTTCTTAGCAAATGTCAATAGTTTGTCTCCTATGAGCTATGAGTTTGGAGCTTTGGTTTACTAAGATTGTGAGAAGAAGGACTACTCTAAGACTTAAGTTACATACAACTTGTTAAAGGTGCATGAAGAGGCTATTAGTGCTTTGAGCACAGAACTAGACTATTTTTGGTCACATCTCAACAAAATGGAGAAGTTGTGGAGGCAACAATGAGATTTGGTAATGTCAATTTTGTAGTAGCAAACAACATGAATCTCGATCTTGGAGGATGAGGTCAAGGAAATCTAGAAAAAAACACAGGCTAATCACATTCCTAGTGCCATTATTTTTCATCATCCCATTCCAATGTAAGTAATGCATACATATTCTTTGATATCTATGAAATTTTCTCTTTATCTTCGAGCAAGATAGGTTCATGTTAATGTTGATATACCAAAAAATGTAAGTTAATTTGTATGGGTATTCAATTTTGTATGGAAGTCGTGTTTCCCTAAAGAATCTCTATTTTGTCCATGTAGTTTGGTATGAGATATAATGGTAACTTATAAATATGGGGCTTGTGAAAATGTAGAGGAAGACTATCAAAGATGTTGTTGTCCTATAAGCGTATAAGATAAGCTTAACCATTGTCCGAAGAATGATGTAGAACCAAAACCATTGCACCAAGGAAACTGCAGAACAAAACCAGAGCAAATGATATACATGTACAATATTAAATTTTAATATTGAAAGAATCAATGAATGCTTAAATCCAAAATAAATACAAGTTGCAGTCCATGAAGAGAAGAGACTTTGTAATTCAACAGCCTCTTCACAGATTTGGCAGGGGCTCGAATTATCTATTTAGAGTCTAGACGGGTAAATTTTTGGCAGGATTTCGAATCTTTTCAGAGGGGTAAAGATTCTTTTGGCATAGAACTCATAATTCCAAAGGATGTAGAAGAATATGTGTATTTTGGGAGATTAATGTCCAGAATTGATCCATGTTCTCTAAGGAACACCTGAGATTCAATGTGATCAGTAATTCTATTTATAGACGGGAACATCCATGCTACCACAACTCCTCAATATTCGACTTCAATAGATCCCGAAGCTTTGGCCGGAACTCCTCAATGGTCTCCAACTTTGGCTTCCAGCATTTGCCCACGTTCAATCTCATCTGGGCAAGCGCTGTTGAAAGCTCCGGATCATCTTCCGAATTTAGCTTCGCCACCACAAGCCGCTCCTCCTGCGACCCACTAATTTTTTTCCCCTCCTCCAATAAGTATGCATCAGTTTTCATTTCTGGCGGGACAGGACGCATGATGCCATTACAGAGAGTGGTACTTTGGCACCGGAGCTTCCTCTGTTTTTAGCTTTCATGGCAGAATTGGCCTTCAATCCCAGGGAGGCCATGTCTGTTCCAGATAGCACTGAGTGCAGCTTGGGTATGGGCAGAAGAAAATAGAGTTTCCCCAATTCCAGTTCTTCGTCTGCCGTGAGAGCATTAATCCGACGCCTGATCGGCAAGCCGTTGGCATGGCAAACAAAGTGGTGAGGATTGTCCAGCATCAGATCTGTCGCGTTTATCTGCCTCTGAAAGTCTTGAGCACTGCCATTCCAATATATGACTTTCACAGTGGTGGAAGGAACACTGTTCAAAAGGCAAGAAATGTAAGTTCCCATCCTCAATACTAATTTTCTCTTTGTCCGTCTTTAGCGATCGGGAGGTAAAGGAAATGTAATTGTATGTAGCCAAATTTTTCTTTGTTCGTCTCTGTAGCAATGGGGAGAGAAAGTAGGTGTGTGTGGGTGGAGGGATGAAGGGGCGAAGTCATTTATGGAGGACGAATCGCATTGCTGAAGGTGACTGGCAACAGCTCGACTGTCGCATTAAATGATGGTGAGAGAAAAATCAAAGAAACATCCTCCACGTGTTTATGAGGAGATCCAGTTGGGTCGGACAGGGGTCCCACACACTGCAAATGAGTGACGTAGCAACTGTAATGGTTCCAGAAATATAGCGCGCTATCCAGTGGTGTTGTAGTTGCCAACAAACCTAACATAACTGACCTTTAAATTTGGGTATATGGTAAGTTAAGAAAGCGACTTTCCTAAGTCGCTGACGTGCATCACTTGTAGTTTCCATAAGGTAGTCTCTTTGTAGTTTCCTTTCGTTCGCTGATGAGGTTCACGAGCAAGGAGATTTTTATTTTTATTTCGGATATATATTACTTATTACTTATTATTATTATTATGAGTATTAGTTACGTAGATAATTTTTAATATTGGTTAGAAAAATGATTTATTTATATGTTAGATATTGAAAAATAAGATTATGTTAGTTGGATTGAGTTGGGACTAGAGAATATGCTTCTTTTGCAATATTAAGTGAGTCAAGATGAAAATCACTTTCTCTTAGATTGTCATGCTTTTACTTACATTCTCTCTCATTTCCAAAACATTCTCCTCACTATTAATTTCCTCCATGTGTTTAGTGAGCAAAACTACAATGACCTTGAAACGCTTCTTTCCCTCATTTTCGATCACAAAAATAAGATTTTAAATAATCCTAATCAATCGCTTCTTTCTTAAGTTTGGATAGACCATATGGGTCTTAGCGGACGTCATAATATCGTAATGTTTGTGATTTTGCGATTTCGCAAATCACAGCGAATACCTTATCACATGTCACACATTTTAACAAATAGAAATAACAAGGTTCTTTCACCTGATTGCGATATGCGAAGAAAATCTTCAAATGACACGTGGCTCCTTATCATAGTCTCCAGATCCATTAACAACCTCATTGCTCCAGTTGCGATATGGCTTCCCGACTGTCCATCTTCCACTGTAATTCTATGATGCGATCTTGACTGTTCACCTTCCACTTCATTTATGTGATAGGATCTTTACCATCCATAGCTCTCGCCTCAGATCTGCGATATGATCTCGTCTGTCAATCCAACCTGCTTCATTCTGCGATCTAATCTTGACCATCCATTCCACCTTCACGCTTTTGTTTATTCTCTCAGACTGATATACTTCCACTGCGACTTGACTATGTCATCTTTCCATCAAAGGCCTGTCGATACTCTGTTTCACCCAGCATTCCAATTATTCGCTGGACTTTCTCTGATTGTCTTCAATTTCTAAGTTTCTGAGACACGATCCACAAGTTCCACTGATAAATCCTTGAAGGATCTAACCAAATTTTGATCTGGCCAAAATCATGCAATTCAACTTGCGTTCAACTTGGACCCTGAGCAAGTTTTTTCTCCGTCACAAATTTAATGCGAGATGCGAGAGAATATCATAAAATAGAAACCACATTTTACAGGATTATAACCACATAAATTCAACCCCAAAATGTAACTCACAGAGGTTCGTTATGTAGATCATTTGATCATATAATAGATCAATGATCTTAATCGATCTCGTATCTGGCTCAGGTATTCCAATTACAAATTCAATTAAAAAGGTTTACTTACTACTGCCAAACCTATAGACAAAGCTTTATTCATCCAGAATATAACCTTTCTCGTAGATTATAACAGGAAATAACATCACATGTAAAAACTGATATGCAAAGGTCTAATTCCCACACACAAATAGAGATTTTTCATTAAATCTCACAAACATACATAAATTATACAAAGCTTCCACATAGGCTGCGTAGGCTTGATCTCATTCCTTTTTCCATTTTGAGTCTTCAGCCTTAATTGGCCTTTGCACACTTCCTATCATACCAACCTCACTCTATCTGCTTCCTATCTAATACCCCCTCGAATGCCTTCAAGGCATATCATATTTATAATGAAAGGATTCTGAACTAATTTCAGTTCATATCCTACAAAATATCCTCACCAAACTCCTAAAATCCCTAACTCAATCTCCAAGATATATTTCAGCTCCATAAAATATGCATGCAATTTGTAACACCTAATATCTCAAATGTTCTCACACATTCGAGAAAAATCACAAATTAATCATAATTTTAATAAATTAAACATTTGGGAATCTCTCCCTTCATAAAATAAACCTTCCCCTTAGGTTTCTTCAAAAATGAATTCATGCAGTAGGATGCTCCTACATCAAGAACCCTCCGTATCCATCCTCCATGTTCCCTGAAGCCACCAAACATATCATTTCTTTAATTTCCTGTTTACTAGGCTATCCAAATGACAGAACAATGGATGAGTCCATTCTTGGTTATTTATACATTTTTTCTAAAGACAATCAACCAGCATTCATGTACAATTACAGTCAACTCTTGGCTGATAAAATTCATGAACAAATGATGAATTTGACAACACAAGGAATGTTCAAATACATATGTACTTATTAATATGTTTATTTTTCAATAGGGGGATTCATTGCCCATCACATTGCATAAGCAGGATGATCAACGTGTAAATCATTCAGTTATTCACTGGACTCAGTTGGTTAGAGACATTTCAAATGAATTTTATTTTGCATATTTCATTGATTCATTCATCGATCTAGTTGCCCAACCTCTAAGAAGCCAAAATGAGCCTAGGATTGGCGAAGACATCAAAACAATGCTTCACATAATTGATGAGGTTAAATCTAGAGACTAGTATGATCTATACCATAATTGTTGGGTGTGGAGCCTGATTATCTTGTTTATTTTGTATCATAACGTCGGACCCCTGTACCTTAATGGGGGCGACAACGCTGCCCGTAATTAAACGCTGCCAGGGGGGTCTGGGGGGTGGCTGCGACTTCATGGAGCCCTCCTGGCGGGGGGTTTCGGGGGCAGCACCCCCGAAGCTAAAAACAGATGTAAAATTGCCTTGTAAAAGTATAGTAATTTCTAGTCAATCTGGGCCATTCATTAGGTGGATGATCTGATGATAGAAGTTATGTTTAGTTTAGGGTTTTTTGCCCTAGAAGGCACCCCCTCGCTTATATGAGGGTATTGTATTGCGGTTGTGTATGGTATGTGTATTCTTAGAGCGAGAAATAGAGAGGGAGACTGTGAGAGAGAACAAAGGATATTACAGCGGATCTGCTGTAGGTTGTGTCTCTTCATCTTGCTGGATAATAGAAAGGAAGGACTGGCTGTTCAGGGTGGACGTAGCCCAAACTAGGTGAACCACGTATATTTGTGTCTCTCTGGTTTTATGTGTCTTGTGTGCTTGTGTTTCCTGCATATTTTATGTGTTTCATTGCTCTATAATAGTTAATTTTCTAACAACTGGTATCAGAGTTGAAGGTCTATTTGGCTGATAAACTCGCAGGAAAGAAGGGTTTCCTGGTTCGAGTGGGAGCAATGGCAGAAGATGGTAAATTTAGGGTCGAGAAATTTAACGGCGAAAACTTCCCGCTGTGGAAGATGCAGATGGAATATTATCTATATTAGAAAGATCTATACCTACCATTGAGCGGAAAAACAAAGAAGCCGACAGCTATGACAGATGCAGAATGGGAGATTCTCGATAAAAGGCACTCGGAACAGTACAGTTGTACCTCGCGGCGTCGGTAACCTTCAATATTTAGAAGGAAACAACAACAGAGGGTTTGATTAAGGCGTTGGAGAAACTATATGAAAAACCCTCGACCTCAAACAAGGTATTCCGTATTAAATTTTTATGTAAAATGAAGATGTCGGAAGGTGGATCTATTGCAGACCATTTAAATGATTTTAATATAGTTACCAGTCAGTTAAGTTCTGTAGGGGTAAAATTTGATGATGAAGTTAGAGCTCTGTTATTTCTGTGCTCATTGCCAGAAAGCTGGAATGGTTTAGTTATGGCCATTAGTAACTTTGTCTCTGGATCTAGTACATTAAAGTTTGATGATGTTGTCGGTGCTATCCTTAGCGAGTAAATGCAATGGAAAAGCTCCGGTGAGACATCGGGTAATGCTTTGAGTGCAGAGTCTAGGGGAAGAAGAATGGAAAGAGGAAAGAGCTAGGGATATCGTAGTAAATCAAGGAAAGGTAGATCCAAGTCCAGATCGGGGATAGTGTGCTGGAAATGCGGAAAGAAAGGACACCTAAAGAAAGATTGTAGATCTCGGAAGGGAAAAAAAGGAGACACACAGCAAGAAAACAATCATGAAGCAAATGTGACAGGTGATGTGTTACAAGATGCTTTGATTCTTTCTTTCGAAAATTTCATTGGTTCTTGGGTTGTAGATTCAGGGGTTTCATTCCATGCCACACATGATAAGAAATATTTTCATGACTATGTTCAAGGAGATTTTGGACAAGTTCGTTTGGGTGATGATAAACCCTGTAAAATTGTTGGAATGGGTAAAGTTCTTGTAAAACAACAGAATGGAAACCAATGGCTACTAAAGGAGGTAAGGCATGTTCCAGATTTGAAGAAAAATCCGATTTCAACAGGGCAGTTAGGCGGTGAAGGTTGTGTGACAACTTTCATGGATAAAACTTGGAAGGTCACCAAAGGAGCCCTGGTAATAGCAAAAGGCGAAAAGGTTGGTACATTGTATTTATGCAATGGTATTTCTAACTCTGTTAATGCTTTAACTTCCAAAGGAGAAGATGTAGCATTATGGCATCATAGGCTCGGACACATGAGTGAGAAGGGGATGAAGATTCTTCACTCAAGAAATTTGTTGCCCGGTTTGAAGAATGTTGATTTGGATTTTTGTGAGAATTGCATTTATGGAAAACAGAAGAGAGTCAGATTTCTCAGAGTTGGGAAAGAAAAGAAGAGAAAAAAAATTAGAGCTTGTGCATATAGATGTATGGGGACCTGCTCAGGTATCATCTCTTGGTGGCTCTCATTATTATGTTACTTTTATTGATGATGCAACTAGAAAAACTTGGATTTATTTTATTTAGAATAAATTTGATGTATTTGATACTTTCAAGAAATGGAAAGCTTTGGTTGAGATTGAGACAGGAAAGAAGTTGAAGTGTCTCAAATCAGACAATGGAGGTGAATATTGCAGCAAAGAGTTTGATAGGTACTGTTCAGAGCATGGAATTCATAGAGAGAAGACAATTCCAAGAACACTACAAGAAAATGGTGTGTCAGAAAGGATGAACAGAACAATCATGGAGTGTGCAAGGTGCATGAGATTGCATGCAGGATTACCTTTACAATTTTGGGCAGATGCTGTAGATACTGCTGTTTATCTAATAAATAGAGGGCCTTCAAGTTCCTTGGATGGTGGTATTCCAAAGGAAGCATGGACAGGTAAAAAGATAAACTACTCTTTTTTAAAGCCTTTTGGTTGTGAGGCCTTTGTCCATATTAATAAAGAAAACAGAACCAAGCTTGAGGCAAAATCAAAGAAATGTACCTTTATTGGATATGGTGTTAATGATTTTGGTTATCGCTTATATGATTATTAAAATCACAAAATCATAAGGAGCAGAGATGTAATATTCAATGAAAAGGTATTGTATAAGAATCAGTTGCAGGAAAAGAAATAGGAAAAAGAAAAAAAAGAATACACAGTTCTTGATGAGATCACAGAAAAGGTAAAGGTGCCTGAAAATAATAATAATCAAGAGCCACAACAACAACAACCACCAAAACAGAAACAGGCACCTCAAACACCTGAAAGTGGTGTTAGAAGATCTACCAGGATAAGTAGACTGCTTGAACGATACTATCCTTCATTATATTATTTATTGTTGACTGATTCTGGTGAACCTGAATGTTATGAAGAAGCAATGCAGGTTGAAAGCAAGAAGAAGTGGGAGCTAGCCATGGAAGAAGAGATGGAATCCTTAATGCATAACTAGACTTGGGACTTAGTTAGGTTGCCTGCAGGTAAAAATACATTGCAGAATAAATGGGTTTATAGGCTGAAGGAAGAAGATGGAGGAAAACAAAGGTACAAAGCTAGACTTGTGGTGAAGGGGTTTGCACAGAGGAAAGGTATTGATTTTGATGAAATATTTTCTCCTGTTGTTAAGATGACTTCAATCAGAAATATTTTAAGTCTTGTAGCAGTGGAAGATTTACATCTTGAACAGTTAGATGTAAAGATAGCATTTCTCCATGGAAATTTGGAGGAAGAGATCTATATGGAGCAACCAGAATGATATGAGGTC
The DNA here is from genome assembly GCA_034641835.2 of Pinus albicaulis. Lineage (NCBI taxonomy): Eukaryota > Viridiplantae > Streptophyta > Pinopsida > Pinales > Pinaceae > Pinus > Pinus albicaulis. The sequence goes on from CM076571.1 coordinate 16,572,109, forward strand.
AAAGGAAAAGAAAAATTAGTGTGCAGGTTAAAGAAGAGCTTGTATGGCTTAAAATAGGCTCCAAGGTAGTGGTATCTAAAATTTGATAAGTTTATGTCTGAACAAGGTTATACTAGATGTCACTATGATCATTGTGTTTATCTGAAAAGGAAAAATGATGGCAGCTATATTATATAGTTATTGTATGTAGATGACATGCTTGTTGCAGTGTCTAACATGCAGGAAATAAATGTGCTCAAAAGAAAATTGGAAAATTCATTTGCAACGAAGGATTTGGGAGCTGCAAAACAAATCCTTGGTATGAGAATAACTAGAGATAGGAAAAATCACAAATTAACACTGTCTCAGAATGAGTACATACAAAAGGTGTTGAAAAGATTTAATATGCAGAATGAAAAACCAGTTAGTACACCTTTTGCTAGCCATTTCAAACTTAGTAAGGAGATGTGCTCCAAGACCCACGAAGAAATGGAATATATGTCTAAAGTTCCATATGCGTCAGCAGATGGAAGCTTAATGTATGCAATGGTATGCACAAGGCCTGATATTGCACATGCAGTGGGAGTTGTAAGCAGGTACATGAACAATCCAGGAAAAGAACATTGGGTGGTAGTAAAATGGATTCTCAGATATTTGAGAGGTACCACAAATCAAACATTATGCTTTGGTGGTTCAAACATTTCTCTACAGGGATATGTTGATGTAGATATGGCAGGTGACAGAGATAACAAGAGGAGCACTACAGGATATGTATTTACTGTAGGTGGAACAACTGTCAGTTGGGTTTCAAAAATTCAAAGTGTTGTTGCACTTTCAACAACAGAAGTAGAGTATGTTGCTGCTACAGAGGCTAGTAAGGAAATGATTTGGTTACAAAGGTTTATGGATGAATTGGGTAAGAAGCATGATATGGGCACGTTATACAGTGATAGCCAAAGTGCCATTCATCTTGCAAAGAACTCAGCATTTCATTCCAGGACTAAACACATACAGCTCAAGTACCATTTCATATGCTCAGTGTTGGAAGATGGATAGTTGAAGTTGGAAAAGATACACACTAGCCAGAATCCTGAAAATATGCTAACAAAAGTTGTAACCAGGGAGAAACTGAGAATATGCTCAGTTTCAATTGGTCTTCAAGGATGACGATGAAGATGAGAAACAGCCAGGTCCAAAGAGGAGTCATTGTCCAACAAATGAAGCAGCGGTGGAGTTTCTACAATCAGTCTCCAAGTGGGAGTGATGGGAGTGGAGCCTGATTATCTTGTTTATTTTGTATCACAGCCTCGGACCCCTGTACCTTAATGGGGGTAGAAACGCCACCCGTAATTAAATGCTTCCTGGGGGGTCCAGGGGGGGCGGCTGCGACTTCATGGAGCCCCCCCCCTAGCAGGGGGTTTTGGGGGCAGCGCCCCCGAAGCTAAAAATAGATGTAAAATTTCCTTGTAAAAGTATAGTAATTTCTAGTCAATCTGGGTTGTTCATTAGGCGGATGATCTGACAGTAGAAGTTATGTTTAGTTTAGGGTTTTTTTCCCTAGAAGGCACCCCCTCGCTTGTATGAGGGTATTGTATTGCGGCTGTGTATGGTATGTGTATTCTCGGAGTGAGAAACAGAGAGGGAGACTGTGAGAGAGAACATAGGATATTACAGCGGATCTGTTGTAGGTTGTGTCTCTTCATCTTGCTGGATAATAGAAAGGAAGGACTGGCTTGTTACACCATTTTTTGGTCATCTAACCTATTATCATTAGATGGACCCAAGTACACCATGTAAGACCAGTTTTACCCTAAGTAAAACTGCTTTCACTATGTTAAAACAGGAAACCCCAAAAGGAAATATTAAACGAACCCATATTTGTTTGATTTTCCTCATGGAATAATTAATTAAACCATAATTTAATTATTATTCCCAGTCATGTTTAACCCAAAATCAAAGAAATTAATTAGATAAAACTTTATTTATCTTATTATTTTCTAGGAATAATCATTTAAACCTTATTTAGATGATATTCCTTGTTAAATATGACCAAATCACCCATAAATAATTAAATAAATCACTATTTATTTAATTATCTTTCAACCACTTCCTTAAATAATTAAATAAATCATTATTTCTTTGATTATCTTCTAACCGCTTCCTTAAAAAGATAAATAAATCATTTATTTATTTATTTTTGACAAATTAAGGGATTTGACCCAAGTAAAATACTTTTTCCCTCCAACAAATATAATAAAATATTCCATAAAAAGTGGATCTAGATCTGGTTAACCCATGCACCAAGATCTAGAATGACCCAATATTTTGTTATAAATAGGAGGGTTTTTCCTACCATTCCTCACCTTTTTTTGCCTATTAGATCACTCTGGATCTATACACTTGGTCACACATCTCCATCATTTGCTCCCATTGAGCTCTACTCTTTGCATTGGGTTTTCTACATCAACTAAAGAGAGAAATCTTAGATCTGAAGTGCTGAGGACTTCCAAGAACCCATCCCACTGAGGGGAATTGGATACTCCTTCTGGTTTTCCTCCCAGGTGCCCCATTAATACAAAAATTCTTTCAAAAATTGTTCTTGTCTTGTCTATTGGTATATGGAGAAAACCCTTATTTTTACTGCTTAATGTCTTTCTATGCATAGATCTGGTGTTTTGCAACTCTTTTCTTGTCTAACTAACCGCAGATCTGAAGATATTGGCAGCCACTTTTGTTGTTAGGGCTATTAGTTATGTGTAGCTAAAGTGGTCCTTTTTCGTACACTTCGACAAAGGATTCATACTAACAAATGGCGACTCCACACGGGTTTTAATTTACGACCGCTATCGTTTTTCATATTCCTGCATATCCAGCTACTTCAGACCCTAGGTTTTATTTTCAGCTATTTATTTTTCCTATTTTTATGTTGTTTTTCTCACATAAAATCCTAAAACATTAAAATTTCTAACTTCCGTGTGTTTCTGGCCCTATTGCACAGGTAAGCGACACACGTACTTAACTAAAATGAAACCTTTTGCGAAAATGCGCCGTCGAGACAACTAGGAATGAAGTCACACTTTTTTGGCCCTAAACACCAACCACGGACCTCCAGTGCTGCCCCTGTTTCATTTCTGCGACCTGCCAACGATAAATTGAAGCGCGACTGCCATTTTTCGGTGATTCTTACGCAATTTTTAAGGTTTCTTTGCGGCTCACAACAGAGTCTTCAGCCTCTGTCCACAAGCCCGCCTTGACCAAGTTACGTCTGTTTTACTCATCTAAGTGGGAACCTAGCCCCTTAGGGCTTTAGTACCCTCCACTTTTTGTGGAAGAGTTTTAAGCTGTTTCAGCCGTCTGTTTTTCAGAGCTTCAGCCTCCTTTTTCCAGATCTGTTACCTCCCTTTCAAATCCTTTGAAATCAACCTTTCTTCCTTTCAAATCACCTCATGTCGTTTTGTTTGGACCTCCTTTGAAGGCCTCCGCCTTGCCCCTCCGGTTTTTTGCTGATTTCCTTCCTTTTCCCAGCCACCTTGCCTCTGTCTCTTGGCTGTGATCTGCACCTCTTTTCAACAGCTTTGTCCTCTAGATCCCTGTCCCCTTTGACCTTAGATCTATTGGCCCCCTTTGCCATTTGTTTTACATAGTTTTTCCCTTTCTTTTCAGCATAGTTTTGAGAGACCCACCTTCTTGGGTTAGATAGATGCACAAGTAGCTGTTAATTTTCTGTTATTTCAGCATCATATACTATTCTCTGTAGGTTTATTTTCAGTTATGCAGCACAATTTTTCTTTTGCTCTCAAAACGTCTGGGTTTAAAAATTAAAATTAACGCACATCACACACTGACCCTAAGTGAAGAAGCGCCTGGTTACCACCACCTAGCAAAGACTCTAAAATCAATTGTCACTGCACCTTTTTGCCCTTGAACTCGCTTGATTTTGTCCCTCCCTGCCCTTGTCGGTTGTCTTCTTTCTGTCATCATTGCGCTCCCAAGGCACGCTTCCCGGAGACTTCTTGGCCTTCACCCTCAGTTTTCGGTTGATCGACCTGCTCAGCACCACGAGTCGTCGGCAGTCCCACCTTGATCGCACTTTCAGGCTCCTCTCACGATTCATCGGTCCTCCTTCTCCTCTTTGGTTCTCCCCACTGTCACCTTCACTATGTCTGGTCCAGGGCCTAACGCTAGCGGTTCTCCCGGCCCTAATGCTGGCCCTACTACTAGCGGAACCGCCACAGGAACTACCCCAGCCACCCCTGTGCTTCCGTACATTGTAGGCCTCGGCCTCCCCAATTTCCATTAGTTGATCAATGACCCTATCCGCCACAATGCTAATTGGCCTGCTATGCCAACCAACCTCCCCTCCGACATCCCTAAGTTCGAAGGCCTTAATGGAGAAGATCCAACCAATCATGTCCGATCTTTCCACATGTGGTGTTCCTCCAATTCCATTACCGATGACTCCATCCGTCTTCGTTTGTTCCAACGCACGATTACCGGCGAAGCTTCTAAATGGTATGTCGTGCATGCCACCTCTACCCATACCACCTTTGAGACTCTTGCCCAAGCCTTTTTGTCGTACTTCCAGCTCCCTCTCCGATACGATACCGGCACGGAGCTCTTGACTTCCTTTAAGCAATCCTCTTCAACACGCCTTTCCGCTCATGTTCAGGAATGGCGAAGAAGACGGAGCTTATGTCAAGTCCCTCCCTTCAAAGATCGGGTTTACATGGACTAGTTCCTTCGCACCCTTCCTGCTCCCATCGGCAAAGATGTCGCCTCTCACTTTCCTCAAACTGACGAAGCTGCCCTCTAAATAGCCTTGAAATATGACCTGATCTATGCTCAATCAAGTTATGTTTATACCGTTCTCCCTGAACTCCCCAGGCCCAGTGGGGCTAACGCCCCGAGGGCATCTCATTCCGCTGACAGTATCGTTGGAGCCCTGTCACATCTGTACCACCCACCCCCGTTTGTGGGCTATGAGTCTTGCCTCGGGGAGGGGCCAACACCTCTAGCACTCTTCCCCTCTGATAGCATGTGTATCCCGAGGATCGACATGCCTCCTCCTTTGCCCAACCTCACACTTCCCTCAATTTTACCCAACCCAACCCTTGCCTTTAGCGGCCTGGTGCACCGGCTCCTCCCGCATATCCGGCATATGCGCTTCCTTCTCCCTTGCCTCCTCCAAACACACAGCACTTACGGCCCCTCCGGGGGCAAGAAGTATTTGCACGACGGGCGCGAATAATCCCCCTTCTTCTCAAAGAAGGCGGAGAGGCAACCAAAACCAATCTGCCTCCTAGTAATGAGGACCCAATTAGTGTGGAGCCCTAACTGCTTTGGCAACCGACGGCCCAAGGCATTGACCCAAGTCGGACAAACGCTTACCGCACAAACAAGAAGTTTTGTTCGCGTTGCGGTGTTTATGGTCATTACACCCACGATTGTCCCCTTTTACCCCAGATGCGGCAGATGTGGGAGTCTCAAGCCACATTGAGCAGACAACACGCCTCCCCTCATGCTCCTCCTAATGTGGCCACTACTCAACCAGTTGTGTTTACCGATCCCTTCCCTCAGCAAGGATTCATGGCTACCCAACCGCCTGATAACCAGGTCGCCACTCCCCCTTCCATTTCTGGTTCCTCCGATTACCAGATCCTCATGATGCACTCCGATCCTAACCCGCCCGTCGATCTTCACCTTCAAACTCGGTCTCGTCAGTACCCCAAGCCTCCTGCTTAGTCTGCTCCCGAGCCTCCCTCTTCAGGTTCTACAGAGCCTCTTTCGACATCCACTGGCCCCTTGCATATCCCTCAACCCAAAGTTGAGGTCCATACCAAGGTTCCTAAGGGCCCATTACGTCGAAATGCTGCTTCTGGTTGAGCTGCTCATTCGTATAGTATAGTAGACGATTTGGCGCAATCCCCTGCTGCCATTTCCACACTGGAACTCCTCCAGTCGTGCCCTTCCCAAAAGAAGGCTCTACTATCTGCCGTGGGCGCTGTAGATCCTGCTGATGACCAAATGATTGTTTTCGATGCCACTCAATCGGACCATCCTCCTCTTCCTCCTTCCGTCGCCTTCCAAATCCCCGTCAAAATCCGGAACGCCAACGTGTCCCGGTGTATAATTGATGAGGGGGCATCCACCTGCGTGATGTCCGCTTCGGTTTGGAAGCAACTCGGATCCCCTGAGCTGGCCCCTTCCACGATCACCCTTCGAGCGTGGGACAGTCATGCCTCCCAGCCCATTGGCCTATTTCGTAATTGTCCTATCACCCTCGCCGGTAAGACTGTTTGCGTTGACGTCGAAGTCATCGACGCCCCGCTAGATTACAACATTCTATTGGGGCGAAGCTACACCTATGCTATGTCTACTGTCCCATCCGCGGTCTTTCGCAAGATGTCTTTCCCCCATAATGGAAAGATAGTCACCATTGACCATTTGACATATCATGAGCCAAAATCTCAGACCTCCCCTGAGACGACCATCTCTTCTGTAGCCAACAAGCAAACCGTTGATTCCTTGACCAGTGTCTCCCCCGGCGTTTACAAAGATTCCTCCCTGCTTGGAACTTTCCCTAACCTTCCTCCTCCTCCCATCACTGATCCCAGCTCCTCGAATGTTTGCATGATGCAATCGTCTCAGGCTGCCCGTAAGCGGCCTGCCTCGGCTAGCCAGCAACCTCCCCCTTGCCCTCCGCAACCCGCTCCTAGCCATTCATCTCAGCCAGCCGGACCTCCTCCTTCTGGCCCTCCCCCTACAGCTGGTATCCCTGAACCTCTTTATCCTCCCGGATCGGTTCCTCCTGGCCTCAACCATCTCGAAGCCGTCCCTCCTGGTCATTTCCCCGCTGGGCAGATCCCTTTCCTAGCTCCCCCTCCCGGAGTATATTTTGTCCCCGTCATGGCCACCCTCTCTCTCCCTAACTTGACCTTGGGCATTCCGGTCTGGTACCTTGATCCCCCAGCCGCCACCCCTCCTGGTCACCCCAAACCTTACATGGCTTTGACACCGGTTCAACCGGTCCCCCTCGCTTCCTCCATTGCCACTATGCCCCCATCACCTCCACAGGACCCTTCTCCTGTTGTGACGGCTCCCGGGAAGAAAGGCAAAGCCCGCAAGGGGGCACCCAAAGACAAGACCACCACGACTGAACCGGCTCCTCCTCCGCCCGCGAAGCCTTGTGCCTTATGTGATGTCACCGGTCATGCCACCCATGCTTGTCCTGAGTTACCCCGTATTCAGCCCATGGTGAAAGTCGCGTTCCCCGAGTCTACGGTCCCTGAAGCCTCCACTCCTTCTTCGTCCGTAACCAAGAACCCCAAGACTCTCCGCACCAATAAACCCTGTGCTTTATGCGGCATCCATGGCCATTACTCCCACCATTGTCCTCACCTGACGCATTACCGCGCCTCTTTAGAGGTGATCCGCGAGTATGAGGTTGAAAAACATCAATCCGCCTCTCCCATCCTCGCGCAGTATGCTTCAGGCCAGCCTGAGGATCCCTCCACTCCCATCGACATTCCCCCCCCCTGATGTTCAGATGACCGAATCTACTGTCACCATTCTTTACCTATCCTCCTCTGCGAGACACTCGGAGCCTAGCCCATCTGCATCCTCCCCTGTTGTGTCCCTTGACCACCCTTTTCCTACCCATACACGAGATCACCCCACCCGTATCTCTGTTGACCTCCGCAGCCCGAGTCCTCACCATGCTTCCGATAGCCCTCATATACCACCCTGTATGAGTCATGGTCATCCTTCCCCTTGCACTCCCTCCTGTGGTTGCCGCCCGATGACTTCTGCCCACTCACGCTGCCCTCATTGCCTCTCCTTCCCTCATTTTTTGTCTTGTCACACCATTCCGCAGGACCCCCCGTCCACACCCTTTATCGGCTACGCCGACGGTGCAAGTCGTTACTCCAGGAATCTAGCCTCGGCAGGTTGGGCCATTTTCACCCCCTTGCATGCCCTTGTTCTTTCTAACGGGGTATGCATTGGTTCTGCCACCAACAATCAGGCCGAATATGATGCAGTGCGTGGTCTCTTAGTCGATGCCCTCTTTCATCGCATCCTCCATCTGCACGTTCATTTGGATTCCCTACTTCTTGTAATGCAACTAAATGGTGTTTATCGTGTGCATAACCCTGTGCTGTTTAGACGCTATTTACGAGTGAAAATCTTGATACGTGCATTTGAAACCATAACTTTCAACCACGTACCTCGAGAACAGAATCACTATGTAGATAGTATTGCAAACCATGTTCTAGATTGGCATTTATCACACACATTTCATACAAGACAATAACATTCATAATCATTAAAAACGATGCATATCCATAATATGTGTCGCAAAAACATGTGTTTAGAGTCCATCTACTCTGATACATATGACATGCCCATAGCATGTTACAAAAAACTCAAAACTGGGGGCACCACTTGCCCCTACATACATCATAGGGGGCACCACATGCCCCACCCCTAATCACTATCTGGAGGCTCCCGGGCCAATGGCTCTGCCCCTGCAGCATGTAGATCGTGCATAGCCTGACCGGCCATCGCCATGCGCCACATGACACCTCGCCACTCCGAGGGTAGACCAACACATGGCTCTATGAACTGGTCGTCTAAGTCCTGCCACCCGCGCTCTGATACTCCGGTCAACAACCTTTCGCATCTACGGTGGATGTCCTCCAGCAGGGCGGCTGCATCCTCATTCTGCGCCGCTCTCGACCCACTTGGACCTGTAGCTCCAGACGCTGCCGGTCGTCCCATATATCCGACCGGTTTTACCGGTGCTATATCTGCATACCAAAAGTACATGAATCAGTACCATCAATTACTATTCAAAAACTTTAACATGCCCACACAAGAATAGAAATCTGTCACTTACCATCGGGCCCCCAGACTCGACCAGGCGGAAGTGGCAGATCCGGATCTCCACAGTAGCTCATCCCACTATAGGGATAGTCGTCTATGTACAATGGCATATGATCCCAATGGGCAAAAAACTCCGGTCGAAACACTCGCCCGACCGCCCTTCCTCCTCCTCTGCATAGTAGCCGTCCCCAACGGCGCATCCTGGGCTCTCTCGGGCCCCCATCTGGAAGCTGTACACGAGGCCTCAAGGTCGGGATCTTCTCAAAGAAGAAGGCGCACAACAAAGTCCCATATGAGCAGTCATGGTTCACCTGCCGCCTACATAGTGACAACTGTCGCTTTAGCGACACCAACAACATCTGGGCCCACCCATAGTAGGTCCCACCCAACACACTTTCCACTATCATCATCTGCCCCCCAGTGATGTGATGGAACGCCTGGATGCCCAGGATTCGCAGCACAGCTGCGGCCACTGCACGGGTTTCTAGCCTCTCTAGATCCTCGATCGGTATTCGAGTCCCCTTGACTTGGAGACCCGGTCGACAATGGTGTTCCACGAACTCCATGATATGCCGCCCCCGCGGCAACACTGGCTGTGTGTTTCCCACCATCCCCAGTGGCGGGAGACCAGTCAGGAAGTACACGTCTTGGACCGTCAGCTCGATCCTGTGCCCCTGCACTACAAAGATCTCCTGATCTGGATCCCAATAACTGATAATCCGGGCCAGTAACGGTTCCCCTGCTCTCATCAAAGGGTTCTCCAAGAACTTGAGAACCCCAAATCTGGCCAATACACGGCGGACGCCCTGATCCGCCTGGATCTCTGTCCGTAGTGTCCCCAGATCTCTCTCTCTCCAGTTGACCCGTAACTCTGCCATACCTGCACAAAAACATCATTTTTTTCAGCGTACAGATCGGGAAAACCATAACCAACCACCAAAACCCAACTTCCAGCCATAAAACAGCACCAAAACCCCTCATCTCCCAGGTCGCAGTTTTCTGCTCTTTTCTGGACCAGGTCGCACTTTTTGCCCTGATACCTGCGTCCTAGGTCACACTTTTTGCCCCAAAAAGTGCGACCCGGCCGTAGAGATGAAGGAGGGGCTGTTCCTGGATTTCTGGGCCCTAAACTGACAATGTAATCCATCAAAATGCAAGAGAAAAGTTAGACCTCTTACCTGCAACTGACGGATCGCGATTCCAACGGTCAGTTTGTCCGCTACGTTCGCCGCAAGATTTAGGGCCTTCTCTCCTCTCTACATTCACCACAGCAACAATAGCAAATGAGTGATTTTGGAGGGAAAACTGCCTTATTAAAAGAGAACCCATGTTTCTTCTTTCGACTGCTGTGACCACACCGTAGCCCCGTTTGACGAACCGTCTGCACCGTTGGAAAGCTCTCACCGAGCCCTCAAATGGGTATCTATTATTTTTTTGAGATCTGATACTCCACCAGGACACATTTTTTCCAAGAAGGGTCACTTCACCCCTCCTAAAAATCGAATTTCCTCACTTACGACACTTGTACTTGGGGCACCATCTTGCCCCCTTACTTGTCCTTGTTCGTGTTGATTTTCGTCATGATTTCCCATCATGTACTCATGTTTCCACGGTCCCCCCATTGGGGCCTTTACTGTGTGGCAGCACCATCGAGTCGCCCTTGTTTAGAGCATCCAAGTTGAGTCATCATTCCCTCCATGGAGTCTATACCGAGTCCCTTTGTACCCCACTATAGCCCTCCATCCGTCATTGCTTGGTCTCTCTCTTGTGTCGCACACTATGACCTTCAGTTCCACTGTCCCCCATCCCTGATGATGTTTTGTCAGTCGCTGCCATGTCATTTATGCCCTTTATGCTCTAGCAAGGGAAGTCGTCCATTAGCTACTCAGTCCTTTCCACTTCACTATCATCATTAGTGTCAGTCTGTCCGTCGCTCTACTCTTTTCTCTCGTGCCTTAGTTGAGGGCCTCTCATTACCTCACCTATGGCGGACCTCCTTCTGTCGACATCAGCTCATTCATTCCAGAAGCCAGGTCTAGAGGGCGGTGTACCTTGGTTCCAGCTTCCACTCTTGTTCGGTGCCTCGGATCAGGAAAAGGGATATCTCCTTTCCCTTTGACTTGATTGTTTCTCCAGCTCCTTTCAGCATGATCGAGATCCGTATACTTGATGGTCCAGTGATCCAGCAGCAGCTCTTGATGATTCCCGGGTGTGTGTGAGATGTCTCAACCCTCATGAGGGGGTGGCCCTGCAGGTAGGCCCCCACATGCCCGGATGACCTCTTCTTTGCAGCCTTCGATGCAGCTCCAGATATTTGATGATGTTGGCCGTAGCCACTTGCAGCGCCTCTTCGACTTGCATGTATCAGTCAGATTCTATGAGCCCTTCCCCATGTGCAGGGGGAATTTCGGTTGTATTTGTATCTCATGTACTCAGATATTATTGTACAAGTCCTGGCTGTTATCCCAGGCACAGCATGTATGTGGGATTCCTCATTGTATTTTTTATCTGGCTCATGATTATGCCAGCTGTACTTTATGGTTCGGTCCCTTGTTTACTGGACACACTATTATTTTGTACTTTGTCTCGGCGGGCATAGGTATGCCTCCCCCGCCGCCTTCAGCACATGTACCCTCTCATAAAAAGAGACTTGTTGCACCTGCGAGTCTCGTCTCCTCAGGGTCTAGTCCTTCAGCACACTATCTACCTCACACTTCTCTCTCTGACATCCCCTTTTGTTGTCTGGTGATTGTATTCTTACAACGTACTTCGGTCGTACGATTTGCTCCTGACACTCGCACGCTGGGGGGCAATCTGTTACACCATTTTTTGGTCATCTAACCTTTTATCATTAGATGGACCCAAGTACACCATGTAAGACCGGTTTTACCCTAAGTAAAACTGCTTTCACTATGTTAAATTAGGAAACCCCAAAAGGAAATATTAAACAAACCTATATTTGTTTGATTTTCCTCATGGAATAATTAATTAAACCATAATTTAATTATTATTCCCGGTCATGTTTAACCCAAAATCAAAGAAATTAATTAGATAAACCTTTATTTATCTTATTATTTTCTAGGAATAATCATTTAAACCTTATTTAGATGATATTCCTTGTTAAATGTGACCAAATCACCCATAAATAATTAAATAAATCACTATTTATTTAATTATCTTTCAACCACTTCCTTAAATAATTAAATAAATCATTATTTATTTGATTATCTTCTAACCGCTTCCTTAAAAAGATAAATAAATCTTTTATTTATTTATTTTTGACAAATTAAGGGATTTGACCCAAGTCAAATACCTTTTCCATCCAACAAATATAATAAAATATTCCATAAAAAGTGGATCTAGATCTGGTTAACCCATGCACCAAGATCTAGAATGACCCAATATTTTGTTATAAATAGGAGGGTTTTTCCTACCATTCTTCACCTTTTGTTGCCTATTAAATCACTCTGGATCTATACACTTGGTCACCATTTTCTGCCATTTGCTCCCATTGAGCTCTACTCTTTGCATTGGGTTTTCTACATCAACTAGAGAGAGAAATCTTAGATCTGAAGTGCTGAGGACTCCCAAGAACCCATCCCACTGAGGGGAATTGGATACTCCTTCTGGTTTTCCTCCCAGGTGCCCTATTAATACAAAAAATTCTTTCAAAAAACGTTCTTGTCTTGTCTATTGGTATATGGAGCAAACCTTTATTTTTTCTGCTTAATGTCTTTCCATGCATAGATCTGGTTTTTTGCAGCTCTTTTCTGTCTAACTAATCACAGATCTAAAGATATTGGCAGCCACTTTTGTTGTTAGGGCTATTAGTTATGCGTAGCTAAAGTGGTCCTTTTTTGTACACTTCGACAAAGGATTCATACTAACAATAAGTCACCTATCAGGAAAGAACAACTGCCTTCACACAATAACAGGTCTAAGAGGTTCAAGAAGCACACTGAGCCCTTTGCTAGAATTATCTTATAGGATTCAATGGCTTAGAACACTAAGCTCTTTGCTAGCATTATCTTATAGGATTCAATGGATGATTTAGTACATCACTAAATTGGTAGAGGTGCTCTTGCAGATGGAATTGCAAAGACAGAAGAAGTTGAAGTTTCGCAGCAGTTGACACCACTATGAATGTAACAAAACAAGATCAGTAAGTCTTGGTGAAGACTTCAGATAGCATGAGCTTCATCCATTGTGTGAAGATAAGTATATTTATGATCCCCAATCCCTTGAAATAGAATTGGGTATAGGGTGGTGGTCTCACTCTGAAGACAAAGGGTTCACAGCTGCAACAAAAAAGACACTAGAAATATTTAGTTGTGTAAAGTTTAAACAAGGCCTCTTATCTTGCAAATTTTTAGTTGAATGCCTTAAAAGAGTTGATGACTATGTTAGCCTTGTCAATATTCGACAAAAAGGTTGTAAGTTCATTCATGCTTAAGAACTATCATACTTATCCAAAACAATTTATGTGCTTGTTATGTATCTAGACTCTACCTACTTTCCTTATTTATGGTATAACATTTTCGGTTCAGTCCGTTTTGGTGCTTATCCTTATGTTTATAGGACCTCATATTGTGTCTTTTTAGATACGGGACACAGTTGGGATCAATAAACCTAAATGCAGCCTTGTCAGAAGAATCAATAGGGTTGTGTGTTGAAGATATTTTCAATTATCTGTTATCAATACAAGTGTTAGGCCCCCTTGGTGACCCAACAAATTACATGCTAAATTTTCTCTTTAAATAGGCCCAACTTTTGATAATTTTTGTGAGATGGATGTCCAGCTGTATAGTATCAATAACAAATAAGATGCAAACTTGGACACTTTATGCAAAGGAGATCAGAATAGTGATCACAAGCCTAAGATCATTGACGTATATCAAGCCATTTATTCCAGATGGATTGGAAAAAATGCTTAGACGACTCCTGGAAGTGCTTGTGACATCATTAGATATTATTCATTCTCAACATAAAAAGTACTAGGAAAATGGAGAATCACAGATAGGAAGAATGTGGGAGATGTCCTTTCTGATGTTTCTCTTATGAGTTTGGGATTTATTTCTGTTATTTGCAGTTGTGTTGAAAAAAATAATGTTTCAAACATAACTTTAGCTGTAATTGATATGCTCTTAAAAGGTTTCCTTGCATCTAATACATGGATTCTTGTTTTTCAAAAGCATTTTTCCGAAAAGTGTGTAATTAGTCAACTTCAACATGATAGTTGGAGAGATTCAGCACTTGTAAGCCTGAATTTATGTTTATCTTTAGCGTGTGTTAGAGGAGGTGCTGAGATATTTCAGTTTGCTGGGATTTTTTCAAGCTTGTCAACATTTAGTCACTTCCTATGGGATGAACTTTCATCAGGATTTAGAGATAGAGAGGGTCCATTCTTTGTGTGGCATAAAGATAGACAGTGTGATGGGTTATGGGGTTTAGGGCTAGCAGTTGTAACAACGAGGGTGAATTATATTGGGGAAAATGCTACTGTTGTTTCAGTTCTAGAAAATGCATTGCCATTTTTATTTTTATTTTTATTTTCCGAAAAAGATTATATCTTGTGTGCATTGTATGCCACTGACCTTCCAACTGATGCACTTGGTAGGAAAATAACATAAAATAAAGACCCTAAACTTCTCTTATTGCATTATAAGAAACAGAGCATTCCATTACTCTTATGTGCCATCTTGCAAACAACCGAGAGACATGACTACATGTTATGAAATGTGTAGATTTAGAACTCAGGGAAACTAGTATACATCTATTAGCCTTTATTGTTGGAGGTGGTCTTATCTATACTCAAGATAATACTAGGGAAAGTATGTTTTTGCAATGCCCTCCCATTAAAAATGAAAATATAGCTACACATGAAAAACCTTAAACAACAAAAATGGATGGTTTGGTGTTTCAACAAGGGGATCTATGGCTAAAAGAAAATGGTGGATAGCCTTGTAATAATTTGCACTTGATCTTGGAACAAACATTTTGTCATTATTCTTGGTAAAGGGTGAAGCTAAATCAGAAAATATCACTGCTTCCTTTACGAAATACTCAGATTTGGTTTCCTTACAAGTGTTCATAATAAATTTTCTAATTTTGAATTTTTTGTGAATGCAAGCAAAAGCAACAATTGAAAGAGTAGAGGAAGCTGACGATATCGATCTTGTTCATTTCATAGAGCTTCCAGTGTCTGAATATAACACATAGCCAGTAGGAATGAATATTTAAATATGGAAGTCGTTGGTTTGATGTATTGTTTCTTGGGTTCAGAGGTGTGGCCAAGTACAAGTGACGTTTTCCTTTGGCATGGAAAGTACATGCTTGAGACCTTGAAAAGATTCCAAATGATTGTTTGTAAATCCATGGTCATCCCAATGATGCCAATTCTAGGTTGCATGCTGACTTGAACTTAGACATGGTAGATCCTATGATGTATAGACAATTGATTAGATACTTGATGTAACATCAAACTTGATGTATGTTTCATAGTGAACACCTTGATCTAGTTCACAGTTGATCTGAGGCATATTCATAGGGTAGTTGTAAAACATGTTCTTTGATATTTTAAGGGTACAAAACAGTATGGTTTAAAATATGCAAGATATGGTGAGTTGATTCAGCATGGATTTATTGATTTTTATTGTGTAGGAGATGTAAGTGATAGGAAGATTACTTCCTGGTGCTGCTTCAATTTGGGTTTAGAAACAATTTTCTGGTTGACTAGGAAGCAGTGTTTAGTGAGATTGAGTTTAGAAGAGACAGAGTACATTGCAATCAACACTACTAGTTGTAAAGCCATATATGGCTTCACAAGTTGATTGTAGCACTAACATGTGAGATGTTGGAGCCCACTTGGGTCAATTGTGACAATTAAAATTGTGTCGAACTCTATGATAATCCAATATTCCATGATTGCTCCAAGCACATTAAAATCAAGTACCATTTGTGGGGAACATGTTTTAGACGGGATCAATTGATCTAGAGTACATTCAGACAGGTTGCAAATATCTTGACTAAGCCCTTGGCCAATGGAATTTCAAGATATTCATGGGGAGACTTGGATGGGTGGAGAACAATTTCCTCAGTAAGAGGTAGTATTAAAATATTGTACCTTGGATAGTTTTTTACAATCTGGTTGCACATGTGGCACTCCTTGGCACATGTATGAATGAGGTATGAGTGCTTTAGTTGCATAATTTCGACAGGATAGTGAGGGGCACACTTCCTCTTTCTAAATTCAACAGTATGGCACTTTAATTATGAGGGAGTGATCAATCTTATAGATTGGATTGTTTTTCTATTCTCAACAATTTGCATGTGTTGTCCATGTAAAATAGGGTGCATGCACTTTGCAAGTGTTAGTTTTAAATTCATTTAAGTAGTTTGCTAATTTTGACCTAGTCTGAAGTCTAGTTAAGAAGGGTGCAAGAAATCTAGCGATAGGGTGTAGATCTCAAGGAGATTTTATCTCTTCCTTGGAGAACACTAATTAAAATCTATCCATCATGCAGAGATAGGATGTAGATCCCAATGATCTTAAAACATGTACTTGCATATTTTTAAGTTTTGTATTGTCACAATTATTTGACATGGGTCTGTAATATATACTAGCAAGTTGTACTAGTCACTATCATCAGAATTCTAGGTTGGGTTTGGAATAATGGACAATGCCAAAATGGAAAATATGCAGTAATAATGTCTACATGTTTCAATCTCCACCTATTGGTATGAATGTATGTAGGTTCGAAACTTTACCTTTCTTATTCCATTACACTTCCCTAACATTGTGCTAGGATAAAAACTCATACAAAGTTTTGTATCACGTTTAATTTGTTGAAAAATATAGAAGAAAACTGCAACTTAGCTGCTAAATGTCCATATCTAGATATGAATCTGACCTATCCATGCTAAAATTAGAATCGTATGCCATTGGTGTTCGCGTCTTCTCCTTTTCCCCATCTTAGTTTCCTTTAGTTCTGTTATATGAAATTGATGATAATACCAGGTAAGGATGGAATTTTTAATGCTTTTTCTTTTTTTGGAAAACATGTCTCATATTTTTATAAATTATTCAAAAAAATTAGAGAAAAAAGTGGAGATCATAAACTCTTATCAAAATATAAGAGCCTATAAAAATAAATAATGGGATCTAAACATTGGGCATCTTTGATCAGTAGTGTCTTTGGCCAAACGCTGATGGTATACCTTATCCCTCCATAGAACATAAGCATAGAATGAGCTATCCTCATGGTGAAAAGTATAAATCTTCCATAGATTGAATAATGTCAAACTCTGTAAGGACTGCCATATCCCAAAGAGGGAAATACGAACTAGAGATTGACAATCTCCAAAAGATGTAAAACACCAAAGAACCTTTCCTTGAAGTAGAACTGAACATTGATCATCTATATGTCTCCAACAGTGTTTGAAAAACTAACACTCACAAAAGACAGGTAGGACACTAGTCATCAGAAAGGATGGTGGAGAGGGAAGAATTCCATAGGTTCCATGGGATGTGTCTTCCTTGTGGTCAAGTAGTGTGGTGTTTAGGGGGTTCAGTGTCTTGGAAGGGCTTGTATCTAC
Organism: Pinus albicaulis; assembly: GCA_034641835.2. Classification (NCBI taxonomy): domain Eukaryota; kingdom Viridiplantae; phylum Streptophyta; class Pinopsida; order Pinales; family Pinaceae; genus Pinus; species Pinus albicaulis. Next base: position 16,589,566 of record CM076571.1, read on the forward strand.
ATCTTCTATGATTAGCACAGGATTAGACACTGGAAGCTTATCAAGAGAAAGAACAATTGCAATTGAATTAATAATAGTGAAATATGAACTTTTGTAGTTCTACTTAGGTAGCTGCGCCAATATTGACAATCAAATGCTCTAGAGATTGAATTCTTTATGGAAGAAATCCAAGATATTTGTGGCAATTTTCAAGCTTATGTCGAGTGACATGACGAAATGTTATGCTAGGTGTAGATTTAGAACTCAGGGAAACTAGCATATGTCTATTAGCCTTTATTGTTGGAGAAGGTCTTATCTATACTCAAGATAATACTAGGGAAATTATGTTTTTGTGATGCCCTCCCATTCAAAAGGAAAATATAGCTACACATGAAAAACCTTAAACAACAAAAATGGATGGTTTGGTGTTTCAACTTTCAACAAGGTGATCTATGTTTTGAGAATTTGTAGGGCTAGAGATTAATTCAAATTCTCTTCTTGATAATTACTTGTGAGTTTACTTGAGTTACTTATGTATTCTCTTGCTTAGCTTATTTAGTCTTTCATGGGAGAGGTTTTGCCCTCACTCTAGGAGCCTAACTTTGTGTCTTTTGTATTTTGGTAATGGATGGTTTGGTGTTTCAACTTTCAGAAAGGTGATCTATGTGCTGAGAATTTGTAGGGCTGGAGATTAATTCAAATTCTATTCTTGATAATTACTTGTGAGTTTAATTGAGTTACTTATGTCTTCTCTTGCTTAGCTTATTTAGTCTTTCATCAAGTAAATTACCAAAATACAAAAGACACAAATTTAGGCTCCTAGAGTGAGGGCAAAACCTCTCCCTCTTGGAGAGGAAAACCCACAAGAAATTCTTCTTATAGATCTTCAAATGACAAGTACCATGACCAGGACTTATACCCTTGACCTATGAATGCTTCCAAGACCTCACCACTGCTTCCAATGCTGATCCTTTATATTTTCATCGTCTTACACTGATCTGCTCCAACATTTAGAGAACTTGGTTTCTACTTCTATTTTCCTTGGTTTAGTCAAGACACTGCTTCTTACTTCATATTCACTTGAAATATATATATTACTTTCTTTTGAATACTAAGAATAGGAAGGTAAATATCTGATTTACCTTCCTTTCTTTTACTTTCTCTCTATGCAGATATATACCAATTCAGACTTCAGATGATTAACTTGTCAATTCACGATTTACCTTCCTTTCTTTTAATTTCTCTCTATGCATATATACACCATTTCAGACTTCAGATGATTAACTTGGCAATACATATCACAATATTTGCACACTTTTTTAGTCCTGATTTGTATATCTCTTCACTGGATTCTAATTCTTTAAAGCGTGCTAGCTCAATGGAAGAGCACCTGCTTTACAAGAAGGAGGTTGGTGGTTCGATTCCATCGTGCCCTAATATTCATATGGAATGGCGGCGATCAATTTTTGGTGACGAAGCTCTTTTGACCATCACCAATGAGCTTATGGTGACATTTTTCGACCCTCACCAAAATATGAAATGGTGAGGGTCAATGAATGCCACCATATATACACATCAATAGTGACGACCATGAAAATTCCTTCACCATAAATCGTTGTTGTTGATATGAAATGGTGAGGGTCATTGTTTGTCATTATAGTCATTATTCGTGACAGACCTTGAAGTCACCAATGAACTTATCATGACATTTTTTTATCCTCACTAAATATGAAATGGTGACGGTCAATGAACGTCGCCATATATATGCACCAATAGTGACGGCCATGGAAGGTCCATCACAATAAATCGTTGTTGTTCATTTGAAATGGTGATGGTCACTATCCATCATTATAATCAATATTCATGACAGACCTTTAATGTCACCACAACACATACTTTTGGCGACACCACCTTTAGTGACGTTCAACTTTTTGGTGACAGAGGCTATTTTCCTTTGCCATTGCTCATATGCGATGGTGACGGTCACTATCCATCATTATAAATCATTATTGGTGACGAACCTTGAATGTCACCACAACACCTATATTTTCGGCGATGCCACCTTTGGTGATGTTCAGTTTTTGGTGATGAAGGCTCTTTTGACCGTCACCAATGAGCTTATGGTGACATTTTTTTCCCCTCACCAATGTCCTTTTTTCTTGTAGTGGGCCTCATCTACTAAACAATTAATCAGTTCTTTTGCGGTGCAAAAGCTTCCCAATGGGGAGGTGTGATCAAGAGTTCATAAACTTTTCTCAAAATTGAAAGTTACAAGAATGGGTTGAAACTGAGATGTTTATGTAGATCTCGTCTTCCTGATTCTGGCATCGTGAACAGTTCAAAAAACCGATGTCGTATGAGGGAGATGTTGCGTTTTGATCGAATTCCTAAACAACTAAATTTTGTGACAGGTTTTACTGGGATGCCAAGTCAGCATGGACGGTGCACAATTAGCAAAAGGAATATTTTGAGGAACATTATTTTCCTCAGAATCAATCAGTGGATGACAAGTGGCACTATCCTATTTGTGGGATGGATTGTACATTGATTTTCGTGGACCAATTATAGGGTGACACGCAGCCAGCCCTAAGGCCGCCATGTGTCCCCAAGGTGTAACGTAAAATTTTTATGAGGTTCGCAGGGTTCAACCCCGTTACCTCCGGCCTACACGCAAAGGTCTCTACCAACTGGGCTACATTGTGACTTAACTATATTAGTCCACAGGTTATATTTAAAGTTTAAGTCATATGCGGTTGGGGGTTGGAACCGCCAACAGTCCAAGGTATATGATGACATGTCATTTGCAACAAACCACAACACCAAAACGTTAAGGCATATTCACTCAGGATCATCACAATAGTTAAGTCATGTCACATGGCAGATTCTATGTGATGGTTACTCCAATGGTTATGCGACATTAAACTCGGGTTTCAATGCTTACCCCCGATATAAGCGAAGTTCCGCTCCAATGTTAAATGCAACTGCAGGTTTTGGGGGTTGGCATGTGGCCACCAACTACCCCTAACATTTAATTTTAAAGATAGCGCTAGAGGGAAAGTTAGAGTGTGTCCTATTTTTGTGGGTTTTGGCCAAATTTATCTCCAGGTAAGTGAATTTCTCCACAATTAGTAGAGTTTTTCTAGGTGTTACTGGGCAAACGATCAGTTGGAGGCTCAATTTTTGCCCATTCTGAAGTGAATGAAGAGTTATTCTAGACTAATTGGATCATTCTGGCACCATTGGTGCAGAGAAAACAACCAAGAGTTATTCTAGACTAATTAGATCATTATGGAGCCATTGGTGCAGAAAAAACAACCAAGAATTATTCTAGACTAATTGAATCATTACGGAGCCATTGGTGCAGAGAAAACAACCATTAGAGGCCTGTAAACACATGTATTTGCAAAATTTTGAGCATAATTAAAGATGGACTTTCCATTGGGAGCTGGACTAGCAGATGTAGCCCAGGAGGGGTGAACTGCTTCATCATGCCTGATGTGTAAATGTTATGTGGTGTTTTATTTCTCTGTTATACACTGTTGTTCAGTGTTATTTTCTCTTATTTCATGTTTCTAATTCACTAAAATCATCTATATTTCATGGTTAAAATTCTCAATCGTTAAGCAAACTATGGAGACAAGTATGCACATGTTTTATAACTGAAAATACACTTAGCACAACAAACTAATACAATCCTTTTCAGATCACCAGTGAAAATTTGAAGTTAAGAATAAGGAAAAAGTTATTACTGTCCATCATGTTAATATTTTGGGTCCAATGTATTGGAATATATGAACTTAAACTATTATGTTTGTGTAAATAGAAATTACAGATGATTAAAAAATTAAGAGAAACTATAATTAATATATTAATTAAAGACAAAAAAGGAGACACGAGACCTTTGTTATATTTATTGGAACATGAATTATAGACACATAAAAGGTTCTAATAAAAATCCTCCACCTACCATTTTTGGTGGAAGATATAGAGTCCCAAGCCATATCACTTTTGAAGAATCATATCCAAAATTATTTGATTGAAGAAAGTGATATGACAACCAACACCATTGAATAATATTCTTCTCTCAACCACTACTCATAGTTTCAAAATTTGCAAAATTGTTGAATATCTAGCTTAAATTGAACTAACGTATCTTCAGAAAATCTGCTTCAAATTAAAAGATGTTACCAAGAATTAGGAATTGCAGTAAAACCACAATATACAAATATGAGGAAATTTTTTATTCCCATTCAATTACTCTTATGTTTTTAGCAAAGACTAATTGCAACAGATTCATGTATATTTTTTTATAGTTTCTATTTAGACTGGACTTGCAAAATAAATATTTTTGTATCTTTGTTGTCTCTTCTACTTGGTAGAGTCCATAATTTCTATTATCTTATTTTTTATACTTTACATTCCATTATCAAATTTTAGAGTCAAGAAAGATGGCATTGTCATTTACTAAATTCATGCCCTTATCACAAATATCACAACTTTCCATGGAAGTCAAATTCACTATTCAAAAAGAACACCAAAATGAAGAGGAAGAAGAAGAAAGTGGACCTACAACAACCAACACTGATAAATGAAAACATGACCTAAACGAAATTACTCTCTCTAACTAAACAACACACTAATAAATGAAAACATGACCTAAACGAAATTACTCTCTAACTGAAAAAAATTTAGCGGAGTTAATGAAGAGAAGCATGATATGCCTTGTAGTGTAGCACACTCAAAATTGTGATTCACAATTATTAGAACCTTTAATTTATGCATTGATTGTATAAATGGTCAAAGAAATTATCCACTTGTAGAAACATTTATGATAATAATCCTACCCTCCAGCTCCAATGAAACTAGCTCCAAAAATAGAAGAAAAGAGATATCAACGCCTTAGAAATAAGCCACTTCGAGGGGGCAACCTCCAATACATTACATTAATGAACAATTTTTCGATGATACAAATGACGAAACCTCATTTCTATATATAGGAGTCCATGGGGCCACAATGTAATCCTAGCTGACCTAACAATAATAATGTAAGGGCACAATAATAACAATATGGGGGTTACATGGGTACAACAATAACAATAAGGGGGCTACACTAACATAATAAGGGACTACACTATTAATATAGGGACTTAACATGCCTCTCTCCTTCAAACAAATGTTGTCCTCAACGCTTGATTATTTCTTAATGCTTCTGTATAAAATTCTCATCCTCCCATGTGAAATCTTTTGCAGGAAAGTTCTTCCACTTGTTGAGATACTCTGAAATTGATCGTACTTGTTGAGTTCTTGTTTCTGCGACTGCTCAAAACATCTTTCGATGTGATGTTGATCTTCCTGTTGTTTCATTAGATTCTGCACCAAAGTTAGGTTATCCTTTGAGAGTTGGAGAACTTGTTGTTGATGCTCGATGTGATCTTCCACTAATTTATCATCCATATTAGCTATTATTTGATCCTTCAAACCATCCAACTTAGTGTCCATTTATGCTTTTAAACCATTTATTTCATCTTTGGTTGCTTTTCGTAAGATCGAAATTTGTTGCACTTGGTACCGTAATTTTGATATCTCATACTGCAATTCTTCCTCTTCATGCGTCATAGTGTAGCTTTTTGAGGGCTTAATGGGTATGGAATTATTTTTTGTAGGGGCCATTTTAGAATCCAATACTGATATATATTCTACAATATGCCCTTAGAATCAATTCAACTTGATTCTTCAAACAAAACTTATGCAATTCGGAAAAACAAAATACACACCTTTTACTTGCTTTTGAGGAGCTTGATATTGAAATTGACTCATCTCTATACTTGCAGATCCTCAATATCTTAAATTCGGCCTTGTAGTAGTCCTCTGAAGCTTCTTTCAAATGCCACAGGTTTGACACGATTTAGATTCTTCAAGGAAAAGTTATGTCCAATTTCCCACAGTGACCTAATTATGGACTGGTTCAGTAGAGCGAACTTGTACGACTTAACACGTATCACTGTTTGCTCCTTTAGCTATGAAATTTATAGAAAAGAAACTACAGTCCGTGTATTTCTAGTCAATTTTTACATAATTCCAATCCGATGCTCAGAGAGAAAGAGTTATGAAGATTTTCCCACGTTCACCTCTTTGAGATGAAATTCGGGAGCCTGAAAAAGACCTAACTTCCACAGATCATATCTCCGAAAATATTGTGAACCAAGCTTTGAAATTTTGTGACAATGTTCCTCAGGATTTCGGCTTCGCGCCCTAAAAATTTAAGCTTCTAAAACTTCATAGAAAAAAATGTTATAGCGAAAATTCCACGATGACCTGTTTGGAGCAGCGAAACCCTAGAATCCAAAGCTCTAATACCAGAATGTCAAGTGATGGTTGCAAAAGGAGGAACTATAAGTTGCTCTGATACCAAATGTTGTGAAACCAGCTCCAAAAATAGAATAAAAGAGATATCAACGCCTTAGAAATAAGCCACTTCGAGGGGGCAACCTCCAATACATTACATTAATGAAAAATTATTCGATGATACAAATGACAAAACCTCCTTTCTATATATAGGAGTCCATGGGGCCACAATGTAATCCTAGCCGACCTAACAATAATAATGTAAGAGCATATATAATAATAACAATATGGGGGTTACAAGGGTACAACAATAACAATAAGGGGGCTACACTAACATAATAAGGGACTATACTATTAATATAGGGACTTAACATGATAATGTAAGGGTACAATAATAATAATATGGTGGTTACAGGGGTACAACAATAACAATAAGGGGGCTACACTATTAATATAGGGACTTAACAGACCTAAACGAAATTACTCTCTAATTGAACAAATTTTAGCGGAGTTAATGAAGAGAAGCATGATATGCCTTGGAGTGTAGCACACTCAAAATTATGATTCACAATTATTAGAACCTTTAATTTATGCATTAACTGTAAAAATGGTCGAAGAAAGTATCCACTTGCAGAAACGTTTATGATAATAACCCTACCCTCGCATTTGGAAAGTTAATATGACACCAATCCTTCTCCTCCATGATTTTTTATATGTCATGATTCTTCTTGAATTTATACCTTATGACATTCCCTTTGCAACATCTGGTTCAATTGCTAGTTATTAAAATTTTAAATTTATATTTTATTTAGTTTTAGGAAATTAAGAAGGTTGAAAATGAAAAATGCTTTTTCTTTATTATTAGGCTTTTACTCACATTCATTCTTAGTTTCAAAACTTTTTTCACTCTACCAACTTTATTGACTTGTTAAGTCAATAAAACTATAATTTTTTAGGAATTTGTTTTTCCTTTTTTTTCATCATAGAAATAAATTGTTAAAAAGTCATTGATCTCTTACTTTCTTAAAGTTTAATAAACCATATTAGCCTTAATAAAGGTTATCATTATCATCCTCATTTTCATCAAACTTATTTTATTTTGTTTTTAGTTAATAAAGGTTTGGTTTTAAAATTGAATTTTATTTTATATTTAATTTTTTTTATGTTTAGTAAATTTAATATAAGATTTTTTTGTGATCCACCATTCATTTTTTTCATGGAAAATTTAATATATATATATATATATATATATATATATATATATATATATATATATATAAATAAATTTTAAATTTCTTTTAAATATGTTTTTATAATCAAAATTTTATTTATAAAAAATAACCAAATTATTTTTATATTCAATTTTTTTAATAAAAATCAATCTAGATATCATTTTTTGAGATTCAACTACTTTAAGTAAGTCATTCATCTATGACTATTTCCATGAGAGGCATTAGTAAATGACTAATTTCTCATGATTTTTGAATAGTCCACTTAGCATTCATTGCATCGGGTTAAGTAAGTCATTCATCTATGATTATTTTCATGAGAAGTAGTTGTAACTAACTAATTTCTCATGATTTTTGGATCGTCCACTTAACACTAGATGCTCACAGAGGTGAAGAAGTGGGCATAGATGAATGACTTACTTAAATAGTTGAATCCTAAAAAACAATATCTAATACAATGCAGTATAAAAACCTCTCAATACTTAAAAATAAACCTAAACTAAAACTGTTTTTTTTAATAAATTTTAAACATAATTAAAATTCAACTCAATTTTAAACCAACACAAAACCTATTCCCTTTTTGTATAGCATTTTGTTTTCAAAATTTAAAAAAAAAATACAAATTAAAAACATTACAATAATTTTAAACTTCAAGAAGACTAAAAAAAATGGAACATTCAACATTTTCAAAACATTACCGTCTTGTAATCTTAAAATAAGGCATCCAAGCAACGGCTATTTTAATAGCGAATTTGGTTTCATTCTAATAAGTTAGTAGCACGTTATGAAAAAAAAAAAAATGTGAAAGTTCAACTATCCTTATAAAGTGAGAAAGGATTTATATATAAAAAATATTTTCAAATAATTAGGTTTACTATACTATATCAACTTGAGATATTGTTAGACAAAAAATTATGTAGCATTACACTTAATGATGTTTTTAAGGTGAAATAATTTATTAGTGATATGAAAGATATTCAAAGCTACAATATCCTCCCTCTACTCCTACAGATTTTAATGATATCTTAATATTAATTTATCACTTAAAAAATAAGCTCCTTAAAACATGAAGCTAATATAATTGTTGGACAAGTTTCCCTTAAATCAAAATTATTAAAATTAAAGCTCATGAATTAAGGGTAAATGTCCAACATATTTGTTTAAATTTTCATTTTGTTAATTAATGTGATCCACCTAGCTTATTAGGTTGAAAAGTGAGCATCTATATTCATAACAAGGTTCAAATTCACAAGATTCCTCTAATATCGTCAAGCTAGATCATAGAGCATGTCAAAGTTGATTTAGTTATGTTTGATCACTATCCACTGCATGAGTCATTTCCCAAATTTCATTGAGGGAATTTGAGCATATGGTGCAATTCTATTTAGTCTAAAGAGAGGTTGTAAATTTGTTGGAAAAATAATAGAAATTTTGACACAATTTTGATAAAAATCTAGCTAAATCTTTTGAAAATCTGGTTGTAGCTGGCAAGTTTCAAGATTTTTAGTGCCTTGGATGTTTTTGATGATATGAATCCATTTCCACCATAAAAAAACAAATTCAAACACTTCTACCCACATATTTTTTTTTAGCAAAACCAAAAACAAATTCCAACAAATATTAAATCTCCAGTCAAATTTACTGCCTCCCTAAACAAAGACGTGAAATTCAAATATCCCGAGTCTATTGTTGTGGAAATCTCAGTCTGTGTCTTGTACTGAACAACGTTAGTAGGAGCGTTTAAACATTTCCCCTTGTATTTATTTATCAGCGAGCTACTCATGAACTATACGTTACAATCCTAATTAATTAGCATGTCAATTGTTTGTTTTCTCTCCCTCAGTTATTTTCGTATAAATGCTGTTAAATACAGTTTGGGCCTGTAGCTCAGTCGTAGAGCATTTCAATGAAGATCAAAGAGTCACCGGTTCAAACCCGGTCGAGAATTAAAATTTAATATTTCACCAGTTTGACCCTGGTTGAAAATCTGAGCATTTCAATGCAGATCAAAGAGTCACCTGTTCGAACCCGGTCGAAAATTAAAATTTAATATTTCACCAGTTCGACCTTGGTCGAAAATTGAACCCGGTCGAGAATTAAAATTTAATATTTCACCAGTTCGACAATTAAAATTTAATATTTCACCAGTTCGACCTTGGTCGAAAATTAAAATTTAATGACTTAATTAGCATCTAAGAAAAAGTCATAAGCAATGTAAGTCCAGTCCACCGTATTACAGTCGAGGGTGTACCTCTAGTGGCAGAGCATTTTCTGAACATCAAAAATCATATATAATTTTACTTCTACTTCAACGTTTTAGTCTTCGTTGTTTGAAATTTTAACGCATTGTATATTAGCATTTTCTGAACATAAACATAATCTAATCCTTTAATGATTTCACACTACATCTTTATGCTACCCGAGTTTTGTTTTTCTTGCATGTATCGATTTTGTTTTTGAAAAGTAATACCTAATCATAGGTATGTTAATTATGGAGAAAATGTTAACATTTACAAGAGTATATTTATACTAACTTAAAAAATCATTTTGGACTAGCTTAATATTTTTAGTAATTTTTTAAAAATATAGAAACTTTAAATTAACACTAATAATGAGAATTTAAAAAGGTGTATTTACATTAATTTAAAAAATTATTTTGGATTAGTTTAATTTTTTTCCATAATTTTTTAAAAATATAGAAACCCTAAATTTCATGGCTATATAAGACAACATTAATATTGAGAATTTATTAAATTTCCTGGCTATATAAGACAACATTAATATTGAGAATTTATTTAAAAGAAGTTTTTTTTCTAAAATATTTCTATTAAATCCTTTCAACTATTTTCCTTTCAACAATGAAAATAGTTGAATGGAAAAATAATATATCTACTAATAAAATGTTATCACTGGAATGGTGAAATATTAATCTTTAAAATATTTAGCTTTTAACATAAATATTAAATAAAATTTATCTTTACAATAAATATTGCATAATGCAAAATTCCTTTCTAATTAAATAACTTAATTTTAAATTTTAAATATGTAGTGACGCACTATAGTTCCAGATTAAGTGGAGCTAAGGGTACATACTAAGGGTACATATCCTCTCGTTTGGTGAAATGGTGCTTGATGCAGTCTTGACTGCATTTACCCACTTCAATGCATATAAAATGCGTTTTCAATTAAAACCCCAAATTGAAGTAACCTCATATGCAGAAGCTTTTGAACTTTCCATATCAATTATTAATTAAACCATAATAAATCACCCACACATTACAAACGAAATGCATATAATCTGCAAAAGCATATACTTTCCCCAAAATCACATTTCAACTATTTGTCGCTATAGTCATTCATCGGACTATTTCTTTATCTTTTTAACTCATAAAATATTCACCTTATTCCAGTGCCTTTGTCCACAACAGCAACTGAAAGAATACCGTTTCCATCAATATCAAACTTCACCTCTATTTGAGGGACACCTCGGGGAGCGGGAGGAATTCCATCCAACCGAAAACTCCAAAGTGACTTCTTGTCCTTGAAAAATTCTAGTTCACCTTGCAGAACATTGATTTCAACACTTGTCTGACCATCAACAGCTGTAGAAAATGTTGGAATTTTGCTGAATTCCAAAATCATGAAACTGCCTTCCTTAACACAGAGAAACTATTTAAAAATTTCACTCATAGACAGAGTTTCTCTACTCAGAAAAATTTCTATTTCATATAAAAAAAACTGCGGTTACAGACTTCCTCTCTTGGAGGGATTACAATTGTGACTGCTGCTGTCACAGTGCACCAATAAAAACTCTGTTTCACTAAAAATATTCACTGCTGGAATACTCTGTTTTTAAAAAAAAAACATACACTCTTCTGTTTATTAAAAAAAAACTCTGCTCTGTCTCTGTTCTTTTTAACGCTGCTGCGTAAAAACATTAACATTACAAAGACTCTGTCCTGTGTATTTACAAAACAGAAAATATCTGTGTCCTTAATTGCTCAACCACTAAGTTCACCGCTTCAGAAATCTTTAATGGTTTTAATAACTCCTGTCAGCACCGCTTACAATTCACATTGATGGCAAATTGACTTTCCGGCACTGTGATATTTATCCCAGCACTGCTGTGCTTCACTGTTCTGTGTAATAAAACAGTTTACTGTCTTTTCTTTTATATTTACACTGCTGTGTAATACAAAATTCACTTCACGGCTGTTCTTTTATAAAAAAAATTGATGTGTATTATAAATAATACAACAGCTCTTTGCCTCACGGGCCTTTTAATACATATATGTCTCACATATATTAAAAACAAAACAAACCAAACCACTGTTAAAAATGCCGTGATAAAAAAAACATTTACCCACAATCCTTTTTAACATATAACATATGGGCTGTATAAAATATATGTGGGCCCCTGCTGTGGTGACATCAGCAAGTCCGAGGGGGTTCAGTCCTCTGCCCACAAATCTTTCACAACCCCCGCAGACTGTCATTTGAACAAATGGTGTGGGCCCTGTCCGATGGGATATGCTGCTCCCCTGGCCAAACTTGCCGGACTCCCGCGGACTTGCTGCCGCCTCCATTCCTGCGATGGCTCGGCAGTTGGAATTAATTCCAACACTCCCCCTTAATTTCAACTGCTGGGTTTTCCTGCATACCCATGCATCTCCTGAAATATTCAAAGCTTTTCTGTTGTAGTGGCTTTGTGAGGATATCTGCAAATTGATCCTCTGTTCTGCAATGCTGCAAAACAATCTCGCCATTGCTTACCAATTCCCTTATGAAATGAAACTTGGTGTCAATGTGCTTTGTTCTTTTATGAAAAACAGAATTTTTAGACAATGCAATAGCTGAGCTATTGTCACAAAATATCACTGTCCCTTTTACCTGTTCTTGACATAAGCTTCTCAACATTTTCCTCATCCAAACTGCTTGACACGCTGCTGCTGTAGCTGCCACATATTCTGCTTCTGCTGTAGACAATGCTACAACGGGTTGTTTCTTAGAAGCCCATGAAATGGCTCCTGAACCCATGTGAAAAACATAACCGGAAGTGCTCTTCCGATCATCTACACTTCCAGCCCAATCACTGTCCGTGTATCCAACTAAATTTGAACATTCTGAAGTAGTATAAAAAATACCAAACCTTTTAGTACCTTTAACATACCTCAAAATTCTTTTTGCTGCTTGCCAATGTGCCTCCTTTGGCTTTTCCATGAACCTGGAAATCAAACTAACAGCATGCATTATGTCCGGCCTAGTTGCAGTCAAATACATAAGGCTGCCAACTATGCTCTTGTATAGACTAGGATCAAAATCCTTGCTGCTGTCCTCTCTGCTGAGTTTTAATCCCATCACTGTGGGAGTGATTGCTGCTTTGCATTCCTGCATGTTAAATCTTTCAAGAACTTCATTAACATACTTTGCCTGTGAGATGAAAATCCCACTTTCATCTTGTTCTACTTCTATTCCCAAGAAGTATCTCAACAAACCCATGTCAGTCATTTCAAATTCTTCTTTCATGACTGTTTTAAAATGTTCAATAAGGCAATCATCATTACCTGTAAAAATAACATCATCGACATACAAGACTACAATCAAAATTTTACCATCTTGTTCTTTGATGTAGAGGGTGGGTTCTCCCTCACACTTTTCAAAACCATTTTCCAGTAGATAGGAATCTATCCTACTGTACCACGCTCTTGGCGCTTGCTTCAGCCCATAAAGAGCCTTCTTCAACTTGCACACTTTGTGCTCTTGGCCTTTCTTCTCATAGCCGAGAGGTTGATCAATGTAAACCTCTTCCATTAACACTCCATTCAGGAATGCTGACTTCACATCCATTTGGTAAACTTTCCATTTATTTTGTGCTGCTATGGACAACACTGCTCTCACGGTTTCCATTCTGGCAACCGGTGCGAAAGTTTCCTCATAATCTATGCCATGCTTCTGCTTATAGCCTTTGACAACAAGCCTTGCCTTGTGTCTCTCTATCTTACCTTCAGCATTACTCTTGGTCTTGTAGACCCATTTAACACCAATGACATCTTTACCTTTTGGGAGTTCAACCAAATCCCAAGTTTTGTTCCTCTCTATGGCTTTTATTTCCTCATCCATAGCTTCTATCCATTTCTCATCCTTGATGGCTTCTTCGAAATGAACAGGATCATCAACATGACAATATAAAGCAAACAAAGAATTGATACCTTCATTTGTTATATCTTGTTCATAAATCTCTTTCAAACTTCTGAATTTCTTACCTCTTTCATTAGGTGTACAAGTACTTGAAGAAGCACTTGAATTTCCTCCTTGTGGTGTGCTTGGAGAAGCACTATCATTTCTCCTCAAGGGTGTACTTTGCGGTGTTGATGTTGCTGTTTGGGGATGTATTTTAGCCACCTCATCATCATTCTCATCATGAGATAAACAGTGTTTAACATTCATTGTTTTCTCTATGCTTCCATCCCAAGCTTCCTCTTCAATGAACTGTACGTCCCTGCTCACAAGAAACTTCTTGCTGGATGGGTTATATAACCTGTATGCCTTGGATTCCTCACTGTATCCAATAAAAATACATTTCTCCCCCTTGCTGTCCAACTTCTTCCTTAGCTGATCCGGAATGTGTGCATAAGCCACACATCCGAAAACCTTCATGTGTGTGACACTTTGCTTTGCGCCACTCCATGCCTCTTCTGGCACTTTGTTCATAACTGCTTTTGTAGGGCACCTGTTCAAAATATACGCTGCACAATGTACAACTTCGGCCCAATAATCATTCGGCAAATGCTTTGCCTTCAACATACTCCTCGCCATGTCCATTATGGTTCGGTTCTTCCTTTCGGCCACTCCATTTTGCTGCGGTGTATATCTAGTTGTAAACTGCTTATGTATTCCATTTTCTCTACAAAAACGTAGAAAATCTTTAGATATATACTCACCTCCTCTGTCAGTCCTCAAGACTTTGATATGCAGTCCACTCTGATTCTCAACAAGTGCTTTGAAATTGCGAAATTTTTCAAACACTTCACTTTTCTTTTTCAAAAAGTAAACCCAAGTTTTTCTTGTAAAGTCATCTATAAATGTTAAGATATAGTGGCTGCTCGCAAGTGATGGAGTTAGCATCGGTCCACATACATCTGAGTGGACAATCTCTAAGGGTGCTTTTGCCCTTATGCTTTTCCCGGAAGGAAAACTTTCTCTGTGTTGTTTCCCAAGAATACAACCTTCACAAAGGCTGTCCGGTTTCTCTATCAATGGTAAGCCACTTACCATTCCTTTTCTGTTCAACAGATTAAGACCTCCAAAGTTGAGATGTCCAAATCTCAAGTGCCATAACCAATTATCATCCTTTGGTTCGCTTTGGAAAGTTTCCTGTGCAACTGCTGCTTTCTCTTCACCATTCTTCAAGTCTGCTCTCATTCTGAGAGGGAACATCCTGTTCCTTGTCATCTTCACTTCAGCAATACACTGATTGCTGGGTGGTTTATCCATGATGGTACAAACATCATTATCAAAGAAAACATTATACCCCTTATGGACAAGCTGTCCAATACTTAAGAGATTACATTTCATTCATGGAACATAATAAACATCTGCTATGGATTTCTTTGCACCTAATCTTGTTAAAACATTCACATCTCCTTTTCCCATAACAGAAACTTTGCTATCAGTTCCTAGTGTGACTTGTGACTGCACACTCTCATCTAACATAGAAAACATTGCTAAGTTTCTTGTCATATGGTTACTACAACCGGAGTCTAGAAACCATAAGTCTTCACTCTTTTCTTCAGCCATATTACAAGCTAAAAACAAATTACTTTGGCTACTATTGTCTTTTGTGAAATTTGCACTAGTTTCACTTCTCATATCATTCTGCTTCTTCTTTCTACATTCATTAGCATAATGACCATATTTCTTACAATTATAACATTGGACATTGGATTTGTCATACCTTTGTCCTTGTGCATTCTGCTGACCATTCTGCTGGCTGCTGCCTTGGCCTTGATGCTGATTTGGATTGATGCCCCTTCCTTGAGCATTTGCTGGACTGTTCCTTCCACCTCTGTTCTGGCTTCTGCCTCTTCCTCTTCCTTTGCCTTGCCCTCTTCCTCTTCCGAAAGACATCTGGGACTTAAAAGCATGTTCAAGAGACGAGTTCTCACTCCTACCCAATCTCTGTTCATGGGTAATCAGTGATGCATGTAATTCATCCACTGAAAACTTTGTGAGATCCCTTGTCTCTTCTATGGTGGTGACAATCACATCGAATCTTGAGGGTAAACTTCTCAAGAGTTTCTCCACAATCCTCTTGTCTTCAAGAGTCTCTCCATGAGATATGATTTGTGTGACCATTCCAATCACATGAGTGAAGAATGAGTCAATATTATCTGACTCTTTCATACAGAGAGTCTCAAAATCTCTCCTCAGCAACTGAAGTTTTGCTGTCTTCACTCTCTCCATACCTTGATAAGCTGTCTTGAGAGTTTCCCATGCTTCATTGGATTTCTTGGCTGCTGCTATCCTTGGAAACACACTCTCATGCACTGCTTGATACAAGAAGAAAAGAGCCTTGGCATCTTTCTTCTTATTGTTCTTCAACTGTTCTCTTCCTGCTTGATTTAACATAAAAAACTCTGCTTCATCTTTTGGCTCTTCAAAGCCATCCTCAACTAATTCCCATAACTCTTGGGAGACAAACAAAGCTTTCATGGTTATTGACCAGTAATCATAATTCTTTCCATTGAATTGTGGGAGATGGACATTTCCCAAACTCATACCTGTGCTAGAACCAGCCATTCTGCACTTCTAACTATGATTTAAAAACACTTGACTGTGTATTAAAATAGCTCACTGTTTTGCAACAGTTACACAACAAATTTTATAGAGAAATACCTTCGAATTCTTCTTGGCTGAACCTTCACTCTGCTGGAGAGGTTGCTGCAAAAACGAACTCTGTTCCTTCAGCTTATTTGACCTTCAAATAGCCTGGATTGGCTCTGATACCATGTTGGAATTTTGCTGAATTCCAAAATCATGAAACTGCCTTCCTTAACACAGAGAAACTATTTAAAAATTTCACTCATAGACAGAGTTTCTCTACTCAGAAAAATTTCTATTTCATATAAAAAAAACTGCGGTTACAGACTTCCTCTCTTGGAGGGATTACAATTGTGACTGCTGCTGTCACAGTGCACCAATAAAAACTCTGTTTCACTAAAAATATTCACTGCTGGAATACTCTGTTTTAAAAAAAAAAACATACACTCTGCTGTTTATTAAAAAAAAACTCTGCTCTGTCTCTGTTCTTTTTAACGTTGTTGCGTAAAAACATTAACATTACAAAGACTCTGTCCTGTGTATTTACAAAACAGAAAATATCTGTGTCCTTAATTGCTCAACCACTAAGTTCACCGCTTCAGAAATCTTTAATGGTTTTAATAACTCCTGTCAGCACCGCTTACAATTCACATTGATGGCAAATTGACTTTCCGGCACTGTGATATTTATCCCAGCACTGCTGTGCTTCACTGTTCTGTGTAATAAAATAGTTTACTGTCTTTTCTTTTATATTTACACTGTTGTGTAATACAAAATTCACTTCACGGCTGTTCTTTTATAAAAAAATTTGCTGTGTATTATAAATAATACAACAGCTCTTTGCCTCACGGGCCTTTTAATACATATATGTCTCACATATATTAAAAACAAAACAAACCAAACCACTGTTAAAAATGCCGTGATAAAAAAAACATTTACCCACAATCCTTTTTAACATATAACATATGGGCTGTATAAAATATACGTGGGCCCCTGCTGTGGTGACATCAGCAAGTCCGAGGGGGTTCAGTCCTCTGCCCACAAATCTTTCACAACCCCCGCGGACTGTCATTTGAACAAATGGTGTGGGCCCTGTCCGATGGGATATGCTGCTCCCCTGGCCAAACTTGTCGGACTCCCGCGGACTTGCTGCCGCCTCCATTCCTGCGATGGCTCGGCAGTTGGAATTAATTCCAACAGAAAACACCTTGGATTTTGAGGTTGGTAGTGTAGTGCTCCGAGGAATGATTTTCGTCATTACACCACCAAGAGTGTCTAGCCCAAGTGATAGCGGAGTAACATCAAGAAGCACGATGTCGCTAACATCACCCGCTAGCACTCCAACCTGGACCATTGACCCTAGAGCTACAACAGTGACATTTGGCTCTTTGTAGGTCACTCTCTTGACTAGATCCTGAACAGTGGGAATTCTAGCAGACCCACCCACCAAAATAATTTCATCCAAGTCATTGAAAGACAACTTGGCATCTCTCAAGGAATTCTCGACAGGAATCTTCAGCCTATCAAGCAAATCAAAGCACAGCTCTTCAAATTTGACCCGTGTAAGGGTTGCCTCAATGTGCTTGGACCCATCTGCAGTGGTTGTTATGAATGGAAAATTGATGCTTGTTTGAGTAAGCAATGACAATTCAATCTTAGTCTTCTCGGCGGTTTCAGTTAGACGTTGAACAGCTTGTTTGTCTTTCAACAAGTCAATTCCCTCACCTCTCTTAAAGTTGGAGGCCAGCCAGTCAACAATTCTCTTGTCGAAATCATCTCCACCTAGATGTGTGTCACCTGAAGTGGAAAGCACATCAAATACACCAACTCCAACCTCAAGCACTGAGACATCGAATGTCCCACCACCAAGATCAAACACAAGTATTGTTTCATTATTCTTCTTCTCGAACCCATAGGCCAATGAAGCAGCAGTGGTCCAGTGGTCCGTTGTGTTGGAATATTTAAAATTCCAGAACAACAATGGAGAAAAAAAATTCCCCCTCTTCAACACAGAGAGAAAAATATTAAAAAAAATTTCACTGGAGACAGAGTTTTCACTGTAGAAACTATTTCATTAAACTTCAAAAACTTGGTTACAAAATCACCTCTGCCTGAGGGAATATAAAAAAAGCTTTGACTGCTTCAAAACACAGTTCAAAACAACTCACACTCTCTAAAATTTCACTCTGGACAAATACTCTGTCTCTCCAAAAATGAAAACACTGCTGTGCACTTCAAATTCTGTTACACTGCTGCTGTGTGTAAAAAATAAAACTTACAACGCTGAACAACGCACTGCTCTGCTATTCAAGTCTTTTTACTTCTGCTGTGTAAAAAGAATTTTAAAACTTACAATGTAAAAAAAAACGAATGCACACTACCTTTTTCTTTTTGACTTCATTTTATATGCCTCAACATATAATAATAAAACAACCTTTTTTAAAAAAACAAATAATAAAAAAAACTTAAAAGCAAAACGACTTAAATATAACATGGCCCACGGCCTCCCTTTAACAATCGACCAATGTAATATATATGCAAAACATATATATGTACATGTATGTGGACTCTATGCACCATAATTTTGAAAAACGTTAAAATCACTTCGACCACGGGTTTGAATCGGACGCCAAGCAAAATTAAACCAAATTGTATAAAAATTCCGTGTGCCAAAAGGTTGTTGCTGATGTCATCAATTTGTGATGCGGGATTTTTATTAAATCCGCTTCATAAGTTTCCCCGGGTCCGATTTTTAGCAATAAAGTGCTGATGGGTTTCTTTAATGCTTCATTAAAATTTCAAATCCGTGTTTGCTCATTAAAATTTAATGGTTTCAGAATGCGTAGTGAGGTTATTTGCACATTCAAAATGGTAACGGCTTCTTACGGTGTCACTGCCAAACAAAAATGGAAGTGGGCGCCTCTGTCTGATTCTGAAGTAATTTCAACACTCCCCCTTACTTTCAGCTGCTGGGTTATCAGTCATACCCAGACATTTCCTCAAAAACTCAAAACTTTTCTGCCCCAATGGCTTGGTCAGAATGTCTGCAAACCGCTCCTGAGTTCTGCAGTGTTCCAAAACAATTTCACCATTGTTTACCAATTCTCTGATGTAATGAAACTTTGTGTCAATGTGTTTCGTTCTCTTATGAAACACAGAATTCTTTGATAATGCAATAGCTGAGCTATTGTCACAATAAATCACTGCTCCTTTTACCTGCTCTTGGCACAAACTTCTTAACATCCTCCTCATCCAAATTGCTTGACAAGCTGCTGCTGTGGCTGCCACATATTCTGCCTCTGCTGTAGACAATGCTACAATGGGTTGTTTTTTAGAAGCCCATGAAATTGCTCCTAAACCCATATGAAAAACATAACCGGAAGTGCTCTTCCGATCATCTACACTTCCAGCCCAATCACTGTCAGTGTATCCAACTAAATCTGAATTTTCTGAAGTAGTATATAAAATACCAAATCTTTTTGTACCTTTAACATACCTCAAAATTCTCTTCGCTGCCTGCCAATGTGCATCCTTTGGCTTCTCCATAAATCTGGAAATTAAACTAACAGCATGCATTATGTCGGGCCTAGTTGCAGTCAAATACATGAGGCTGCCAACTATGCTCTTATACAAGCTAGGATCAAAATCCTTGCTGCTGTCCTCTCTGCTGAGTTTTAATCCCATCACTGTGGGAGTGATCGCTGCTTTGGTCTCCTGCATATTAAATCTTTCAAGCACTTCATTAACATATTTTTCCTGTGAGATAAAAATCCCATTTTCATCTTGTTCTACTTCTATTCCTAAGAAGTATTTCAACAAACCCATGTCAGTCATTTCAAATTCTTCTTTCATGATTGTTTTAAAATTTTCAATAAGGTAATCATCATTACCTGTGAAAATAACATCATCAACATACAAAACTACAATCAATATTTTTCCATCTTTTTCTTTGATGTAGAGGGTGGGTTCTCCCTCACACTTTTCAAATCCATTTTCCAGTAGATATGTATCTATCCTACTGTACCACGCTCTTGGCGCTTGCTTCAGACCATAAAGAGCTTTCTTTAACTTGCACACTTTGTGCTCTTGGCCTTTATTTTCATAGCCGAGAGGTTGTTCAATGTAAACCTCTTCCATTAACACTCCATTTAGGAATGCTAACTTCACATCCATTTGGTAAACTTTCCACTTGTTTTGTGCTGCTATGGACAGCACTGCTCTCACAGTTTCCATTCTAGCAACCGGTGCAAAAGTTTCCTCATAATCTATCCCATGCTTCTGCTTATACCCTTTGACAACAAGCCTTGCCTTGTGTCTCTCTATTTTGCCTTCAACATTACTCTTGGTCTTGTAGACCCATTTAACTCCAATGACATCTTTACCTTTTGGGAGTTCAACCAAATCCCAAGTCTTGTTTCTTTCTATGGCATTAATCTCCTCATCCATAGCTTCTATCCATTTCTTTTCCTTAATAGCTTCTTCAAAATGGATAGGGTCTTCAACATGACAATATAAAGCAAACAAAGAATTGATACCTTCATTTGCTGCCTCTTGTGCATAAATGTCATTTAAATTTCTGAACTTCTTACCTCTTTCACTTGATGTACAAATGCTTGAAGAAGCACTTGAATTTCCTCCTTGTGGTGTGCTTGGAGAAGCACTCCCATTTCTCCTCAAGGGTGTCTCTTGCTGCTCTTGTGTTGGTGCTGTTGTTTGGGGATGTATTTTAGCCAATTCATCATCATCTTCATCATGAGATAAACAGTGTTTAACATTCACTGTTTTCTCTATGCTTCCATCCCAAGCTTCCTCCTCAATAAACTAAACATCTCTGCTCACAATAAACTTCTTGGTGGATGGGTTATATAACCTGTAGGCATTGGATTCCTCACTGTATCCAATGAAAATACATTTCTCCCCCTTGCTGTCCAACTTCTTCCTTAACTGATCCGGAATGTGTGCATAAGCCACACATCCAAAAACCTTCATGTGTGTGACACCTTGTTTTGTGCCACTACATGCCTCTTCCGGAACTTTGTTCATCACTGCTTTTGTAGGGCACCTATTCAAAATGTATGCTGCACAATGTACAGCTTCAGCCCAATAATCATTAGGCAAATGCTTTGCCTTTAACATACTCCTCACCATGTCCATTATGGTTCTATTCTTCCTTTCAGCTACTCCATTTTGTTGCGGAGTATATCTAGTTGTAAACTGCTTTTGAATACCATTTTCTCTACAAAAACGTAGAAAATCTTTAGAGATATACTCACCTCCTCTATCAGTCCTTAGAACTTTGATGTGCAGCCCACTCTGGTTTTCCACAAGTGCTTTGAAATTGCAAAATTTTTCAAACACTTCACTTTTATTTTTCAAAAAGTAAACCCAAGTTTTTCTTGTAAAATCATCTATGAATGTTAACACATAGTGGCTGCTTGCAAGCGATGGAGTTTGCATCGGTCCACATAAATCTGAGTGGACAATCTCTAAGGGTGCCTTTGCCCTTATGCTTTTCCCGGAAGGAAAACTTTCTCTGTGTTGTTTCCCCAAGATACAACCTTCACAAAGGCTGTCCGGTTTCTCTATCAATGGTAAACCTCTTACCATTTCTTTTCTGTTCAACAAATTAAGACCTCCAAAGTTGAGATGTCCAAATCTCAAGTGCCACAACCAATTTTCATCTTTTGGTTCGCTTTGGATAGCCTCTTTTGCCACTGCTGCTATCTTTTCTTCATTCTTCAAATATGCTCTCATTCTAAGAGGGAACATCCTGTTCCTTGTCATCTTCACTTCAGCAATACATTGTTTGCTGGGTGGTTTGTCCATGATGGTACAAACATCATCCTCAAAAAATACATTGTACCCCTTTTGAACAAGTTGTCCAATACTTAAGAGGTTACACTTCATTCCTGGAACATAATAGACATCTGCTATGGATTTCTTTTCACCTTTTCTTGTTAAAACATTTACATTTCCTTTTCCCATAACAGAAACTTTGCTATCAGTTCCTAGTGTGACTTGTGACTTCACACTCTCATCTAGCATAGAAAACATTGCTAAGTTTCCTGTCATATGGTTACTGCAACCGGAGTCTAGAAACCATAGATCCTCATTCTTTTCTTCAACCATATTACAAGCCAAAAACAAATTATCTTGGCTGATATTTTCTCTAGTGAAATTTGCACTAGTTCTACTTCCCATATCATGCTGCTTCTTTCTACATTCATTAGCATAATGACCATATTTTTTACAATAGTGACATTGGACATTGGACTTATCATACCTTTGTCCTTGAGCATTCTGCTGACCACTCTGCTGGCTGCTGCCTTGGCCTTGATGCTGATTTGGATTGCTGCCCCTTCCTTGAGCATTTGCTGGACTATTTCTTCCACCTCTGTTTTGGCTTCTGCCTCTTCCTCTTTTGTTTTCTCTGCCTTGCCCTCTTCCTCTTCCAAAAGACATCTGGGTCTTAAAGGCATGTTCCAGAGATGAGTTTTCACTTCTACCCAATCTCTGCTCATGAGTCATCAGTGATGCATGTAGCTCATCCACTGTGAACTTTGTGAGATCCTTAGTCTCCTCTAGGGTGGTGACAATCACATCGAATCTTGAGGGTAGACTCCTCAAGAGTTTTTCCACAATCCTCTTCTCTTCAAGAGTCTCTCCATGAGATCTTATTTGTGTGACCATTCCAATCACATGAGTGAAGAATGAGTCAATAGTATCTGACTCTTTCATACAAAGAGTTTCAAAGTCTCTCCTCAACAACTGAAGTTTTGTTGTCTTCACTTTTTCCATGCCTTGAAAGGCTGTCTTGAGAGTTTCCCATGCTTCTCTATATCTCTTGGCTGCTTCTATCCTTGGAAACAAACACTCATGCACTACTTGATACAATAAGAAGAGAGCCTTGGAGTATTTCTTCTTATTGCTCTTCAGCAACTCTCTTTCTGCCTGAGTTAAATCTTCAAACTCTTCTTCATTTGCTGGCTCTTCAAAGCCATCCTCAACAAATTCCCATAAGTCTTGGGAGACAAATAATGCTCTCATAGTTATTGACCAGTAGTCATAATTTTTCCCATTAAACATTGGGAGATGGAAATTTCCCATACCCATACCAGTGCTGGCTCCAGCCATTCTGCACTCTTAACTATGATTAAAAAAAAACTTGACTGTGTATGTAAAACAGCTCACTGTTCTGCAACAGTGACTCAAAAAACTGTATAGAGAAATACCTTTGGATTCTTTGGCTAAGTCTTCACACTGCTGGAGAAACTGCTGCAACAAAGAACTCCTTTCCTTCAGCTTCTTTGATCTTCAAAGAGCCTGGACTAGCTCTGATACCATGTTGGAATATTTAAAATTCCAGAACAACAATGGAGAAAAAAAATTCCCCCTCTTCAACACAGAGAAAAATATTAAAAATTTCTTCACTGGAGACAGAGTTTTCACTGTAGAAACTATTTCATTAAACTTCAAAAACTTGGTTACAAAATCACCTCTTCCTGAGGGAATATAAAAAAAAACTTTGACTGCTTCAAAACACAATTCAAAACAACTCACACTCTCTGAAATTTCACTCTGGACAAATACTCTGTCTCTCCAAAAACGAAAACACTGTTGTGCACTTCAAATTATGTTACACTGCTGCTGTGTGTAAAAAATAAAACTTACAATGCTGAACAACGCACTGCTGTGCTATTCAAGTCTTTTTACTTCTGCTGTGTAAAAAGAATTTTAAAACTTACAATGTAAAAAAAAACGAATGCACACTACCTTTTTCTTTTTGACTTCATTTTATATGCCTCAACATATAATAATAAAACAACCTTTTTAAAAAAAACAAATAATAAAAAAACTTAAAACCAAAACGACTTAAATATAACATGGCCCACGGCCTCCCTTTAACAATCGACCAATGTAATATATATGCAAAACATATATATGTACATGTATGTGGACTCTATGCACCATAATTGTGAAAAACGTTAAAATCACTTTGACCACGGGTTTGAATCGGACGCCAAGCAAAATTAAACCAAATTGTATAAAAATTCCGCGTGGCAAAAGGTTGTTGCTGATGTCATCAATTTGTGATGCGAGATTTTTATTAAATCCGCTTCATAAGTTTCCCCGGGTCCGATTTTTAGCAACCTGTACGAAAAAAAGTGTGATGCGGGATTTTCTTTCAATCTGCTTCATTAAAATTTCAAATCCGTGTTTGCTCATTAAATTTGTCCGTTTCAGAATGCAGCGCTGAGGTTGACTGCACATTCAAAATGGTAAGCGGCTTCTTACAGTGTCCTGCAAACAAAAATGGAAGGTGGCTGCCTCCTGTACAGAGCACGGCGGAAAGTAATTTCAACACGTTGATAATTCTCAAGACTTCCAAGCCAGCAATCCGGCCTGCATCCTTTGTGGTTGTTCTCTAAGAATCGTTGAAATATGCAGGAACAGTTATCACAGCCTTGTTGACCTTATCATTTAAAAATAAATTGAACCACACATTTCAACTGCTAACGCAGTATTGAATCCCTTCCATGCTGGTTCCGCCTTGATCTCTCGGCAAATTGATTTTCCCTTTGACTTCTTCTCAAGCCTACGTCCAATTTACTTACACAACTGTGAATATCAATTTATAAAATCACATACGTTTAAAGATCACCAATCCATACTAATGATCGATATTCATTCTACGTAAGTCACACAGAATTGTTCAATTTGTAAATGAATACTTTACCATTTAAAATCACACTCAATCTCTTGTACACATTCACTTCATCATTCGAGTTCGAATATTCTGTTCATTCATTTCCTTTATTAAAACTCAATAAATCGGTGCATACAATAATTCAAAAATCAAATTTCTCTACATATGCATATAGTCAAATAATTACAAAAGACCTTTTGTCTATGGTCTGATATTCTAATCAAATGGCCTTTCTCATCTCTTTGCCCGTAGGCTTACAAAACAAATCCAGATCTATCTCTTCCTACTCTACTACACATATGCCTCGAGGCTTTCAATTTATACAATTGGTTCTAAAACCAATTCTGGTTTCAAATCCTTAACTTGCTCAACAAATTCCTCAAAATCCTCTTAGTCTTAAAATATATTCTTTATCCCTAAGGATCCTCTCTAATCCCCTAAAATCATGAAACCAATTCTAACTTAGGATTTATAATTAATTTACAAATCTCTCATTCCCTAAAGAATCTCAACTATCCTACTTCTCTCATGTTCTCCAATCATTCGGGAACATTTATAAATCCTCTCAATAATTAATAAATTCCTAAAATATCACTTAAGACATTAATAATTACATTATTGAACCCAACTTCCTTAAAACACAAGAACCCTATGTCTAATAAAATACAATTAGCTTTCCGAGCCTAATGCTCCTGCATCAGACTCCCAAGGTTGAAAATAATCATGATCTCCTGATCATGTGTTTCGGATTTTTTTCTTTCTGGATCCCATACCTTGTTCTGAAATTTGTCATTTGTTGATGCTTTTGTTTGTTGTTTTTCTCTGGGTCTCCACACTTTATGTTGCATTGCCCCACTGGCTATGCTTTCGCAGTATTCTGTTGTCTTCCTCTTACTGCTTCTTCTTTGTTTTACTACTGATGTCTTCTTCTGGGATACTTTCATCATTATCCTCCTTATCAGTTCAATTTCTTTATCCAATAGAACTTTTGTTTGTTGTTTACTTTCACCTCTTGATTGCTGAACTTTTATACTTACTGTCGCCCTCTCATCCTTGCCCTCTTGTTTACTTTTGTCTTGCACCTTCACATTCTTCATTTCCCAATATTGAAATTGAGATTCCTCGTCATGCCTTGAACCCTGATTCTTCAGCATAGTTTTCAGCAATATAATCTCTTGGTTCCATGGATTACATATTTCCACAAAATTTCTTCCTTTTCTTTTACTTGAATATTCACTTGTGTCAAATTTTCTCCAGCGTATGCAATAAAACCTATACTCACAAAACAATCATTAAAACAAAAAACATAAGGACTCAGTTCCTCTTTCTCCTCTCGCAACATTTTAGTATGCTGCTCTAAAATTTCCTCTTCCATCAGCACATCAGTATGTTGATTTAAATTCTCTATGAAACTATCAGCGAGTCCCTCCTCCATATCATTGTTTCAAGAATGTCTCCCTATTATGTTTCACAATAATGAACTTATTTGATTTGTTGAATCATTCCTACATCTTTATCCTCTGTTTCCTAATTATTATTCAGGACAATTTCTTTGTCTTTCTCTTTCAGCAACTCACCCTGAGTATAGATCCTCTTCTTTTCCAACTCTCTTCTTTGAAGATCCAACTTTCTATATAACTTAACAATCTCAATTGGGGTAGAACTTGGAAACTTTACACAACTTTCCATACATTCACTTGTTGTTGGTCAATCATCAGATGGCCCTTCTTCCTCTGCTTCAATACTCTGTTGTTTATTTCCATGAGACCCCTTTGTCTCCTTTTCTTTCTGAGATCTTGCTATCTTAGCATCATTCTGAACAGATTTCAGATTCAACTTCTTCTCCTTAACAAACTTCAAATTTTGTTCAACATCGTGTGATGTACCTGTAATCACACACAAATAATTAGTTTTAAAAACATAAGACCTTGTGGTCCCACTTGATGCTTCAGTCATCATATCTCCTTGCTGCTCTAAATTATTCATTTGATTCAGTTCCTCTATAGATTTCTCTCCTGTCATATCATTATTTTCAGGAATCAGTGGACCATATTCTGGCTCACATATCAAATATATCTTTACATACTCATTTAAACTGAGTAACTCTTCCTTCAATTGAGCATTCACTCTACGCTCCCACTTCACTTGCAATCTTTGCAATTTGACTTTCTTTTTCATACTCCATCCATATCTCTGGTCTACTTTACTTCTCTGTAATATTTCCATCAATAACTCGAGACAGAATTTTAGCTCAGCTCTCTCTCTATCAATCTTCTTTTGACTCATTCTTATGCCATTTACTTGGCATCTTCCTTCTCCTTTCTTCTACTATGATCTCTCTCAGAACCTATGTTCTCTATTCCTTGACTATCAATAGTCATCTTTTTTTCCACCTCTACCTTCATGAGTTCCTCACTCATTCACCATGAGTTGTACTAAAGCCTTTGCAACAGCAAGTACTCCCTGCTGCCACTTACCTCACCAATCCCCTCTATGGACTTGGTCTTTTTCCAAGCACTGGTTCTTTATTCTCTGGAACCTCTTGAGCATTCCTCTCTGCTCCTTCTAGGCTTCAACTCATCTGCACTTTTTAAGAACACAATTTTCCTTTTTATCCAACCCCTGTTGGAATTCTTCAAGGTTCTGCTCCACACTTTTGCTTTCATTCAGAAACTATTACTAGTCTCCTTCATCACTACTTTTAAAACTGTGATCTTTTACTGAGATTTTCTTCAACTGTCTACAACCTGAATTCTGCAAATATCATCTTCAAACTAGAGTTAAAATAATACATATCAGCTCACCTTCAAGATCTCTGTGTGATCTTATTCCAACTCTCATCTGCACTATATCTCTATGTGCTACAATCTTTCAGATTCAAAGTCTAATCCCCTTTTAATTTCTCCATCAAACATGAATTCTTTGCAATTCTTATTTAATTAAAAAAAAAAAAAAACTTAAGCTATTGTCGGCTCTGATACCAAATGATGCAGCCTTGACTGCATTTACCCACTTCAATGCATATAAAATGTGTTTTCAATTAAAACCCCAAATTGAAGTAACCTCATATGCGAAATCTTTTGAACTTTCCATATCAATTACTAATTAAACCATAATAAATCACCCACACATTACAAAGCAAATGCATATAATCTGCAAAAGCATATAATTTCCACAAAATCACATTTCAACCATTTGCTGCTATAGTCATTCATCGAACTATTTCTTTATCTTTTTAACTCAGAAAATATTCACCTTATTCCAGTGCCTTTGTCTAAAACAATGACTGAAAGAATACCGTTTGCATCAATATCAAACTTCACCTCTATTTGAGGGACACCTCGGGGAGCAGGAGGAATTCCATCTAACTGAGAACTCCCAAGTGACTTATTTTCCTTGACAAATTCTCGTTCACCTTGCAGAACATTGATTTCAACACTTGTCTGACCATCAGCAACAGTAGAAAACACCTCAAATTTTGAGGTTGGTAGTGTAGTTCTCCGAGGAATGATTTTTGTCATTACACCACCAAGAGTTTCCATCCCAAGTGACAATGAAGTAACATTAAGAAGCACGATGTTGTTAACTGATCAGGAGCTCAAGTCCAAGCTATGGAAAAAGATCAAAATTGAAAGTTTTCAAAATCACTTGCAACATGAACGACTAGATAGGCCTCGGTGATACGATCCTGACGCCATGAATGGCACTCAAATCCGACATTGTATGTGAAAGTTATGCAAGGTTGAAGTTTTCAGTAAATTGCAAAAAAACCCAGTTTGACCATATTTGACTTTGACTTTGAAAATATTTAAAAAAGAATATTTCAAGGAATATTCCTCAAAATATTCTCTGGAATATTCCATAGTGGCGAATCAGTGGTTGAAAAGTGTCAGTTTACTGTTGGTTAGAAGTTTGACTTGGGATTTTATGGGCCAATAATGGGTTGCCACATGGCAGGCCCAAAGGCTGCCATGTGGCCCCTAGGCTGTGGAAAGAGTTGGTATGAATTATATATCAAAATTTTTGTAGGTCTGTGGGTTTGAACCCTGGACCTCCCGCCAACCAACAATCACTCCAACCAACTCACCTACGGATTAAGTCTTAACATGTTGGGCATCAACGTTGTATTTAACGTTTGAAAAAGATGTGGGTGGCAGAAAAAGGGGGCCAACCCCTAAGTGCCACCCCCCTACATACCAAATACGCCAACCAAGTGCCAAAGACCGAGAGCTAACCATGGGTGGATTTTTGTTAATTGTGGTTTAATTAACCACTAATACGTGGCTTAGCCATTAATCTGTTGTTTAGCGCACAAAACGTGTTTATTTTTAAAAACATACTTATCCGCTAATCAAAACACAATTAATTCAAGTTAATCCGAGATTAGGATTTGGCAGAATTTATGGCGGCTGCACCATTTTTGGTGGGATTGGCCAGAATGGTTGGGCTAATTGGAGTTAGCCCAAATTTGGTGGAGTTTTTTTTAGGCCAAATTGGGCAAATACTATTTTGGTCATAACTTCTGATTTACAGAACCTTTTTGGACGAATTTTTTTTTTTTTTTATTTCAGGTATTCTGAACATTCTAGAGCTAATGGAATATGTTTCAGAGCCATTAGATTTTATCTTCATCCCCTTTCACTTCAGGGAAGCAATGAGAGCCATCGAGGCCAAGAGGGAGTTGGAGCTGTTTTGGGCTATGTGTAACCATTTGAGGTGAACCAAAAGTCATTTTCGACTATTTTCAACATTCCATAGTCATTGGAATAGGCTTCAAAGGCAGTATACGTGTTCTACAACCATTTTAGCTTCAAGGAAGCTTTTTGATCCATAAGGGCCATTGGGGAAATGGAACTGTTTTGAGTTGTACCTCTCTGTTTGAGGTGAACCAATGATCATTTTCAACTAATTTCTACCTTATGAATCTAATGGAAGATGTTTCAGAACTGTTTTAGGACTTCTACAGCCCAAAAAGCTTCAGAGGAGTTCAAAGATCCATAAGGGCCTTGTTGAAGAAATCATTGTTTATGGTAATTTTTCACTGTTTAGTGAATAAGGAAAGACATTTTTAGCATTTTCATGTCTTATGAATCTGTATTTGCATTCATATTTTCCTATTGAGGCACTTTTAAACTTGTATTATCATTTTGGAGCATTTTAATACAAGAGGACAAGCTTATTTTGGGAGGCTTGATCCAACAGACGTAGCCTAAGAGGGGTGAAATGCTCACGAAAAATTTGTGTCATGTTATGTTGAAGTTATCTTGTTATATTTTTCTGATTTAATATGTTAAACAAAAAATTAAATTAACTTTCCCTCACACATAAACTCATAAACTGTTACCAAAAACACTTTGTTCAGTCAGCGAGACATGGTGAATTTTGCACACATTTAATTAAATTGAACTGGATACCTTGCACACATTTTCAAGTACTTCCATTTTCAGATCATATGGTATCAGAGCTTTGTTTGAGCTTAGGTTCAACATTTATTTTTGTGCAAAAGGTGTTAAAACAGTGTTAAAGATTGATTGTTTTATTGGTTGCAAAATGGTTGATTGTATGAGTTTTCCTGAGTTGAAAAGATAGCGAATGTTAGCTAAGTCTTGGAAAGGAAAAAAGAGTTGTAGGCTATTTCCTTACCCCAAAGTACCTTAAGATTATCTTTGGAAAACAAGTCCACTTGATTATTGTTTGCTACAAAATCTATTGGAGTTTGTGTTTTATGGCTGCTTGAATAAGAAGGGGTCTTTACTGACATTTGGTTAAAAGCTTGTCATTTGTTTGAAATCTTTGAGAACTTTTCTTTGGAAGTTCCTTTTATTAATTTGACCATTTACATAATGTCAACTTCTTATACAAGTGAAGTTTCCTCCTTCACGATATTCTTCAATCATGACATGAAGAATGAGTTCATTAAGGTGAAGGACATGGTGCGGATTCTCATTGAGGATCAAAGAGAAAGTGTTAGGCTTCATGCACAATTATTGACCATGAAGGAAGAGAAGGAAGCTCAATTCTCCAAATACTACATGACATGGAGAAACAACTCCTTCAAGCTCAAGAAGCTTTGTCCAAGAACAATCACGAGGAAGAGGTAAACCATTCCAACTTGTCTTCAATTTCCTCAATTGAAAAGTGTGTTGGTTCTTTTGAAAAACATACAAGGGGCATCAGGTCCAAATTAATGTTTAAGATGGGCTATCATGAAGGAAAAGTTTTGGGAAAGCATGCACAAGGCATGGTTGACCCTATTTCCATTGTGGATCGACCCAATAATGTTGGTCTTGGATATGTGCAGTTTAATGGCGAAGACTCCAAATCCTTGAATGCATGTGATGCAAATTTAAAGAGAACCTTTATTCCAAGTTCTAAAATGCATATATGTCAAAATTGTTTTAAGGATGATTGCCATTGTTTTAAGCCATCATTGCAGCAAGTAGAGGGTAAACATGTCTCTTATGGTGAGCATGCAAATGTAAACAGTTTTCAAGACAAGAACTATGATGAAAGTCTGAAAAGGAAAGTTGTCTCCTCTACTAGTTCATCGTCTTTCGAAGACAAAAAGGATGGAAATTCCATGCAGCAAAAGAGGTATAATTATTCACATGATAAATTTGATTATGTTTAAGCAAAGAAGGATAATTTTTCTTGTTCAAAAGAAATAAAGTTTTGTTGCACATTTTGTGGTGGATTTAACCATGTTGCTTCAAGATGCTAGTTGAAAAAGAAAACACACAGGAAGCAGAAGAGGAAAAGAAAAATTTCTCAAAAAGTGCTTAAGATTTGTACATTTATTCAAAAGAAGGGACATGATGTCTCTCATTGTTGAAATTTTCATCCAACAGGTCGTCCAAAGCACATGCAGCTAGAGGACAAAAAGTTTGGCGTAAGTGGATCTATGGATTCCGTTATCGATGTGGAAATGGAAGATTCACATGAAGATCTGTTGTTGCCACAAAAGACATCATGGAGTTGGCTTGGTAGGAAGTGGATTAACTTCTTAATGTAGTAATTCATACTCATTTTGTACATGAAAATTTCAGATTTTGTATGCATGTATTTTAGTTAAAAAGTTGATGCAAGATTGCATGTAAAATCAATTTCAGTTGAAGGAATTTTTTTGTTGTTGCAAAATTTCGCCATGGAGGTGTAAAAGATGAGTAAGATACTCACTTATATTGCAGCAATGTCTTTAAGTTTAGTTCTTAGTCACTCACATGTTTTTGGGATGATGTACTTGTTGGTATTTGAAAATAAGAGTTGAAGTTGCACACGTACATAGAGGTTGTGTGTGTAAATAGCGAACTGTAAATAGGTCATTGTACATGATACATACACGTGTTTT
Organism: Pinus albicaulis; assembly: GCA_034641835.2. Lineage (NCBI taxonomy): Eukaryota > Viridiplantae > Streptophyta > Pinopsida > Pinales > Pinaceae > Pinus > Pinus albicaulis. The sequence continues at coordinate 16,621,994 of CM076571.1, forward strand.
TCAAGATGTGTCTTGTTGTTTATCGACTTGTGTCGATTGTGTGCATAGTTGTTACAAATTTTGTGTGTCAATTGTATAGCACATTTTAGTTAAACTTGTTGTTGATATCATATGTTGCACAAGGTGCCTTTGGTGTCGATTGGTGCAGAGAATGAAGTGTCGATGCAAAGCGGTGCAAGATTCCATGCAAGAAAGCAAGCAAAGAGGGCACAAAGTTCAGGAAGGGTCATTGTTGGTTTCAGAATGGAAGATTGGTATGGCGAGAAAACTTGGTCGGGATTCAACACAAGTACATGGCTCATTCAGCAAAAATTCACCATGATGACAGTTGGCAAGTCAAGAAAATTTTTGGAGGCTAAAGAGAAGAGGATGTTGTTATTCTCTCATTTTTTGAATAGTTCAGTTTCATCATTTCAGTGAGCTTTTGGGGTTCAAAAGCTTCTCATTTGGAAGGTGTGATCAAGAGCTCAAGTCCGAGTTATGGAAAAAGCTCAAAATTGAAAGAGTTCAAAATCACTTGCAACCTGAACGACTGGATAGGACTGAACGATATGATCCTGACGCTGTGAACGACACTCAAATCTGACATCATATGTGAAAGTTATGCAAGTTTGAAGTTTTTGTTGGGCGTGGAGCCTAATTATCTTGTTTACTTTGTATCACAGCATTGGACACCTGTACCTTAAATGGGGTGGCAAAGCCGCCCATAAATTAATCGCTACCATGGGGGGTCCAGGAGGAGGTGGCAGCAACTTTATGGAGCCCCCCCCCCTGGCGGGGGGGTTTCGGGGGCAGCGCCCCCGAAGCTAAAAACAATGTAAAATTGTCTTGTAAAAGTATAGTAATTTCTAGTCAATCTGGGCCGTTCATTAGGCAAATGATCTGACAGTAGAATTTGTGTTTAGTTTAGGGTTTTTTTTTCCCTAGAAGGCAACCCCTCGCTTTTATGAGGGTATTGTATTGCAGCTATGTATTGTATGTGTATTCTCGGAGTGAGAAACAAAGAGGGAGACTGTGAGAGAGAACAGAGGATCTTACAACGAATCTGCTGTAGGTTGTGTCTCTTCATTTTGCTGGATAATAGAAAGGAAGGACTGGTTGTTCGGGGTGGACGTAGCCCAAACTGGGTGAACCACATATATATGTGTCTCTCTGGTTTTATGTGTTTTGTGTGCTTGTATTTTCTGCATATTTTATGTGTTGTATTGCTCCATAATATATAATTTTCTAACAACTGGTATCAGAGCTGAAGGTATATTTGGCTAATAAACTCACAGGAAAGAAGGATTCCTGGTTTGAGTGGGAGCAATGGGGGAAGATGGTAAGTTTAGGGTCGAGAAATTTAACGGCCAAAACTTCTCGCTGTGGAAGATGCAGATGGAAGATTATCTGTATTAGAAAGATCTGTACCTACCATTGAGCAGTAAAACAAAGAAGCCGGCAGCCATGACAGACGCGAAATGGAACATTCTCAATAGAAAGGCACTCGAAACAGTACGGCTGTGCCTTGTGGCATCAATTACCTTCAATATTTCGAAGGAAACAACAACAGAGGGTTTGATGCAGACGTTGGCGAAACTATATGAAAAACCCTCGGCCTCAAACAAGGTATTTCTTATGAAACGACTATTTAATATGAAGATGTCGGAAGGTGGATCTGTTGCAGACCATTTAAATGATTTTAATATAGTTACCAGTCAGTTAAGTTCTATAGGGGTAAACTTTGATGATGAAGTTAGAGCTCTGTTATTCTTGTGCTCATTGCCAGAGAGTTGGGATGGTTTAGTAGTAGCCATTAGTAACTCTGTCTCTGGATCTAGTACTTTAAAGTTTGATGATGTTGTCGGTGCTATCCTTAGCGAGGAAATGCGACAGAAAAGCTCCGGTGAGACATCAGGTAATGCTTTGAGTGCAGAGTCTAGGGGAAGAAGAATAGAAAGAGGAAAGAGCTCGGGATATCGCAGTAAATCAAGGAAAGGTAGATCCAAGTCCAGATCGGGGATGGTGTGCTGGAAATGCAGAAAGAAATGACACCTAAAGAAATACTGTAGATCTCAGAAGGGAAAAGAAGGAGACACACAACAAGAAAACAATCATGAAGCAAATGTGATAGGTGATGTGTTACAAGATGCTTTGATTCTTTCTTTCGAAAATGTTACTGATTCTCGGGTTGTAGATTCAGGGGCTTCATTCCATGCCACACCTGATAAGAAATATTTTCATGACTATGTTCAAGGAGATTTTGGACAAGTTCATTTGGGTGATGATAAACCCTGTAAAATTGTTGGAATGGGTAAGGTTCTTGTAAAACAGCGAAATGAAAACCAATGGCTATTAAAGGAGGTAAGGCATGTTCTAGATCTAAAGAAAAATCTGATCTCAATAGGGCAGTTAGGCGGTGAAGGTTGTGTGACAAATTTCATAGATAAAGCTTGGAAGGTCACCAAAGGAGCCCTGGTAATAGCAAAAGGCGAAAAGGTTGGTACATTGTATTTATGCAATAGTATTTCTAACTATGTTAATGCTTTAACTTCCAAAGGAGAAGATGTAGCATTGTGGCATCATAGGCTCGGACACATGAGTGAGAAGGGGATGAAGATTCTTCAATCAAGAAATTTGTTGCCAGGTTTGAAGAATGTTGATTTGGATTTCTGTGAAAATTGCATTTATGGAAAACAAAAGAGAGTCAGATTTCTCAGAGTTGGGAAAGAAAAGAAGAGCGAAAAATTAGAGCTTGTGCATACAGACGTATGGGGACTTGCTCAGGTATCATCTCTCAATGGCTCTCGCTATATGTTACATTTATTGATGATGCAACTAGAAAAACTTGGATTTATTGTATTCAAAATAAATCTGATGTATTTGATACTTTCAAGAAATGGAGAGTTTTGGTTGAGATTGAGACAGGAAAGAAGTTGAAGTGTCTCAGATCAGACAATGGAGGTGAATATTGCAGCAAAGAGTTTGATAGGTACTGTTCAGAGCATGGAATTCGTAGAGAGAAGACAGTTCCAAGAACACCACAAGAAAATGGTGTGTCAGAAAGGATGAACAAAACAATTATGGAGCGTGCAAGGTGCATGAGATTGCATGAGGGATTGCCTTTACAATTTTGGGCAGATGTTGTAGATATTGTTGTTTATCTAATATACAGAGGTCCTTCATTTTCTTTGGATGGTGGTATTCTAGAGGAAGCATGGACAAGTAAAAAGGTAAACTACTCTTTTTTAAAGCCTTTTGGTTGTGAGGCCTTTGTCCATATTAATAAAGAAAATAGAACAAAGCTTGAGGCAAAATCAAAGAATTGTACCTTTATTGGATATGGTGTTAATGATTTTGGTTATCGCTTATATGATTATGAAAATCACAAAGTCATTAGGAGCGGAGATGTAATATTCAATGAAAAGGTCTTGTATAAGAATCAGTTGCAGGAAAAGAAACAGGAAAAAGAAAGAAAGGAATACACAGTTCTTGATGAGATAACTGAAAAAGTAAAGGTGCCTGAAAATAATAATAATCAACAACCACAACAGCAGCAACCACCACAACAACAATAGGCACCTCAAACACCTGAAAGTGGTGTTAGAATATCTACCAGGATAAGTAGACCCCCTTAACGATACTCTCCTTCATTATATTATTTATTGTTGACTGATTCTGGTGAGCCTGAAGTTATGAAGAAGCAATGCAGGTTGAAAGTAGGAAGAAGTGGGAGCTATCCATGGAAGAAGAGATGGACTCCTTAATGCATAACTAGACTTGGGACTTAGTCAAGTTGCCTGCAGATAAAACTACATTGCAGAATAAATGGGTTTACACGCTGAAGGAAGAATATGGAGGAAAACAAAGGTACAAAGCTATACTTGTGGTGAAGGGGTTTGTACAAAAGAAAGGTATTGATTCTGATGAAATATTTTCTCCTGTTGTTAAGATGAATTCAATTAGAACTATTTTAAGTCTTGTAGCAGCGGAAGGTTTACATCTTGAATAGTTAGATGTAAAGACAACATTTCTCCATGGAGATTTGGAGGAAGAGATATACATGCAACAACCAGAAGGATATGAGGTAAAAGGGAAAGAAAAATTGGTGTGCAGGTTAAAGAAGAGCTTGTATGGCTTAAAACAGGCTCCAAGGTAGTGGTATCTAAAATTTGACAAGTTTATGTACGAACAAGGTTATACTAGATGTAACTCTGATCATTGTGTTTATCTGAAAAGGAAAAATGATGGCAGCTATATTATATTGTTATTGTATGTAGATGACATGCTTGTTGCAGGGTCTAACATGCAGGAAATAAATGTGCTCAAAAGAAAATTGGCAAATTCATTTGCAATGAAGGATTTGGGAGCTGCAAAACAAATCCTTGGTATGAGGATAACTAGAGACGGGAAAAATCGCAAATTAACACTGTCTCAGAATGAGTACATAGAGAAGGTGTTGAAAAGATTTAATATGCAGAATGAAAAACCAGTTAGTACACCTTTTGCTAGCCATTTCAAACTTAGTAAAGAGATGTGCCCAAAGACCCAAGAAGACATGGATTATATGTCTAAAGTTCCATATGCATCAGCAGTTGGAAGCTTAATGTATGCAATGGTCTGCACAAGGCCTGATATTGCACATGCGGTGGGAGTTGTAAGCAGGTACATGAATAATCCAGGAAAAGAACATTGGATGGCAGTAAAATGGATTCTCAAATATTTGAGAGGTACCAAAAATCAAGCATTATGCTTTGGTGGTTCAAACATTGCTCTACAGGGATATGTTGATGCAGATATGGCAGGTGACAGAGATAACAGGAGGAGCACTACAGGATATGTATTTACTGTAGGTGGAACATCTATCAGTTGGGTTTCAAAAATCCAAAGTGTTGTTGCACTTTCAACAACAGAAGCAGAGTATGTTGCTGCTACAGAGGCTAGTAAAGAAATGATTTGGTTACAAAGGCTTATGGGTGAATTGGGTAAGAAGCATGATATGGGCACGTTATACAGTGATAGCCAAAGTTCCATTCATCTTTCAAAGAACCCAGCATTTCATTCTAGGACTAAACACATACATCTCAAGTACCATTTCATAAGGTCAATATTGGAAGATGGAGAGTTGAAGTTGGAAAAGATACACACTAGCCAGAATCCTGCAGATATGCTAACAAAATTTGTAACCAGGGAGAAAAGTTGTAATTTCTAGTAATTGCCAGGTTTGAATAATTTTGATTTGAATTTCTGTGAAAATTGCATTTATGGAAAACAAAAGAGTGTCAGATTTCTCAGAGTTGGGAAAGAAAAGTAGAGTGAAAAGTTGGAGCTTGTGCATACAGACGTATGGGGACCTGCTCAGGTATCATCTCTAGATGGCTCTCGTTATTATGTTACGTTTATTGATGATGCAACTAGAAAAACTTGATTTATTATTTATTCGAATAAATCGTGTATTTGATACTTTGAGAAATGGAAAGCTTTTGGTTGAGATTGAGACAGGAAAGAAGTTGAAGTGTCTCAGATCAGACAATGGAGGTGAATATTGCAGCAAAGAGTTTGATAGGTACTATTCATAGCATGGAATTATTAGAGAGAAGACAGTTCCAAGAACACCACAAGAAAATGGTGTGTCAGAAAGGATGAACAGAGCAATCATGGAGCATGCAAGGTGCATGAGATTGCATGCGGGATTGCCTTTACAATTTTGGGAAAATGTTGTAGATACTACTGTTTATCTAATAAATAGAGGGCCTTCAAGTTCCTTGTATGGTGGTATTCCAGAGGAAGCATGGACAGGTAAAAAGGTAAACTACTCTTTTTTTAAAGCCTTTTGGTTGTGAGGCCTTTGTCCATATTAATAAAGAAAATAGAACAAATCTTGAGGCAAAATCGAAGAAATGTACCTTTATTGGATATGGTGATAATGATTTTGGTTATCGCTTAAATGATTATGAAAATCACAAAATCATTAGGACGAGAGATGTAATTCAATGAAAAGGTCTTGTATAAGAATCGGTTGCGGGAAAAGAGCAAGGGAAAAGAAAGAAAGGAATACACGAGTCTTGATGAGATAACTGAAAAAGTAAGGTGCTGAAAATAATAATAATCAACAACCCGCAGCCCCGGCGGCAACAACCACCACAACAACAACAGGCACCTCAAACACCTGAAAGTGGTGTTAGAATATCTACCAAGATAAGTAGACCCCCTGAATGATACTCTCCTTCATTATATTATTTATTATTGATTGATTCTGGTGAACTCGAATGTTATGAAGAAGCAATGCAGGTTGAAAGAAGGAAGAAATGGGAGCTAGCCATGGAAGAAGAGATGGACTCCTTAATGCATAACCAGACTTAGGACTTAGTCAGGTTGCCTGCACGTAAAACTACATTGCAGAATAAATGGGTTTACAATTTGAAGGAAGAATATAGAGGAAAATAGAGGTACAAAGCTAGACTTGTGGTGAAGAGGTTTTCACAGAAGAAAGGTATTGATTTTGATGAAATATTTTCTCATGTTGTTAAGATGACTTCAATCAGAACTATTTTAAGTCTTGTAGCAGTGGAAGATTTACATCTTGAACAGTTAGATGTAAAGACAACATTTCTCCATGGAAATTTGGAGGAAGAGATCTATATGGAGCAACCAGAAGGATATGAGGTCAAAGGGAAAGAAAAATTAGTGTGCAGGTTAAAGAAGAGCTTGTATGGCTTAAAACAGGCTCCAAGGTAGTGGTATCTAAAATTGGACAAGTTTATGTTTGAACAAGGTTATACTAGATGTCACTCTGATCATTGTGTTTATCTGAAAAGACAAAATAATGGCAGCTATATTATATTGTTATTGTATGTAGATGACATGCTTTTGCGGGAGTCTAACATGCGGGAAATAAATGTGCTCAAAGAAAATTGGTAAATTCATTTGCAATGAAGGATTTGGGAGCTGCAAAACAAATCCTTGGTATGAGAATAACTAGAGACAGGAAAAATCGCAAATTAACACTATCTCAGAATGAGTACATACAAAAGGTGTTGAAAATATTTAATATGTAGAATGCAAAACCAATTAGTACACCTTTTGCTAGCCATTTCAAACTTAGTAAGGAGCTGTGCCCCAAGAACCAAGAAAAAATGGAATATATGTCTAAAGTTCCATATGCATCGGCAATTGGAAGCTTAATGTATGCAATGGTCTGCACAAGGCCTGATATTGCACATGCGATTAGAATTTGTAGCGGTACATGAATTGGGTAAGAAGCATGATATGGGCACGTTATACAATGATAGCCAAAGTGCCATTCATCTTGCAAAGAAATCAACATTTCATTCTAGGACTAAACACATACATCTCAAGTACCACTTCATACGGTCAGTATTGGAAGATGGAGAGTTGAAGCTGGAAAAGATACACACTAGCCAGAATCCTATAGATATGCTAACAAAAGTTGTAACCAGGGAGAAACTAAGAATGTGATCAGTTTCAATTGGTCTTCAAGGATGACGATGAAGATGAGAAACAACTAGGTCCAAAGAGGAGTCATTGTCCAGCAAATGAAGCAATGGTGGAGTTGCTACAATCAGTCTCCAAGTGGGAGATTGTTGGGTGTGGAGCCTGATTATCTTGTTTACTTTGTATCACAGCATTGGACCCCTGTACCTTAAAAGGGGTGGCAACACCGCCCAAAATTTAATCGCTACTGTGGGGGGTCCGGGGGGGGGTGGAAATGACTTTATGGAGCCCCCTCATTGGCGAGGGAGTTTTGGGCTCCACCAGAAGCTAAAAATAGATGTAAAATTGCCTTGTAAAAGTATAAGTAATTTCTAGTCAATCTGGGTTGTTCATTAGGAAAATGATCTGATGGTAGAAGTTATGTTTAGTTTAGGGTTTTTTGCCCTAGAAGGCAACCCCTCACTTTTATGAGGGTATTTTATTGCGGCTGTGTATTGCATGTGTATTCTCGGAGTGAGAAACAGAGAGGGAGACTGTGAGAGAGAACAGAGGATATTACAGTGGATCTGCTGTGGGTTGTGTCTCTTCATTTTGTTGGATAATAGAATGGAAGGACTCGTTGTTCGGGCGGTACATGTGGCCCAGGTGAACCACGTATATCTGTGTCTCTCTAGTTTATGTGTTTTGTGTGCTTGTATTTTCCACATATTTTATGTGTTGCATTGCTCCATAATATATAATTTTCTAACGAGTTTTAATTTAAAGCGCAAAAAAACTCAGTTTGACCAGATTTGACTTTGACTTTGAAAATATTAAAAAAAAAGAATATTCCTTGAAATATTCCTCAGAATATTCTCTGGAATATTCCACAATGGCGAATCAGTGGTCGACAAGTGTCAGTTTACTATTGGTTAGAAGATTGACTTGGGATTTTACAGACCAATCATGGGCTGCCACGTGGTAGGCCCAGAGGCCACCACGTGGCCCCGAGGACATGGAAAGAGTTGGTATGATTTATATATCAAAAATTTTGTAGGTCTATGGGTTTGAACCCCAGACCTCCCGCCAACCAACAAGCGCTCCAACTAACTCACCTATGGATTAAGTTTTAACATGTTGGGCATCAACGTTCTATTTAACGTTTGAATAAGATGTGGGTGGCGGCAAAAGGGGGCCAGCCCCCTACATATCACATATGCCATATGACCAAGTGCTGAAGACCGGGAGCTAACCATGGGTGGATTTTTGTTAATTGTCGTTTAATTAACCACTGATATGTTGTTTAGCGCACAAAACATGTTTATTTTTAAAAACATACTTATCCACTAATCAAAAAACAATTAAGTCAAGTTAATCCGGGATTAGGATTTGGCGGAATTTATGGCAGGCACACCATTTTTGGCGGGATTGGCCAGAATGGTCCGGCTAACTGGAGTTAGCCCAAATTTGGTGGAATTTTTTTAGGCCAAACTGGGCAAATACTATTTTGGTCATAACTTCTCCAATACATAACCTTTTTGGAAGAATTTTTTTTATTTTGGGTATTCAAAGGATTCTGGATCCATTGCAATAGGTTTCAAAGCCATTAGAGTTGATCTTCAGCCCCTTTTGCTTTAGGGAAGCAATGAGAGCCATCAGGGCCAAGAGGGATTTGGAGCTGTTTTGGGCTATGCTTAACCATTTGAGGTGAAAAAAAAGTCATTTTTAACTATTTTCAGCATTATAGAGCCATTGGGATAGGTTCCAGAGGAAATAGAAGTGTTCTACAGCCATTTTAGCTTCATGGAAGCTTGGAGAGCCACCAGGGCCATTGGGGAAATGGAGTTGTATTAAGTTGTACCTCACTGTTTGAGGTGATCCAAAAACCATTATCAGCTATTTTCCACCTTATGAACCTAATGGAAGAGGTTTCAGAACTGTTTGAAGACTTTCAGAGTCCGAAAATCTTCAGGAGATTTTTCAGAGCCATCAGGGCCATTTTGAAGAAGTCACTATTTATGGTAATTCTTCACTGTTTAGTGAATATGGAAAGGCATTTTTAGCATTTTCATGTCTTTTGATTCTGTATTTATAGTCAAATTTACCTATTGAGGAACTTTTAAACTTGTATTAGAATTTTGGAGCATTTTAATACAAGAGGACAAGCTCATTTTGGGAGGCTTGATCCAGCAGACATAGCCCAGGAGGGGTGAACTGCTCACCAAACATCTATGTCATATTATGCTGAAGTTATCTTGTTGTATATTTCTGATTTAATATGTTAAACAGAAAATTAAATTAACTTTCACTCACACATAAACTCATAAAGAGTTACCAAAAACACTTTGTTTAATCAGCAAGACACGAATAATTTTGCACACATTTAATTAAATGGAAATGGATAACTTGCACACATTTTCAAGTACTTCCATTTTCAGATCACTAACATCACCCGCTAGCACTCCAACCTGGACCGCTGACCCTAGAGCTACAACAATGAAATTTTGCTCTTTGTTGGTCACTCTCTTGACCAGATCCTGAACAGTGGGAATTCTAGTAGACCCACCCACCAAAATAATTTCATCCAAGTCTTTGAAAGACAACTTGGCATCTCTCAAGGAATTCTCGACATGAGTCTTCAACCTGTCAAGCAAATCAGAGCACAACTCTTCAAATTTGACCCGTGTAAGGGTTGTCTCAATGTGCTTGGACCCATCTTCAGTGGCTGTTATGAATGGAAAACTGATGCTTGTTTGGGTAAGCAATGAAAATTCAATATTAGCCTTCTCAGCGGTTTCAGTTAGACGTTGAAGAGCTTGTTTGTCTTTCAACAAGTTGATTCCCTCACCTCTCTTAAAGTTGGATGCCAGCTAGTCAACAATTCTCTTGTCGAAATCATCTCCACCTAGATGTGTGTCACCTGAAGTGGAAAGCACCTCAAATACACCATCTCCAACCTCAAGCACTTAGACATCGAATGTACCACCACCAAGATAAAACACAAGTATTGTTTCATTATTCTTCTTCTCAAACCCATAGGCCAATGAAGCAGCAGTGGTTCATTGATAATTCTTAGGACTTCCAAGCCAGCAATCCGGCCTACATCCTTTGTGGCTATTCTCTGAGAATCGTTGAAATATGCAGGAGAAATTATCACAACCTTGTTGACCTTATCTTTTAAAAATAAATTGAACCACACATTTCGACTGCTAACGCAGTATTGAATCCCTTCCACGCTGTTTCCACCTTGATCTCTCAGCAAATTGATTTTCCCTTTGACTTCTTCTCAAGCCTACGTCCAATTTACTTACACAACTGTGAATATCAATTTATAAAATCACATAGATTTAAAGATCATTGATCCATACTAATGATCGATATTCATTCTACGCAGGCCACACATAATTGTTCAATTTGTAAATGAATACTTTACCATTTAAAATCACACTCAATCTCTTGTCCCCATTCACTTCATCATTCGAATTCGAATACTCTGTTCATTCATTTCCTTCATTAAAACTCAATAAATCGGTGCATACAATAATTCAGAAATCAAATTTCTCTACATATGCATATAGTCAAATAATTACAAAAGACCTCTTTTCTCTGGTCTGATATTCTAAATCAAATGGCCTTCCTCATCTCTCTGCCCATAGGCTTACAAAACAAATGCAGATCTATCTCTTCCTACTCTACTACACAAATGCCTTGAGGCTTTCAATTTATACAATTGGTTCTAAAACCAATTCTGGTTTCAAATCCTTAACTTGCTCAACAAATTCTTCAAAATCCTCTCAATCCTAAAATCTATCCTTTACCCCTAAGGATCCTCTCTAATCCCCTAAAATCATGAAACCAATTCTAACTTAGGATTTATAATTAATTTACAAATCTCTCATTCCCTATGGAATCTCAACTATCCTACTTCTCTCATGTTCTCCAATCATTCGGGAACATTTACAAATCCTCTCAATAATTGATAAATTTCCTAAAATATCACTCAAAACATTAATAATTACATTATTTAACCCAACTTCCTTAAAACACAAGACCCCGATGTCTAATAAAATACAATTAGCTTTTCGAGCCTAATGCTCCTGCATCAATGCCAGACAAAATTTGGTGGATGATGTTAGTACTCATGGTCGTTTTCCATCATTGGGGTGGATGCTTTGCCCCACCACTATTTACCACCACCATAGACTTTTGCCCATAAAACTTAAAAGACTCCTGACACGTTAGAGAATCTTGAGAGATCGCTCTAAAGAGTTGATATGTCACATGTAAGACATTTTTAATGCATCATAAAAATTTATAGTTAGATAAACATATAGATTTAAAACTTAATTTTACATAAATATGAATAGAATTGTCATAAATTTAAAAAAAAAAAAAAAAAGTTATAAATTTATATGGATAAACTTCATATAAATTAAAATATTTAATTATTGAGAATAATAATAACGTGATTTTAATTTTAAAATTATAATTAAATTGAAATTTTAAAAATAAACGATTAAAATATTTATTATATAGCATTATGCGATTTCTATTTTACTTTTTTTTTTAATTATTTAAAAAAATTATTAAAATATACATAAAATTAAAAATATATATTAATTAATTTAAATAATAATAGTAAACAATTTTTAATTAAAAAATTGTCTTTAGTTCATAGTTTTAAAATTACATTTTTTTCATATATTTATAAATATTTTATGATAACTAAATTTTAATTTTATTTATTTTATAAAAAATAAAAAATCATAAGGAAAAAAAATACAAAATTATCATGCATAACACAACTAAGTGAATCTTAATCAAGTATTATAATTTTAATTACACTATCTTCATAATTCCAATTTCCAACGGTCATGAAAACTTATTCCCATTCTCAATCTGGCATTTGGGTATGATAGTCTTATATCTGATTTTTTTAATTTATATCAAACCCTAACCAACGGTGTGAATTTTGATTTTTCAAAGCCGCCCAATTCAATCATATGCGTTTGGGTATGATAGACTTATTCTTGATTTTTGAACTTATATCAAACCCTAATTAAGTATTTATCCCAACGGTCTGAATTTTAATTTTTCAAAGCCGCCCAATTCAATCATATGTCTTCTTGTTTTTGACAAATCATTTGATCTATAGCAAATGCACTTTCGAAATTTCTAGTTGCTTTGTTGAGGCATTTGTGGTTCCACCAACATTTTCTTGACCAGAGATGGTGAGGGATCGATCCTTCGCGGTACCGAAACTTGCAAAATGGGAAGACCTGATCATGGGACAACATCGTTTGCTAATATCGCATAGGCTACCTTTTTTTTTCTTTCGCTAAAAGTCGCTCTCCACAACACTCAAGCAGACCAAACCTCTCCATCCGACAATTACACAACGTCCAACCTTCTGTCAATGGACGTGGTCATGGAGGACTTCAGAAGGACGTTCATGGAGAAGGGGTTCGACCATAGAGACCTGGTCAGTCTGCTCGCTAATTTAATTCAATAAACCTTTAAATTAGTTTTGATAGGAATCAAACCCTAAATCCTCAAAAATTTAATGCTACAAAATTTTAGAAAGCCTACGCTCTATCCCTATAGAAAAACACATCCATTCCATTGAGGACGCTGTTGTAGCCTTGCCTCAAGAATGGGGAACTCCAGGATGGAAAAACGCTATTTTTTTAGGACTGCTTCAAAACCAGGCAGCCGAATGGACCTCATTCATATCTCTTCTTGTAAGCAATTTCATTCACCTGGAATTGGAGGATTCGCTGGCTCGGTCAAAAAATGTTTCAAATGGCTCATACACGACAAATCTCAGATACAAAGCAATGATGGAAGCCTCGTACAGTGTAGAAACAATGTTCTGGTCTCCTACCCTCTGGAAATCCCCAAGCCCAATTAAAGCCAAATTAGTTCTATGGCTTACTCTTAAAAATCGTCTTCTGTCATGGGGTAATTTACAAAGGCGGGGATGGGAGGGCCCAAGCCGTTGCTACCTATGTGGACGTGCAGCAGAATCAATTTCTCACATTTTTTTCTATTTCTCTTATGAAAATACAGCATGAAACCTTTCTTCATTATGAATTTCTGCTCCTAAAATGTCCGCGGTAGACTCATTTGAAGCAAGACTAAAACAATGGTGGAAGGAGCCCGGGGTAAACTCCTATTCAACATTACCTGCATTATTCTCTTATGGAATTTTGTGGGCTCGTAATATGGCTATTTTCAATGAGAAATTTATTCTAGAAGAGCTGACAGCGGCACTTATTGTGTAGTGGGCTTCCGAGCACAAATACATTCCCAAATCACACAAAATTCAATCTGTGGTGTTCCTAGAAATCGACAAGAATTATGCATGGGCTTTCTTTGATGGTGCTTCTCAAGGCTCTCCTCGTTTGACAGGAGCAGGGGTTGTCCTCTATGTTACACCAGTTTCAAAATTTCATATTCTTTTTGCTTCAAGCCACGGATCAAACAACAAGGCTGAGTTTGCTGCTCTATGGGATGTTCTTCATGTGGCAAAATCCAAAGACATTTCTTCATTACAATGTTTCGGAAACTCCAAAATGGTTATTGATTGGTCCCTTCAAAGATCTCAAATACACTCTCTTCACCTTCACGTCATCCTCCGCAACATTCGACGTTTATCTCATAGCTATCAGTTCCTCTCCCTCAAACATGTGTACCGGGAAATAAATTCGGAAGCTGATGGTCTATCAAATTCAACTCTCACTCTTCCTCCAGGCACACATAAAATTGTGGATATCTCTTCTAACTTGGAAGAGACTCACCTGGTTTAATTACAGAGGACTGCAATCATGTTTCACAGTTTTGTATCTTCGAACTGTTCATTGGACTTTGTGGAAAGAAAAACAATGGCAGATTCAGCTTTTGGAAAGTAAAATAACAGTGGTAGTTTATCCTATACACTGTGACAGTTTAGTCAATTTTGAATTAAGAAAGCTATGATCGTCGCGCGGTGTTCGACCTGCCTATTTGAGAAGCTCAGTGGCCATTTATCTCGTTGACAAGCAAAAGGCATTAACAGTGAAGTTTTTTTTACATGTTATGACAAGACTGGAGGTTTTCATTAATTAAAAGATAAAATAGTAAGTATAAAGAATATTTGGACTACAAGGAGAGACACTATAGTGTTAACATTTTAATGTGTACTATTATTGAATTACAGATAAAAAAGAGGAATACCCAACAAGACTACATGAAACAACTCTTCTAAAAAGTTTAAATAGCTCAAAGAGCATTGTAAAAACCCCATTAGGAGCTGGTCTATTATTTTTCTCATAAAATTATTTTTTTTTGCCACGGGAAAAAAGAACCATTATATCCCATTATATAAAAGTTTAAAGTTGTCGCGTGTTTCATGATGTATAAAATGAAATAAATTTAGTTAACAATTTTATAAAACGCTCTCTGATATACGACTGAAGGGAAATTATCTATTTTAATAGCCGTTGCTTCTATTCGTATTTTCAAGTTAACAAGACACCGTAATGTTTTGAAAATGTTCACTGTTTTAATTTTTAAATTTCCCTGTACTTTTAAATGTTATCACATTAGGAAAGGGAAATTAGCTATTGGACCGAACCTATAAGAGGAAGACTATACCTATTGGAGGTACGACCCTTGAAGGTAGACTCTAAAGGCCTTGTATGTCGCATTTACCAATGCTCTAATTATACTTTTATTAAGCATTGCTTGGAAGCACACCGTAATGACGTTTTGAAAATGTTGACGGCTTATTTTTTAAATTTTGCTTAAATGTTAAATTATTATAATGTTTTTAATTTATAATTTTCTTTAATTTGTGTTTTTTTATATACAATGCTATACAACAGGGACTGAGGTTTACTGTTGGTTTTAAACGGAGCAAAATTTTAATTATATGTAAAATTTATTTTAAAAAAATATATAATCTATGTTCATTTTTATAAATTAAAAATAACTTATTATTAAAAAAATTAATTATAAAATTAATTTCAGTTAGTTTTTATAAATCAAATTTTAATTATAAAAACATATGTGAAACGAAAAGTTTTTCTTTAAAAAAATGCTAGTGAATATTTAAATATATATATTTTTATATGATTATATTATTTTAATATTTCATTTTTATAAATATTAAATTTATCATAAAAAAATTAAATGATTGTTTAAAAATATTTTTTTTATTAAATTTATTATTACAAAATATAAAAAATTAAATATAAAATAAAATTTATTTTTAAAATTAAATATTTATGAACTAAAAATCTAACAAAATAAATTTAATGATAATGATAAAGTTCATTAAAACTGGTTTATAAGACTTTAAAAAATTTAATAAAGTAAACGAATAATAACTCTTTAAAATTTAGAGAAAGTATCTTTTATTTTCAACTTTTATCATATAACAAAACTAAATAAAATATAAATTTAAAATGTTAATAATTAATTTGATAAACTATATTAAATTTAATTATTAATTTTTAAATTAATAACATGGAAATCTTAATAATTAATTTGATAAACTATATTAAGTTTAACTATTCATTTTAAAATTAATAATAAGAATTTATTAAATTATTTCATTTAGGTAGGAAAAACAAAAACTTTCAGTGAATATTCATAAATCACTCAAAAATATGCAGGAAACCAACTAGAATTCTCTTCACACGTAGTCCACCTAAGATCACGAATTCAAGATATATTACTCCGCTAAGACTATGAATTATTTTTTTGAGGCCTCATCAAAGTGTAGCACTTGCTTGATGAGTAAGGCTAGTGTTCATGGTAGGGTCGGCCTTCCTGTGCCTCGCCTCAAATTGTTGAATAGGGCTTCGCCGCCTACCAATGGTGTGCGCACCTGAACTTCTAGTAGCATTAAATTTTTGAGGATTTAGGGTTTGATTCCTATCAAAACTAATTTTAAAGGTTTATTGAATTAAATTACTGAGCAGACTGACCAGGTCTCTATGGTCAAACCCCTTCTCCATGAACATCCTTCTGAAGTTCTCCATGACCACGTCCATTGACAGAAGGTTGGAATTTTTGTAATTGTCGGATGGAGAGGTTTGTTCTGCTTGAGTGTTGTGGAGAGCGAATTTTAGTGAAAGAAAAAAAAAGTAGCCTATGCGATATTAGCAAACGATGTTGTCCCATGATCAGGTCTTCCCATTTCGCAAGTTTCGGTACCGCGAAGGATCGATCCCTCGCCATCTCTGGTCAAGAAAATGTTGGTGGAACCACAAATGCCTCGACAAAGCAACTAGAAATTTCGAAAGTGCAACTGCTATAGATCAAATGATTTGTCAAAAACAAGAAGACATATGATTGAATTGGGTGGCTTTGAAAAATCGAAATTCAGACCGTTGGGATAAATACTTAATTAGGGTTTGATATAAGTTAAAAAATCAAGAATAAGTCTATCATACCCAAACACATATGATTGAATTGGGCAGCTTTGAAAAATCAAAATTCACACCGTTGGTTAGGGTTTGATATAAATTAAAAAATCAGATATAAGACTATCATACCCAAATGCCAAATTCAGAATGGGAATAAGTTTTCGTGACTGTTGTAAATTGGAATTATGAAGATAGTGTAATTAAAATTATAATACTTGACTAAGATTCACTTAGTTGTGTTATGGATGATAATTTTGTATTTTTTTTTCCTTATGATTTTTTATTTTTCATAAAATAAATAAAATTAAAATTTAGTTATCGAAAATACTCCTCCACAGTCACGGTGTTGATTCATTAAAATTTTGAATCTTCCTTTTTTAATAGCTCATGTCGATTTAACTCTAAATTTTTCAAGGACACCAACTCTGATTCAGCCAGAGGTATTCTATTTAAATAGCTCACTAATAGCAGCTTTGGTGGATTTTAAAAAATCTTTTTGTTTAGCATGATAAGCCCTTGCCCAAGACTTAGTTACCTTATTAATATTTTGGATATTGTCAGCCCACATTTGCATGAAATATTGGGATTGAGAAGGGACCAAATGGGCCCAGGAGGAGTTCACCAAGGCTTTATAATCATCCTCCAATAACCAAGCAAGATTGAATTTTAACGGGGTAGGGGGTTTTGATTCGAGATATTCTAAAGATAACACAATAGGCCTGTGGTCCGAGATTCCTCCAGATTCAACACGTGCCTGTACCCGAAGATGAGAAGCTAAGAAAGCTTCAAAAATTATGAAGCGATCCAATCGTTTTGCAATTGCATCCTGACTTTTCCTATTGTTGTGCCATTTAGGCTCCATTTTAGATTGTCGAACATTGACTAATCCAAGCCTATCAAAGCATGAGAGCAAAAAAGGGGCAAGAGGGTCAAGTCTTGCAAATGACCCTCATATCTCATCCAAGGATAGCGTGAAATTTAAATTCCCCCCCAAGATCTTGCAGTCAGAGGTCTCAACCTCAGTAGTTAAAAAATTCCCTCAAAAAGACCGCTTTTCATTACATGGGCCATACAAATTAAAGAGGGAAAGGGACCCTCCAGAAAAAGGATCAGAAATGGTCGTCTTAGTAAAGGATGAAGAGCTTGCCAAGGAAAGGACAATCATGGATGGGCTAATAGCCGTGATTAGTCCCCCTGTTGACCCAATGGCATCCACCGAAAAAAAAGACCAATTACAAAGCCATTTTGATAGAATTTCTTGAGCTCGAAGACTAGACATATTTGTTTCCTGGAGGAAAATGATATTAGGTATGACAGATTGCCACAACCTTTTGAGGGCGAGTTGGGAAGGGGTGCCCCCAAGACCCCTTGCGTTGAATGAGAGGAGAATCATATAAGGCCCTTTTTGAGGGTGCTCCCTGTTCTAAGAGCCTGATGGATCGTTTTTTTTTTTCCAAAGTTTATATCTAAAGCAGCTTGATTTTGAGCTTTGGACAATGTAGATTTCCTCTTGAGAGTGATCTTGGGAGCAGCATCCAGAGCAAGACCGCCTTTTATCGATTGATCAGGGATAATTC
The DNA here is from genome assembly GCA_034641835.2 of Pinus albicaulis. Lineage (NCBI taxonomy): Eukaryota > Viridiplantae > Streptophyta > Pinopsida > Pinales > Pinaceae > Pinus > Pinus albicaulis. The sequence continues at coordinate 16,640,397 of CM076571.1, forward strand.
GAGAAGAGCAACGGGGATGAAGCTTAGCAGTGTAGGGGCTTGAGGAAGGGCGTGAGCACTTCGAAATATTTGGAACCCGAGGGGGAGACTTGAGGGGAGGAGAATGAGATGGGGGAGCATCGGAAAGAGGGAGCTCGGGAGGGGGAGAATTTGGGGGGCAAAGAGCCAAATCATCGCAGTCCATACCATCATTAACAGGAGCCTGAATAGAGGAAATAAGGGGAGAAGTAGAACCTCTGAGAGGTGTACCTTTAGCGGAAGAAGAGGTGGCCTCATCACACATCCTCCATTCTACCCTGAAATATTTATGAGGGGATGATTCCGGAAGGAGCTGTTTAGCCAATGTGTCATCAAGAGGAGCCGAAATCGGGTTGAGAGCAGTAGAAATGGTCTGCTAGATGAACTCCTTTTTCTTCCATACCTTTTTGAAGTGAGGACGAGATCGATCTGGTTGAGAACAATCCTGAGCTAAGTGCCCGACTTGTTGACACAAAAAACATCTAAAGGGAAACTTCCAGTAGTCCAATTTTTGCATCCAAGTGCTGCCATGCATCTCCAAAACGATTCCTTCAAAAAGGCCATTATGTACATCTAACTCGACTTGGATTTTGGCACATTGTCTGTCGAATTTTGTTTCCCAGTCTTCTTCAAGCACAACAAAAGAACCCAACCTATTACTAATAGCTTCAAGGATGTGTTGCTATCAAAAGAATTGTGGTAAGCCGGGTAGAATAACCCACACTTTTTGCAAATGCTGCGGAGATCGATCAACATTAAAGCTTATATCCCAATTTTGTAAAATTAAACCGACCGATCCCCAATTCCACATTCTTTTGGTGATCCAAGTGGATATTGGTGGTCACCGCCTATTCCACTTGGGGCCCCACCATTGTCTATTTCAGTTTTTTATTTTTGGCACAGTTTACTATTTTTAGCAGTTTTTCGGGTCCTAAACTTCCGGAGCCGTTTTGAGGCCCTAAACAACGTTTTTTGGGAAAATGGAGAGCAACATGGGTCCATGGACCGATGTTGCTCGTTCCAAATTTGTAGTCCTCGGATAGATCTTTCTAACAAGGTATGGTACGCGTCAAACGAAGATTGTATGCCAAAGTTACGCCCCTGGGAAGTTGAAACACCAATTTACCCAAACGGGGCCCATAGTTTTGGCGCTTCATCTCCTAGGGTTAGGGTTTTGGCTGTTTAGGATTTCCATTGTTTCTAAATAATAAATAGGCCCTCGAGCCTCATTGTAACTCAGTTCAGAGGCCTGTAGCCGCCACATCTCTTCTCAGAGATAGCTACCAGCGCCCTAGCTAGTTTTATTTCCATTCTGTCTGTAAGCAAATTTCAGTTCTTTGATATTAATGAAATGAAGTGTTATTTCCACTGCATCTCTCTATTTATGTGGCTATTCTCATATGCTCCCGTATAAACTGACCGCGTACGTAGCGTCCGTTTTTCTCAATCCTTCTTGCATGTCCCCAACGAGGTCGAGGTATAAGGAGCTAGGGCCCGATCCGTGAACCTTTCGCAAGAGCCTCGCAAAACTCGACTGACGCCCATGGGGGACGAAAAGAAAGATGAGGGAGCAGGAGATCCTATCAAAATATTGCTCGAGGAGGCCCTCGAAAAACAAAGGAACGTGATGAGGGATAACTTTGTTCAGATCCTTCAACGGCTACCCACCGGCGCGCATCTGCATCCAACAGCCACTCTGGAGGCGCGACTCCTTTTAAGGTACAAGTAAATTTTGACATTCCCATATTTGAGGGTCAAATAGACGCAGATGCCGTAGATAGATGGTTGAATCTGTTAGAATGATATTTCTCGGTTCATGACTTTTCAGACCGGGAGAAGATTATTTTTGCACTCCTCAAAGCTACCCCCCATGTTAAGGACTGGTGGGAAACCTACTGTGAGAACAAGGACCAGACAGAACCCTCTCTGTTCTCGGCAGTACCAACTTGGAATTCTTTCCGAGATGCCGTCAAGGAACAGTACTATCCTGTGGGGAGCTATGAGGACAAGTACATACAATGGATCACGCTGCGACAACAAAGGTATCAAGATGTGCATGAGCTGACGAATCTGTTCCATACCCTGCGCACAAAGTTGGGTATCAAAGATTCAGAGAAACATCTGGTGCTAAAGTATCGCAGCTGTCTGCACAGATACATTCAGGAGGAAATGGAGTTCCTTGACATCTCCTCGCTTGGTACGGCATACCGGTATGTTGCCAAGATTGAGCAGAAATTCAAGCAGAAGAAGCGAGACTTTGGATTTGCGAATCAAAAGCAAGGGAAAGGTGCTTCCAAACCGCAGAACAAAGGACCGAGCCAAGGCATGGCGGCTAAAGACAACTCATCGAAGCCACAAGAAAAGAATAGCACCGCAAAGCCAAAGAAGGACACAGGAAAGTGGTGTGAGTTCCATAAGAGCTCCACTCACAACACAAGTGAGTGTCGGGCCAAGTAGTCACTAGTGGCCGAGATGAGGGCTTCTGAGTCAGATGCATGCTCTGACTCCATCACCTGAAGAGTTAAGCTTGTGAACAGATGATGATGCAGACCCAATGCCATGCCACTACAAAGATTCAAGTGGAGGAACTGGAATGCAGAGAGGAGAACACCTCTCCATCTCCCCAAGATGTAGTGCACTCAAGAGGTTCTGGTTGTCCATAATGAAGCAGAACTTAGTTTGTGTAAGATCGTGAAGTTTATTGGGCTGTCACCTCACCCACCCACATCCATACCTATTGCATTACCAAGGACGATCTACGCGCGCGGCCCGGCAAGTACGCTTTCCCTATAGCATCAAGCCCTTCACAGATGAGATATTATGTGACATTTCTCCTATTGATGTTTATGATGTATTATTAGGACAACCATACTTGTGGAAGTGTCATGTTGTGTATGAGTCTCGGCCTCGCACTGTTATTGTTACTTTGGGAAATAAGTTGTATAGGATATCAGAGGTACCACCTCCTACCGCTATCTCTTTGGTTACTGCAAAACAATGCAGTAAGCTCATTTCCCAAACCAGGAAATTCGTTTTCCTGATGATCCGCCCCCAGGGAAAGAAGAAGACTGTGGCCACGACCTCCAGACAGGGCTCCTCTGCCCAACAACAACAAATGGATAAGGTTGTGGAGGAGTACGTGGACATATTCACCTCACCCACACGGGTTCCTCTGCACTGTCAGGTCAAGCACCCGATTGATCTGACCCCCGGTGCGCCGCTACCTAATGGACCGATCTATCGGCGCTCTGTTCTGGAGAATGATGAAATCAAGA